>CM056194.1:103142201-103657201 GCA_029692085.1 Gymnothorax javanicus | reverse complement strand
CATGTGTTTGGGCAACCTCATGACCTACTCATGTTAGCTTTCCTCACCACCGTCCACGAACACTCACGTGCACAGCCATCACCTCCAGGTGTTCCTGTGGCTACAGCTACATTGAGAGCTTATGTTGTGAAAAGCTTTGTTGGTAGAGATGGGTAACAAGTCTACTGCCTCTCAACAAAATCTTCATATGGATTGCAGGAACACCAAGAAGAGGACTTTTTCTTCTACACCGTCTATGGTGATGAGAGCGTCTATGGTGAGGCCTGCCCCCCCATGCTATCACCCTTTCACTGCCGCCCCGCCCCCCAGTCCTCCGTCTCCACTAATCCTGCTGCATAGCCCCGTTCCAAGAGCAAGGTAGTCAATGCACTTTCACCTCCCCCCCCCTTACCTCCCTCTTACACCCTCCTATTACCACACCCTTGTATTTATCCCTTTGCATGTGTTACTTTCTGAATAGGCTCTATGCAGACTCTCCACTGCTTCCTGACAGGAATACTCATCTTTGTTTCCTGTCCCATACTATTGGATAAGTCATTAATCAGGTGTGCGCTGGGTGTGTCCAAGGTGTGCCGCACACCTGATTAATCACTTAATCCAATAGTATGGGACAGCAAACAAAGATGAGTCATCCTGTTAGGAAGTAGTGGAGTCTGCATAGAGCCTATTATATGTTGGGATGCATCTCCTGTCGGATGTGGTTAGGAATTTTGTTGTTTTTGATATTTTGTTCAAAGTTACTGTATTTAATTCAAATGGTAGATATGTACATGCTTGTGTCATTGTCTTTTTTACATCTAAGTTCTCTATCAGAATGATTACAATAACCCCTGGTTACATTAGAAAAGTTAGCCTCCAACAAAGCTCAAGTCATCAACTTCTGCCCCCTGCTGTCAACTATACCTTACCATGGAACTGTAGTCTACCTAGTCAGTTTGCTGGACTGGAGTCATCATAATGAAACAACGATCCCTGGGAAATAAGAATGGTTAGCCTTTATCACAGGATACAGAAGTCAGTTTGCTGTCCTGTGCTGCTTTTTCCCCATAATGTTCTTTATGTTCTTGAAATTTTACATGAAGAATTATCAAGTTAATTGTAAGCATGTAAATTCAAACATTTATGCATTTACTGTAGATTATCAAATCATTATGGCAATACAGTATGGATTCACATCTTCACTTTTATAGCCAAAAAAACTAGAGGACTTTACAGGTGTATGTGCGTAACATTGAATAGAAAGTTGGACTTTACAACTCACTCAATCAGGGGTGTAATACATGGCAAGAGCAAGTCTTGGTGTACAACCTTAGTCTGAATGTCAAGTCTGCAGTAGAATTTCTACAGGACCAATTCAGATGAAAAGTAAATGTCAATATATAGTATAAAAGATGTTTATGTTCATCCTCATGAACACTGGGGTGTTAGTCATTGCTAAAATAAATGGGATAAGTAATTGATAAGCAATTCTATATTATTATTGTTGTCTTGTGTAATGGGACAAAGTCAAATCTTTACCATTGAAATTTAATGTTGAGTAGTCACACTTTTCTATTAGGTTCACATTAGCCCAATAAGAGACAGACAACACAAAGCATTATTGCTTGTCTCTCATCCTGGTAAAACCTGCACCAAAATGCTCATAGCTGGAGAGGTGTGCTGTAGGGAGGTTGCTCAGGGTTGTGCTTAGATAACCAGCACTCAACAGCTTACAATATCCATCACCACCTCTCTATGTTAGACCTGTCCAAAAACATCCATTGTAGTCAGCTTTTTCCCTTTTATAGGTAATGGAAAAATGATGAGGTCAAGGAGGAACCCATGCCTGACTGTATAACCCGACACCCGTTACATCAAATAACTTCAGTGGTGTAATAAATGGCAAGAGCAAGTCATGTACTGGGAACATTCATCAACACTAGCCTGAATGTGAATTCTGCAGTAGATTTTCTACAGGACCAATTCAGAGATAATAAGTAAATGATGTCAAAATATTATCAAAATTATTGTAAAGTAATGGATCATTGCTTACATTGACTATGCCTTTACACAAGCCTCATAGGATATTGCAAGTCGTTAAATTAATTGAAGATAATCCCACTTGAAGGGTCCAGGTTCCCCAGCTTTCTGGCTGAACAGATACTCCCGCCGGGGCAACTCTTTTGACCTCAGAGGGGGAGGGAGAGAGATACAGCATGAGTGTTACGATTCATTAATAGGGAGGGTGAGAGTTGTTGATAACTACTCACCAGTGTAGCTTCCAGTTGAGAGACATGGTTATCTGCTCCATCGTAAGTAAAGAATCGCAGTGATGATCTGTAGTACTGCTCACCAACTGTGTGTGAAAGAGAAGGGATCAAAAGAAAGCTCGCAAGAGTCATTGTGTAATAATGTCTGATGCTGTAATTAAGCAATAGGACACGAGTGGGAGTGCGATATCATGGGACATCAGCGCTGCTGTGATTCGTTCGCAGACACTGCGATTTTATATGAAAGGCGCAACATGATAAAAATTCATCTTCTCTTATATAACCATTCTTGGAGGGAAAGAGTGGCTGACTGGGTTACCTGGCGGGGGCCGATACTGAGAGTGTGCGGGGTCTGGAAGTGGGGGAGGGTGGCCTGGGGTTGAGAGGAGGCGAGGGGGGACACAGGCACAAACTGAGGGCATGGGGGCACCTGGGCTCCGGGGGCGTGCTGCACCAGCTTCACCACTTAAATCCTGAAACAGTCACAAGTAGAGCTGTTGGCACTTTCCATTCAAAACATGGCATTAATCAGAGGAGGGGCTAGTGTGGAAGCACTGCTTACTGGTGGGAGTGGATCCCACTGCTGCTCCTCCTGGGCGAAACGGGACCAGGGGAGGGCAATAGCCTTGTTTGGATCGGGCCTCTCAAAGGCTGCATTGAGGTTTTCAGGTACCTCCACCTTGTCCTTGAGTTCTTGGAAGGGACCAGGATCGATGACCACCTCTTCAAAAAGCAACTTTTGCAGGGTGTCCACATAGTATTCAGAGGAAACAAATATAGTATTGATGTGTACAATATACTCATATCCCACCTCCGTCTACTGTGAAGAGGTCTTGTGAATGTTATGTTGTGAGTGCTCTATAAAATGCCATGAGTGGGTGCACTTTTTTTTGTTACTGCATTATTGTCAGTGTTTGTGCATTGGGCATGGGATGGCTGCTGCTGTTATTGTTGATCGTAGTAGGACAATGTCTAAGTCATGAATGTCTTGTTATTTCTGGACTTACTGTATGTGGGGGTATTCCGTTTGAAGACTGAGAACTCTCCCTTTTTGTATTTAGGCCATCGCAGTGCAACCACAGCCAACCCATCAGCTTTGGTTGCATATCCACGGTCAGAATTCTCATTGTAATGCAACGCTGCAAGGAGTGTTCTGTAAATATGCCAAAAAGTAAAGAATGAGGGGTGGTAGTCAAGCTTGACTACAATTCAGTCAAAAGCATTTAATTTGGTAAATTAAATCCAAATTGAAAAAAAAAATGTCTTACCTGCACAACAGCCCCAAGAATGGGAAATGTGTGTTTGGGCGCAAAGCGTATCATGAGGCTATGGAAACCTTCAATGGCGGAGGTCTGAAATCGAGGGCTCAGGTGTTCGATGTCCTTTAGCAGTCGTGTTGCCTGGAAGACTTGGTGTCTGTGAAGTTCAAAGAAAATAAAGGGGTTGGAGGTACCTCAAAATGCAGTGGTTAATCACATTCACTGGGTACATCTCTGGGGGTTCGGACTGCTGAGGTACCTACCGTGTTGTGTATGTATTCGGGATGTCCATGCATGCATGGATGTGTTTGTGTGCTCTGTGCATTATTTTGTGAGCATGTGTTTGGGCAACCTCATGCCTCTCATGTTAGCTTTCCTCACCACCGCTTAACATGGGCCATCACTCCAGGTGTTCCTGTGGCTACAGCTACATTAGCTTTGTTGGTAGAGATGGGAAACAGTCTACTGCCTCTCAACAAAGTTGAGAATATGGATTGCAGGAACACCAAGAAGAGGACTTTTTCTTCTACACCGTCTATGGTGATGCGTCTATGGTGAGGCCTGCCCCCCATGCTATCACCCTTTCACTGCCGCCCGCCCCCAGTCCTCCGTCTCCACCAAGGTAGTCAATGCACTTTCACCTCCCCCCATTACCTTACCTCCTATTACACACCCTTGTATTTATCCCTTTGCATGTGTTACTTTCTGAATAGGGGTCATCTTTGTTTCCTGTCCCATACTATTGGATAAGTCATTAATCAGGTTGCTTGGTGTGTCCAAGGTGTGTGACACCCTGATTAATCACTTAATCCAATAGTATGGGACAGTAAACAAAGATGAGTCATCCTGTTAGGAAGTTGGACCATAGAGCCTATTATATGTTGGGATGCTGTCGGATGTGGTTAGGAATTTTTTGTTGTTTTTTGATATTTTGTTCAAAGTTACTGTATTTAATTCAAATGGTAGATATGTACATGCTTTGTCATTGTCTTTTTTACATCTAAGTTCTCTATCAGAATGATACAATAACCCCTGGTTACACTGAGCCTCCAACAAAGCTCAAGTCATCAACTTCTGCCCCTGCTGTCAACTATACCTTACCATGGAACTGTAGTCTACCTAGTCAGTTTGCTGGACTGGAGTCATCATAATGAAACAACGATCCCTGGGAAATAAGAATGGTTAGCCTCAAGGTGTTTCTGTCCTGTGCTGCTTTTTTCCCCATAATGTTCTTTATGTTCTTGAAATTTTACATGAAGAATTATCAAGTTAATTGTAAGCATGTAAATTCAAACATCTATTGCATTTATTCAAATCATTATGGCAATACAGTATGGATTCACATCTTCACTTTTATAGCCAAAAAAACTAGAGGACTTTTGTAGCAATGTAACATTGAATAGAAAGTTGGACTTTACCAACTCACTCAATCAGGGGTGTAATACATGGCAAAGCAAGTCTTGGTGTACAACCTTAGTCTGAATGTCAAGTCTGCAGTAGAATTTCTACAGGACCAATTCAGATGTAAATGTCAATATATCCCAGTCATTGCTAAAATAAATGGGATAAGTAATTGAAACCTATATTATTATGTAATGGGACAAAGTCAAATCTTTACCATTGAAATTTAATGTTGGTAGTCACACTTTTTTCTATTAGGTTCACATTAGCCCAATAAGAGACAGACAACACAAAGTTATTGCTTGTCTCTCATCCTGGTAAAACCTGCACCAAAATGCTCATAGCTGGAGGTGTGCTGTAGGGAGGTTGCTCAGGGTTGTGCTTAGATAACCAGCACTGTTACAATATCCATCACCACCTCTCTATGTGTCCAAAAACATCCATTGTAGTCATCCTTTTATAGGTAATGGAAAAATGATGAGGTCAAGGAGGAACCCATGCCCTGACTGTATAACCCGACACCGTTACATCAAAAACTTCAGTGGTGTAATAAATGGCAAGAGCAAGTCATGTTGGGAACATTCATCAACACTAGCCTGATTTAATTTGCAGTAGATTTTCTACAGGAAAAAATCAGGGCTATGTGTGACTAAGGGCCGGAGTGGGTAAGGGTTTACAGACCGTGATGAAGTCTTGCTTTGGGCACAGGTCAGGCGGACACATAGTTCTGGACATCTTCATTAATGCCGGGCCACCAGAAGCCTCAAGTTATGAAATCCAGATCCGTTTGAGGCGTGCCCCCATGATCGGAGGTTGGCAGGCACAAACAGACAATGATCGGGACAACCAGGGCGGCAGAACTGCCTTTTGGGCATTCCTCACCTCAGTCTCAATGTCCATGGCTATGGCGTTGATGAAGGCCTCTTTGGGAGGATGGTGTCAGAGCTGGGCTGAAAAACAGCAGTTCTTTGCCGGGCGATAAGCAAAGGTGAAAATTAAAACGAGAAAAAAACAATGCCCATGTCGGGGTTCAGCCTCTTGGCAGATTGGAGGTACTCCATGGTCTGGCACCCTCCAGAACTCTCCTCCAAGGGCTTCACAGCTAACAGTCCCAGCCGCATGTCGTAGTTTCAAAAAAGGGTGAATCTTACCATCCTGGAAGATCTTTGCAGGAAACACCTAACTGAAAAAGGGGCATGAAATGGGTAAGATTAGGAAGGCTTGCTCAGCTTTTTTCAGACCATTGAAATTTGATTTTTTTACTGGATGTAGAGCAGTGAATGGAGCAGCAACAGAACTGTAAAAAGCTGCAGAAAGTAAAAAAATGCAGTGACTTAAGATGGGGCTAATTGGTCAGGATCCATCTGGATTGAGAGATGTACCCCATGAAGGAAGTCAGTCTGTACAAGGCACTTCTCTTTTGACAAACAGCTGGTTTTCTAGCAGACGTTTGAGCACATGGTGAACATGATCCTCCTGTGATTTAGAAAAAAAAATCAAGATATCATCAAGATAAACGAACACAAACTTGTTAATCATAAAGTACATCATTGACAGGTTTTGGAAGACTGCCGGGGCGTTAGTAACGAAGGGTAAGACCAAATACTCCCAGTGACCGGTAGGGGTGTTAAAGCCCCTTCACTGAACCAAATGGTAAGCATTAAGGGAAGTCCAAAGCGGAGTTCATGAGAGGAAGGGGGTCCCTAGCAGTCATTAAGCCTGCAGGATGCAGATGAGGTTCACGAAGAAGAACCCCGCCTTGGCAGGGGATGAGGAGGGGGCGGATGGGAGCTGCTGAATTTTCTCCATGGCAAGGATCTCGGGAGTGACAGAGAAAAACAGAACCCTTGGGTGGCGGTACAGTGCCAGGCTTGAGAGGTCAGCAATGAGCCTTAGAGAACACTTCTTTTAAGTCATGGAACTGGGGGAACCTTCTCCACGAGACTTCAGAAGGTTCCGGAAACATGAGCCAGAGCGTCGACGAGGCAGGTTTGAGAGCACTCAGGACTCAGGGTTAAGGGAGACCTCAGGAAGGTGTTTAGCCATCCATCCTGGGGCACACTGATGATATGTTTGCCAGAAATCAGTTTGATGGGACTTGACATCATATGCTTTCCTTGATTGAGCTGGCAACACGATCAGGGAAGATCATGGGGATGGCCCACTTCCGGCTAATCCATCAATAAAGTTCTCTCCCCAGGTCAATCAGGCCAGTGGTCTTCCTTCCTCCCCCAGCCTATCAAGGGGAGACAGAAAGCAGATGCGGCTTCTTGAGGAGTGATCCTAACGCCCACTAATGCTCCTCTGTTGCCTTTTCTGGGCAAGAAAGTGTCCTCCTTGCAAAAAAACAACTGGTGATTGGGAGCTGCATAGAGTCAAGGGAGGCTTTGGGTTTGTCATGTAGGGATGGAATAGTTATGGTGAAGTTGACTCTGATGGCGGACCGCACGGGATCCAATGCGGATAGCTATCTCAATAATCCTCCAGACTCTCGGCAGGTGGGGAAATACAACAGATAGCCCAAAGATGAAATATAGCCATCCGCTGTTAGTGGCAGGTCTGGAACTCAATGGCAGTCTGATACTGAACGACCCCCTGCGGGCAAGAAGGGAGCTGTCTGGAGCGGTTTAACACTGCTTCATCTCCTCTCCCAGCAGATCTGAAGCCTGGACACAAGGTAGCCCTGCCTCCCAGGCAGAGGTAGCCCACTGCTTACCCTCCCAGTCATAAATAGGCAAGCTTGCTTGGAGGGCTGTAGGCTAAAAAGATTAATGCACTGGGTCAGGAATACAGGATCCCCGGGTCACCAGACAAACCAACCAGTGAATGAGAGGGACCAGGCACCGGTAGCAGGCTGTTGGGGAGTCCGGAAGCTGTTACAGGTCGGCCAAGTGCGCATCATCATCGCCCGTAGCTGGCAGCTGGCGCCCTGTTCTCTATGCTGCCTAAGGCTGGTTACCTGCTGGTGCTGGTCAGAACAAAAGTGCAGTAGAAAAATTAAGCAAGGGGGAAACCCCGCAGGGCAGAAGGCAAAGGTACAAAGTCCACAAAAAAAAAAAAAAATCACAATCCAGTAGAGCAGAATCAGAGTCGAAAACCAGGGCAGCAATCACAGGTGGTCGGGGCAAAAACAGGTTCGTACACAGGCACAGGATTGTCAGAGAAGCAAAAAGCCAAAATCCAGTGGGCGTAATCCAAACCGTTAACAGGGCAGCAAACACAAAACTTAGTCGGGCAAAAGGGTTCGTAAACAGATGCAGACAATAGTACCAAAAGCACAGCCAAAAAGTAAGTCGGGACGGTCCAGTCAGAAGAGTAACAATATGAGTACAAAGGCGAAAATGATAGCAGCACAGGTAAACAAGAGGAACGTTCTGACGGGGAACTGCAGGAGAAGACAGCTTAAATACACTCAAGGGAAGTCACATGCTATGATTAGGATCAGGTGATGAGGATCAGACTAATTACATGGGAGGAAACACAAGGGAGAACCTAACCACATAAAATTGGCAAAAGCCAAAACGCGGACAGGGAACACGAGACAGCCTATGACAAGACATACAGCTCCGGTTAGGGAGTTCTAATGTGCACAGATAATGAGGGGTAGGACAGAGTGGAGCAGGTGCGGAGGATCCGCTGAATGCAGCAAAGACTAAGTGCAGGCAAGAGGCGGAGACTAGAACAGGGCGAGTGCTGAGAGCTTGTCAATCAATTAGTAAGTGCAGCTATACAATCCCTAGTGCTCCTTAGTAAGTTAGTATTATATACAATGTTAGTCTGGGTTAGTAACTTTAACAAAAACAACAAACTGTTAGTATTGGTTAGTAAAACAGAAAAGAGAGGCGAAGGAAGCAAACGAGATTGGAAGGAATGTTTGAAACCCAGAAACCATGAAATCACCTAAGCATGTGACACGCAGGACTGGGGAGAAGCATAACAAAAAAAGACCAGACAGGGGAGACAAAGTGCAATGAAGGGCATGAACAAAGACATGGACCGGAATCTAACAGAATAGTGGATTGGGAATGGCAAAAGCGAAAACATGGCAAAATACAAAAACTAAACAGAACATGGCAAAACCTAACAGAACAGATCATAAACATAACAGGGAACAAGGAAAACATGACAAGCATGGCAGAATCATGACAAAACAGATCAGAATCATAACATGTAGACCTTATCCTAGAGCAGAGGAATGAAAAAATATTCCATCTTTGAACATACGTTTTTCAGTTCTCTTGACTGTCAAAAAACATATCCAGAACGAACCACTTTTATTGTGTTTACCATACTCTCAAACATCATTTGGTGCTTTACACCCAGTTAATTTATTCACATGTAAAATAACATTCAAATCACTACTACAGATGTTACTTTACATTGCCACGTGAGAGTAAAAAAGAAAGCATAAGGTAATCCTTTGATATTGCAATGTGTTGTCGCATGGCGTAGTAGCAGTTACTGACAATGAAAATACCTTTTGCAACGTGCCAGGTGTCGTAGAGGTGCCTGATTGAAGGTCGCTGCTCCCCCATGTACTTCCCGATTGACGGGTGGCGATCTGTGACAATGGCTCCTATTTTCAGCCCTTCAGATTCCAGGAAGTCAAGGCTTCTCTCAAAGCCTTTCTTCTCCATTTTCTGGCTGTTGCCAACCTCGTTACTCTGAAATAAACACATTAATAAGAGTCATTACTATCTCTCAGATGCAGAAACTGTAGAGCGTCTAACATTAATCCTGAAAAGACAGACATCAGACTAAATATTATGAATAATGTGACAACTATAATTACAGTTTAACTGGACTAACTGGATATCAACGACCCTGTTCGTGTCCAGGATCATTGTCGTGTCAGACCCATTCTTTGCACAATGACCTAAGGGAAATGAGATGAGAGAATTGTTAATCATTGGTATGCATAGCTGGTGAGCGTAGCTGGTTTTATAGTTATTTACTTACCATAATGTTGGTCTACATAATTTGTGTTTACATTACTGTAAGATCAATATTGTTCTTGTGTAGACTTTAATTGTAAAAATTGATGCTGTATCCCCAAGAATGGGAAATGCAGTGCATGTGTCGCAGGTGATGAAATCTTGTTTAGCATTGATTATTTCTAATAGAAAATAAGTTAATTAAAAGTGACAAACCAGGTGAATCAGCGCACGTCACCTCCCAAGGTGACCAGACTGCCAGACTGCTTTGCCTGTCGAATCACATGCTGCTGCTCTGCCCTCCACTGCCAGAGGATGGTTGGCTGGAGAAGTTTACTCTGGTGTTTGTCGAAAGTCCGGGGACAGATACATGCCACTCTGAGCGATGACAGTACCTGGAAAAAAAAAAAGAAGCACCACACTTATCCATAACTTCATTATTTTCCATGTCCAACTGACAAATTTTCCATAGAGAATAACTATATAGAAAAATGTATGCGGAATACAGAAAACAAACCTTGTGAACCTGAACAAAGGAAGCTCCATTGAAGCAGACTACAGCTGACAACTGTAGGTTGCCTGCTGGCATGTTGCCAATGAAGGGCTGGCTTTCCCACTTGTTGTTCCAACAGCAGTAGCTGCATGCCTGTGTTGGAACAGAAGTAAGATTTATGTGACCAGCACATAAGACAATATGGAGTACACCAGTGTTACAATATGTCCGTAGTAAGGTTGCAATTACCTGTTTGACCGATAGCAAGCTCCTAACTTCAAAGGTGTTCAGCTGGCAGGGGCGCATACAAGTGGGGCAGTTCCTCAGCAGCTGTAACAGGTTGTCCTCATACACCAGGTACTTGCGGGCTTCGTATGGTGGAGATGCACTAGAGGTAACCAAATAAGATGAAGCACACTTAAACATGAATGGCATAATTTGTATTTCAATTATTGAATCCTAGGCTGTGTTTTAATGCTTTGTAGACGTTTAATCCCCTAAATAATACTGTCAATAGACGACGTGCACAATTGTAGGCAAAAGAGTACTTCCTAGAGGAAGCTTACACATTGATTTCCTGTCAATTACCATTGGATGAAGTGATTAATCAGCTGTGCTGTACACGAGTGATTAATCACTTGGTCCAATAGTGTTTCAACAGAAAACCAATGTGTGAGCTTCCTCAAGGAAGTACTGGAGCTGAACTACAATCGTGCACCTGCTCTATACACTACTGTCTCAATTAGAACATAAATTAGACTGGCCAAACACACACACATACACACAAAACCTTGCATTGTCCTGTGAGACATCGGTGATGTCGGGCTCATAGAGCCGGAATCCATAGGTTCACTTGGGCCACAGGATTCTATGGTGCTTAACTCCTCCAACTCCGGCTCAACTCGTTTATTTTCACTATCCCTTTCAATGGGGTCGATGCGATGGCCCTGGGAAGTCGTCCATCGAGCAGCCCACAGCCACTGAGTGGCTAGTTAGTCGGCATTGAATCCATAAGGTAAGAGCACACCCAAATGAAATATGCTCACTTCGAATAAAAAGCAATACAATGCATTTGATTATGTGTTTATGGTAAGAAAATAAGAATGCTTAACCCGCAGTTCATTATTGCCTTTATTCCATGTATTGGGTGTTATTGGTGGTGTGGGGGATTTGGGTCTGGGTAAAGCGTCCAGACTCGGGCTATATTGGCATCCCACATCTCACGCCTGAAGGGTAATGGATAGAAATTGAAAGTTAACGGAGATCAGATGCCATTTTCACATGCCATTGTTTCATCCCCCAACTTCAGGGGTCCTGTGTCTTTTATAGTCCATGTCTGTTTGCATCCCCACGTGTTCCATATCAATTCTGCTCTATATTTCCCTCCCTTGCATGCAAAGCTCAATTTTTCGACTCTGCCGGACTCAGCGTATGCGTACTCAGTGTCACACAATAGACTGTTTGGTGGGAAATCTTCACATCGACCTGTTTTAAATCTGACACCGTACGCTTGACTATGAAACCTCAAACATCCGCGGACAGTGCGCGCGGAACATAGACTGTATATAAAAGAGGCATGGAGTCTGCGCGGCTCACAGTACGCGCGCAGTATGCCCGAGTCTGTGGGGGCCTTACTCTGGGTGACCCGTTAAAAAAAAGACTGGGGGGACGCCGCACCCCCGCGTCCAACGACCACAACACCACTGGTTATGAATCACGAAATCTGAAGTAACAAGACAATTGTCAGCCGGGAGTAACGTTAGGCTAGCTATGTTGGTAAAATCAGTAGCTAACTTACAACTTACAATGTATAAGATACTGGTTTTATAAAAGAGCAAATGTCTACATTAGTAGCCTAGCTAGCAACTTACCGGTATTTTCAAGAAGGTGCCCCAACTATTACACTGTCGGGCCGCTGTATCCCCAGGATTGGATCCTTCGCCAGCCCAGCTGAGTATTGCCCGTAGTTTGAGAAGCAGGATTGTGTGAAGTGCCTTCACACACCCTGGATCTCCCTGACAGCCGCTCTGTCGAAGCGCAGGGATTCAAGCCAGCCGCCTCATTCCCTGCATCCGAAGGAGGCTGAAAAAAAGTAGTTTGGTGACGGAAACCCAAGCAAACACCTCCCTTGGTCCTCCTCCAGCCAGGCTAGCTCACGATGCTAGGCTACCTAGCTACCACTACTAACACCACTAACACTCACACGCGCTAACAATCTCACCACACACTCTCTCACCCAAACTTGTCCCTCACTCACTCTCTTGCAACTGCACATAGATACTAACTCTCTACAACCCCATGAAACCACTCACTAAAACTTCGAAAACCACTTACTCCGCAAAAACCACTACTCACTATCAAAGCTTCCCGGTTTTTCTCAGACGTTTATATCGCAATGACGGTAGCCATTTGATTGACGTATGACAGATCCTGATATCATTGGCTGATGAATCGAGAGTAACGTGGACGCATCCTAAATAATACTGTCAATAGACGACGTGCACAATTGTAGGCAGAAGAGTACTTCCTAGAGGAAGTTTACACATTGATTTCCTGTCAATTACCATTGGATGAAGTGACTAAGCTGTGCTGTACACGAGTGATTAATCACTTGGTTCAATAGTGTTTCAACAGAAAACCAATGTGTGAGCTTCCTCAAGGAAGCACTGGAGCTGAGCTACAATCGTGCACCTGCTCTATACACTACTGTCTCAATTAGAACATAAATTTGATGGGCCAAACACACACGCACGCACACACACACACACACCACACACACAGTACCTTGCATTGTCCTGTGAGACGTCGGTGATGTCAGGCTCATAGACGGAATCCATAGGTTCACTTGGGCCTCAGGATTCTATGGTGCTTAACTCCTCCAACCCCTCCTCCAACTCCGGCGCAACTTGTTTTCTTTTCGCTATCCCTTTCAATGGGGTCGATGTGACCGCTTGCCCTGGGAAGTCGTCCACTGAGCAGCCCACAGCCACTGAGTGGCTAGTTGGTCGGCACTGAATCCCGAAGGTAAGGGCACACCCAAATGAAATATGCTCACTTCGAATAAAAAGCAATACAATGCATTTGATTATGTGCTTATGGTAAGAAAATAAGAATACTTAACCTGTAGTTCATTATTACCTTTATTTCGTGTATTGGGTGTTATTGGTGGTGTGGGGCGCATTTGGGTCTGGGTAAAAGCGTCCCGCAGACTCGGGCTATATTGGCATCCCACATCTCACGTCTGAAGGGTAATGGATAGAAATTGAAAGTTAACGGAGATCAGATGCCATTTTCACATGCCATTGTTTCATCCCCAACTTGTGGGTCCTGTGTCTTTTTATAGTCCATGTCTGTTTGCATCCCCCACGTGTTCCATATCAATTCTGCTCTATATTTCCCTCCCTTGCATGCAAAGCTCAATTTTTACGACTGCGCGGACTCCGCGTATGCGTACTCAGTGTCACACAATAGACTGTTTGGTGGGAAATCTTCACATCGACCTGTTTTAAATCTGACACCGTACGCTTGACTATGAAACCTCAAACATCCGCGGACAGTGCGCTGAACATAGACTGTATATAAAGAGGCATGGAGTTCGCGCTGCTCACAGTACGCCGCGCAGTATGCCCGAGTCTGTGGGGGCCTTACTCTGGGTGACCCGTTAAAAAAAAGACTGGGGGGACGCCGCACCCCCGCGTCCAACGACCACAACACCACTGGTTATGAATCACGAAATCTGAAGTAACAAGACAATTGTCAGCCGGGAGTAACGTTAGGCTAGCTATGTTGGTAAAATCAGTAGCTAACTTACAACTTACAATGTATAAGATACTGGTTTATAAAAGAGCAAATGTCTACATTAGTAGCCTAGCTAGCAACTTACCGGTACTTTCGAAGAAGGTGCCCCAACTGTGTACACTGTCGGGGCCGCTGTATCCCTCAGGATTGGATCCTTCGCCAGCCCAGCTGAGTATTGCCCGTAGTTTGAGAAGCAGGATTGTGTGAAGTGCCTTCCACACACCCTGGATCTCCCTGACAGCCCGCTCGTCAAGTGCAGGAATTCAAGCCAGCCGGCTCAGATCCCTGCATCCGAAGGGAGGCTGAAAAAAAGTAGTTTGGGTGGACGGAAACCCAAGCAAACACCTCCTTGGTCCTCCTCCAGCCAGGCTAGCTCACGTATGCTAGGCTACCTAGCTACCACTACTAACACCACTAACACTCACACACGCGCTAACAATCTCACCACACACTCTCTCACCCAAACGTGTCCCTCACTCACTCTCTTGCAACTGCACACTAGATACTAACTCTCTACAACCCATGAAACCACTCACTAAAACTCGAAACCACTTACTCCGGCAAAAACCACTACTCACTATCAAAGCTTCCCGGTTTTTCTCAGACGTTTATATCGCAATGACGGTAGCCATTTGATTGACGATGACAGATCCTGATATCATTGGCTGATGAATCGAGAGTAACGCGGACGATAATTCGTGATGCCTGCATTATCCAATGCGAAAAAAAACTACCCCACTCTCACCCCGGATTTTGCACAAAGTTTGGGTTACATCGTCTGATAGATGAGTGGTTACACTAATTTTAAGACCCATAGTGGGATCAAATTCATGTTAATTTTCTGAACACCTTTAAACTCTATGCAAAAAAATATCAAGCCAAAGGGGAAATGTTAGTGCCATACGACATTTTCAGTCTAGGTAAGCTCTGAGGGGCTCACATTACAGAACTTAGCCCCTCAGAGCAAAGTGTGGTTTTCATTTCGCTTGCAATAATAATTTGGTTTCCTTGTGATTTCGATTTCATAATTACTTGCTATATATAGCCAACAAAGTGGCATTTGCTTGCCAGTTAGTTTTGCAGATGTGAAATAATGTCATTAACACCACTATGATTGGGTCCCACGCCTTAAGTCAGCTAAATGGCTACAGTGTCCTTGCGATGAATTCGCATTGTTCAAAACAACCGGCAAGCACACATGATCCTAATTACCTCTTAACATGAATAAGTGTGCAGGTACACATGTAAAATACAAGGCCATATCATTACTGTTTGACTGAACGCTACACATTTGACTTCGGATTTTCATCTGTGCTGAAAATAATAATGTCAAGGACTTGCCTTGACAGTATCTCGCCGATATAATCTCACAAGTCTCTGTTGCGCTGAAGAAGTCAATGCTTTCAGTTTGTAGGAGAAAACTAATAGAGCTTAGTCTAGCTATATCGTCATGGGGAAAAGAATTTTGGGTCCAGCTTCCACTTTTTTCCGGCTTTTTATTTGTCAGAACGATTTTGGGGGGGGGGCATATGTTTTAGTGGAGTTTTATCAGTGAGAAAGGGGGTTTAGAGTTCAACATTAATATTTAATATCGCGAATGCGTATGCTGCGCCTGCCCTAGCAACCCAGTGTGTCATCAGTGACATGACAGCCGCCGCTTATGACATGCAACTGACACGAATAGCAGCACTTGAAACTAAACTCAAAATTGAAGACCTGGGTGCAAGAAGTACTTTAGTCAAAAAATAACACTTTTGAGATATTAAGGGTCAAAGTTTTGAAAACATGCTGCAGATACTTTTTTTAAAAGATAACATTTAGTGGCGCCTGCTGCTAGTCCCAGGAGTTATACAAAGTAGACAGACACGTTTTTGTGGAAAAATAATGCTTTATTACGAAAAAAACAAGAAAATCAGTTTCGGACTTTGGTACTTCTTACCATAAAATGCCTGGACTTCGGTACTTATTGCCATAAAATACATGGACTTTGGTACTTTTACCACAAAAATGCCGTTTCAATCATTTTCTGATTGCCAAACAGTAATTTTTGCTATGCTTGTTACATGACACATACTAGCAGTTGATTGGACAGTCATGGACTTAGGCACTTGTTCCTGATGACGTCAAGGACTTGAATACTTCTGCAAAGACTTGAGTATTTCCTGCACAAAAATTCAGTAGATTCAGGGAAGGCCCTATATCAGTATTGAGGACTTGAGTACTTATATTTGGAATTTTTTTGGCTTGAAATGATGCACATGACACTCTACTTTATGGTAGTAGTGTCAGCTCATTTTTTGAAAAATGTGACTTAAGTACTTCTTGCACCCAGGTCTTCAATTTCCTTAACTGGACGTACGCTTGATGTGTTTTCATATCCTAATGTTTCTCTGGGTACCCAAACATCAATCGATGTTTGGTGTAGGTTGAATACAGAATTCTTAATCTCACCATCCAGACACAAAATGTACGCTGCACACCCGAGAATGTTCCCAAACGAAAAATATTCCTGTTTATAGTCCGAATCCACGCTGTAAACTGCCTTTTACAACGGGGAAAGTGAAAGAACTCATAATTCCCCACTTTTTAAATAGGATTTGTGCATCTTCTGCCCCACATAGTCTGCAAAGAGCATGCGCACTCCAAATCTCGCTTTTTCACATCCTTAAACCGAAAGGGTCTATTTTGGGGACCCCTATAATTCTGTCTGCCAGACCCCTCCCACCAATGAAATGTTCTGGCACCCCTCATCCTAAGGTGTGGAGACGACCAGCATTAAACACAGGGATGTTTCAAGTTGTTACTTTCTAGATTGATCAAGCTGGGTTGGGCGTGTCACATTTTTACCCCTCATTACTACACCCATAGATATATTAAAAAAACTAGATCACTCATTGGCTCATCCCGCATACGTCTTTACCGTCGCCATATGGGGGCGGTCAAAACAACATGACGCGATGAAGGCTGTGGAACAACCGGTCGGCATAAACTGAAAATGCCTCAACATTGTGCTGCCTATGATTGTAAAAACTGGCGAACGGTTGAGTCCAGACAACAATGAATCACATTTCACAAATAGGTTGCCTTGTTTGTGAAAAATAAGTCGGTTATATAGAGTGATGATGCAGTGTTCGGTGCAAGTAAGGCTAGCCCTTGCCCTGCCCCTAGCGAGGCACTGGCGAATCCCCATAGCGGCGCCTTGAAATTGCTCTGATGCTGCGCGTCGATCAAAAAAATTGACCTCAGGTAGTGTTGTGCCGGTCAGAGAACACCCCTACAAACGTCCCTTTATGACAAGAATTAGTCCTGGCGAGTTCTCAATCATTTTCCTTTATTGACGCGGTTTGTTTCTGCATACCCCTGTAATGTGGGAAAAAAAAAAAAAAAAAAAAAGCCACCAGATGGCAGTATTGACATTTTTTTTGTTAAGCCCAGTCTGCAGCTAGGTTTGGGGCATGTCCTGGGCATGCCTCAGAGGGGGCTGGAAAAGAGTATATAAGGAGAAAAATTGAGAGAGTAGGTAGTAGGAGAAATTGCAAGGAGAAATTGTGGAAGGATACATTTGACCAGACCTGTCACTCTTTTCAAGACCTGTGAAGCTTTTTGTGGATTTTTGCCTGTGTTGGAGCATTTTCCTGTCCCAGGACATCGCAACATAGCAGCCCCATCTCAATTACCAAGGGACTGTAAATATCTCATTTTTTTATTTCAATCTTGGTCAGTAGAGTAGATTGTAGATTAGTTCAAAGTATGTGTTTAATTAAATCTGTTAAAGTTTCAAAATTTTGTCTGTCATCCCTTGCTGTCTGCTACGCCATAACAAATTGGGGCCATAACAAATTGGGGCCATAACACCCCTGGAGGGCAAAACACTGTTTCATTATTGCTTGTAATATTTGACATTCCACAGAGCAGCCTCACAATTCTGTCATTTTCTATTTGTTTCAACCCCCAGATATATACATTGCCTCTCAAAAGAAGAACAATATGTTAAGGAACATCACGTTATAGGCACTTGTATGCATGTGCAGCGCCTGCCACAGTAAGCCTATTTAAAAACAGTTAGCCAAGTCCCTAACGTTAGCCTGGCTCCACTTTAGCAATTTTCACATTTTATATAGCTGGCTGTCTTGTGGAGAGTCTTTCCCGTTAAACTGATGCCAGGATTAATGCATATTAAAGTACAGTAAAACTAGCATACTACAGATTCAATTGGACCAGCTAAGTTTGTCCGTTATGAGCGAATTCCGCTATATGCATTAAACATACAAAATCCATTATAGTCACAAGACAGATTATATCCTCTATATGCGTGTAACAGATTATATCCGCTATGCACATGTATGAATTTGTATGTAGCCTATGCTTTGCGTATAAAGATCGGAACAACTTCATTCTGAAGCGCGCGTACCGGTACCTACTTCTTGTCTTCATGTAGTCCATCTTTGCCCTGACACAATGGATAACAGGATGATATGATAGGCTACTGCGTGTTGCTCCAACTGGGATCAATGGAGACGACTAAAAACCTAAGTATGTAAATGAAACTGCGCCAGTTTCAGTTTCCGCGAATGCACTGTTATAAACTTACATCTTTTTGCCAGTAATTTTAACCGTAATTTAACAATAAGATTACAAAAAGTTCCGTCCATGTTAAGTGTAACCCACGGTTAAATGCGCTCAGGACTCCCTTACAGTTAAAATAACAAGGAGAATGCGTTAATTTAACTGTTAAATTATGTCAGTTTATAACCGTGTTGGAAAGCTGAACTTCATTTTGTTGCTCTGTTGCAAATGCGTACGTGCATGGTGCAAACCAGCTTGTCCGGTATACACGAGTGCTTTTTAATGAAAATGCATTGTAATGGGACTGTCCAATTTGAGCGAAAATCCGGTATATAAAATCCAGTATATTCAATTTTTATTTAATATCGCGCACAAATATGCATTAATTATAACGTGACAATAAATAAATGTTCAACACATGATACATGCAGAATAAAAGTTACTTTGAAACTTGTCTGGAGTATATTTGTTTGTTTTTTTTTTTTACTAACCGTGCTCTTGGAACACCCTACATACTTACTTTATTAGTACTTCTATAAAACGCAGTTTCAGTTGCTGCCATTTCCTTTCATTCTGTACAGAATTAAAACTCAAAGGAAGAATCTAGAATCTACTTAGACTAGCATTTAGCAGTCCTGAAATAAAGAACAATAAAACATCTCGATACTATGGCTGTGTAACTTCGACTAAAAAATTGTAAAAAAAAAAAAAAGCAGTGTATTTTGCCGTGAACCATTTTCACATTTCTACCGCTATTTGGCCGCGACCTCCGGGGTGCGCCTATCGTTTTTCCCAGAGCCATGTAGAGAGAGAGTCGCGTCAACTCCGTTCACTCCAAAAGACCACTTTTTTACAGCAATGGCAGGTCGTGGAGTCTCCCACTAGTTCCCGGAAGTTAGCGACAAAGACTAGTCTAGCAGCTGAGTTGAAGCAGAATGGACCGTTCGTGATGATCTTTCAAAAGGTAAGACGTTTAAAGAATCAGACTGTATATCGTCAGCACATCTGAATTAAATTAACACGTACAGTAAAGTGTTTTCCTGGATTATCCCCTGTACAATTTGAGATATATTGAACGTTTACGGGCAAAAAATTAGGCTAGGATACTATTTAGGTACGGTTAGTGACACAGTCACTAGCGCTAACCATGGGCAGCAGCATAATTGAAAACTCCGTTCTCTCAGTGTCATTTCATCCAACGACACAATATTAGAGAAAAAGGCTTCTTAAAGTGATTTTTTGCAGAGTGGGGTGGAGGAGTGAAATGTTAAAGAATTAACGTAAATATAACATCAGACTGGCTATAGTAGTGGAGGTGGTGAAGTTCTCTTTGAGTACAAGGTAGCTAACGTTAGCTATTATAATAAAGTTAACGTTACACAATGATAAAGAAGAGAGCCATCAGTTGCAGTGATACATCGCTATTAATATTGATTGTTAGAGCAAATTTTTTTTTACTGCTATTCAATGAACTGAAACGTTATCTCTGGTTAAAGTTTTAGTTGCTGCTTATTTTGCTAATTTTAGATTGATGATTAAGGGAGAGGGAGGCTGGAGGACCAAATAGAAGATTGAAAACAGAAAGTACTGGCCAAATAGGCCAAACAATTTGGAAAATTAAGCATAGAAGACTAAGTGGGGAATCATACTGAATAGTATAAATATTGAGCTGTACTGTATTACTTGTCTGAAAGACTGCAAAGAACATGATCCAACTTTATACTAATTCCTGTTACATTTGTTACTGATGCCACTTGCCATACTTTCTTAAAAATCAGCAGCAAAAGCTGATCACAATTACACTGAACAAAAATATAAACGCAACACTTCTTATTGTGACAAATAGGACCATGTTCAGAAGCTCATTGTACTTTCATTGAGTATTGACAGATTGTATGACCATATTGCAATATATTTCGATCAATGATTTAAAAAGACAAAAAAGAATCTCGCAATGGCGTGATGATAAAGGGGATGGGGTCTATTGTCCAAATTTCACAAATCAATATTGGGTTTGTCCGCCTTTAGCCTGCTGCAGTGCTACACATCTCTGCTGTGTGGACTATAACAAATGGTCAATGATGACTTGGGGGACATGTTCCCACTTCTCTTCAAGAGCAGTGCAGAGTTGGCGGCTATTGGCAAAAATGGGAACCAATGATTTAACTGTTGCTTGTGAACATCCCAAAGATGGAAGGGGACAAATCCAAGGAATAAGCCAACCATTCAAGCACACAAATGTTTTCAGGCTCAAGGAATTCTGTGCATACACGGGTGATTTGGGTCTGCATGGTCATGCTGGATGGTTATTGCTTTGGTGGATGAATGGTAGGACGATAGGCAGCAGCATCTCATCGGAAATCACACTGCATTCAAGTTGCTGTTCTTGAACTGCAGTTGGGTCCAATGTCCTTGGAATATTCCCACCCAAACCAGCACTCCACCACCATGTGCCACCATGCACACCACCACGATGTCGGCATAACGATCCCACGTCCATCCGCTCTTTGAAGTTGGAAACGTGACTTGTCTGTAAAGAAAACAGTCCTCCATTGTGCCATTGGCCATCAAACGTGTCTATTCACTCAGTCGAACCAATTTTTTCATCAAGCTGAGGAGAGGTCCAATTCACAAAGGGCAAAAGACGTAAAGATATGGACTACCTGGAGATTATTTTTCACGGTTTCGGCAAAAATGGGGTGATGGTGGGCACCAGCTGTCTCATCTGCAGTGGGAGTTACTGGTCTCAGACGATCACAGAGATGGAGAATCCAGATTTGGCGGGTTTGGGCAGGGGTTGTCACACATGGTCGTCATGCATGTGGGCAGTGTGCTGTCTCTCGTTATTCCTCAAAAAGGTGTTCTATGCGATTTATCGTTGAAACATGGACAGCCCTTTCAACATCCCTGAGAAACATTCCTGCATTGAGCATGCCAATGGCACGCTCCCTGATGGCTCGAGTCATTTATGGCATTTTGAACAATGGTAGAACTGGGACTTTTGAGGTGGCCTTTTATTGACCAGAGTTCAGGATGTGCCTGGGCTGACTGTACCTGATTTCAGTAGCTCTGGATCAGGCCCCACCTGTCTGACAGGCCAGTTTTGACAAAGGGCATGAAGGTGACTGAAATGCACACAGACCTGTGGCACACAGCCTTGCTCACATAAATAAACCCAACTAAGCCAACCTCAGAAATAATTATGCAGAATATTGAAAGGACTAAACTGTTGCGTTCATATTTTTGTTCAGTATACTTAAGTTCCATAAGCTAAGTTGGGAAACAAAGACCACACCTCATCTCTCAGCACCATTTCCCATCCAAGCCCACATAGGTGTGTCTAACCCTTTCTCCTGTCTTTTTCTCCCCCTCTCTCTCTTTCAGCACAAGAACTGCAGGCGATTCAATAAGAGCCAGAGAAACCCCTGCAATGAGACTGACAACACTCACCCTGCACCGAGTCTTAACTCCCTAAGCTGTGCAAGCCTTTCCCTGTTCCTTACTTTTAATAAACTGGACAATAAGCTTCCAAATCGTGTGGTCTTTGGTTGTGAAAAAATGCATGTGCAGCGTTTGAATATGATCACCTCAAATTTTTGTTGTTGTTGTAATTTTTAATGATTGTTAGATTTCTCCTGTTGAATTGAGCCTACAAACTGTACATTTGTACTCAACCCCCCAGCGATTGGAGCATCCCCATGCAGCACAGCAGACCATGGTAGAGATTATATACAAGGAGAACATGGAGGAGAGGGCACAGACAAACTGCTTCACATGCTATTCATGTTTCTGAGTCTATTCAAGATTTCTTTTTCATGAAGTCATTTTGTACATAAGAGCAAAATAAAAAGATATACATAAAATGTATGTGTTTGTATGCGTAAAACGATACAAGTTTGCGTGTTAATGTGTCTTGTTCTGTCTGAATGTATAGTGTTTAATGAGCCCTTTCTAATAATATTACTGTACATGCAAGCCTAGATAAATTTATACCTTCTGCATGCAATAAGTCAATGAAAAAGTTGTTTTGAACTTATGTATTGGTGTTTAGTGATAAGTGCAGATGTGCATAAAAATTATGAACAGATAAATTGTAATTGAATCATGGAGTTACAAAAGGGCCCGACTCCATGATTTTTGAGAAATCCAGGTTATCTGCCTATCTTGTATATTGGGTTAAGACCTATGAAAATGAACAGAAGAAAGGCCCAACTCCAGTGCATAAAGCTGTTAACTGAGGTGAGTTCTTTAGCTTTGAGTTGAAGAACGGCCCAAGTCCAGGAGTTGGGCACCTCTTCAACGAATTTTACTGGTGGCCGCTAGATGGCAGCACCAGTTCAAACATGGAAGCGCCCAAAGAACAACACATGTCCGATTCTGAGGATGAAATAAGACCAAAAAGGAAGAGAAATGAGAGAGAATGGAAAACAAATAAGTCCAAAAGGCTAAGAGCAGAAGGCAAGGAGTATGAAAATAGGAAGGGGGAAGTGAAGAATGAAAGAAAAACAAGATAAGTGCAGGTTTGTGTGATAGTCATTTTGTAGCTATACTCATCATTGCTGTAGGCCTCAGTGTACACATACATTACATGCATGCATGGCCCACTAGTGGCATACAGTGGCTTCGGTCATTGAGTTACCAAAGGTCCCATCTCCATGATTTTGGGAGATACATCACAGTATGGACATGGAACCAGGACACCTCTTACTGTAAAATGCTCCCTTTTGCAGGTGTCGTCGGGACTGCTTGAACTCCTTCACCCCAGCTGGGAAGGAAGTCATTCTCAAGATCATCATTGATCATTGTAGTCCTTTCATTTTGTCCGTTTAATTACAAAAGGGCCCAACTCCGCCATGTTTCAAGTGCTACCATTATTTTATGTGACAGGCAGTATACTTCATGTTCAGCCTAAATAAACCTCTGTTTGGCCTTAACACGTTACACTTGGCTGTTTGAAATTTCCTTTTATAGCATTAACAGCAAACAGAAAAAATGCTCCCCTGAAAAAAATACCTTGGTGGAGTTGGGCCCTTTTGTAACTCCGTGATTCAATTATTTCCAATGGATTTTCTAAGATGCCACACTGAACATTATGCTGCTTTTAATGATGCAGGGACTAATTGTGCTGTCAGTTGATACTCATTGATAGTCACCTGTCAGTCCTCTGTCCTTTCTGAAAGTCATGACGATTACATTAGTCTTTACTGAATTGATAACTTAGATCCCCATTTTCATGAGATTATTAAAACCCCAAAGCAAATAAAGAAATGGTAGAAAATTAAACAGAATTTGAAACGTTCCTTCCCCTCCCTCTGCATAACAAACATTAGGTTGGGATTAAACAAGCTTTGTAAGTAAAAAGCAAAAACCAAGAATTCAAAGCAATGGACAACAGGAACACGCTCTTTAAAATGACTAAATCTCGTTTTAGTCATCTTAATTATTTTAATAATTCTAAGGCACTAAAACCGCTCGAATACTGCATTTATTGAGTGCAAATGTTCAACATTCTGCTGTTAAATGTAACTTTTTCTCGTTTGTTTAACGTTGGGGTCACTTTAGTGAGACGGCAAACGTTCACTCAAGCCTAAAATATGTAAACAAGGCAGAAATAACGCTATTTATTGACTAGTAATTACCGAGAATCGCAGTTATGTCTCTCAGCAGCCTATTTGACAGACGCATTTAAATTGCCTGCCAGCGACTTCCTGGAACTATTTGCAGTCTCCATGAACCACGTGATGATCGAGAATTTTGGACTTCCGTTGACGCGACTCTTTCTCTACATGGCTCTGGTTTTTCCAACCCAGTTTAGATGAAACCACACCCACTTCCGCAATACAGAAGCACATGGCTCTGGTTTTTCCAACCCAGTTTAGATGAAACCACACCCACTTCCGCAATACAGAAGCCTCGAAGGGTGCTCGCTCCATAGCTCGCTCCACAGAGATATAAAAACACTAGAGCGGAAACGTCACTGACTGGACTAAAGCGCTCATGGCAGAATAGCTCCGCCATCTTGTGTATGTATAAATGTCCAATGAGTAACGAAGACTTTTTTTACTCTAGTTTTTTTATATCTTTGTGGCTTGCTCCGCATCTTCTTCTTCTTCTTCTTTGGGGTTTTATGGTGATAGACAGACCTTATGGTGTATTACTGCCGCAACTGGATCCATACGCTCGCTTAAAGTAACTTCAAAAAAAAAAATACCGGTCCATTGGAGTCAATGGAAAAGACGCAACTCTCTCTCTCTATTGCTCTGGCCTGGGTGTGCCAGCAGACCGACGACACAGCACTGGCACGTCCAGGCACAGAAATCATAAATTTTCATATTTTGGAGTCGCATCGAATGTACTGTTTTTACGTGCCTTTATTTCCAAAGTTTTTTCCGTTTTGTTAGTCTGTTATATTTGCCGTCACTGTTGTAGCGTTACAAATGGGATGATTGTACGCATTGAGTGAATGATCAGTGTTCATCTTGAAGACTCATCAACCTTATAAATGACCTCTGAAGATACGCTGCTAGGTGTGTCAGTAGATGAGGGAACATGTGGCCACTTAAGTTACTAAAGTTCGGTCACATACCCACTGAAAAAGACGGAAAGGATAGAAGATCAAATGATAACATTAGCTCGTAATTTATTCCAACCACATGAGTTCAGCTTCATGCATATATTTTTTTCTTCAGATGACAAAGCACAGAAATAATATGACCGCGCTGAATTCATATTGCATGCTAACTAGTTTGTTTTGTCTGTAACGTAACATCCCGTTTCGCAGCACCAGTGGGATTACATTTAAAACTGACAGCTCAGGTATTATGCTGAGTTATGGGGAACTAAAATGAGGCGCCAAAATCTGCGGTGCAATTCGGTCTGGTAGAAAGGGATCGTACAATAACCAGTGTTATATTGGAAGTGGGTTTCGTCACCAAATGTTCTATATAACATGAGGCTAGGCTAGTTTGGTGTCGATAGCCAAGGAGTCACACCGAACGTTAGCTGTATAGCTTATGCTCTGCTAATATCACGTTCACGTAGCTAAGGACTCATGTAGACATTTACACCCCTTGTTCTCCTCGCTCAACTAGGGAGGATGTTTGTGCTCCTGCTTCAGCCGTTATCCGCATATATTCATTTTTTCTCACACTGACTGTGCGCAAACTGCATTTGACATATCAAACCCACGGAGATTGGTCAGCCAATGAGGCAGCATTTGGACGTATTTTCCACTTATGAACACTCTCCGGTAGGTCTTTACCGCCTCTGTTCTTTGAAGATAAACAATGCAGCACTGCGGTCTCGTTTTACTGACGCTCAGTCATGTGGTGACAAACTGCCTAAAGTGAAGATTTATATGGGGCAAAGGAAAAAAAATATATTCGAGGCTACAGTCTCCAATAATGCGGCTAGGCGACACCACTGTTCGTCATGTTTTTCGCAGGGCGGGCGAGCACCCTGCAAGGCTTCTGTACTGGCGAAATGGGCGTGGCTTCATCTAAACTGGGTTGGAAAAATGATAGGCGCCTCCGTTACACATGCTCAGTTGTATTATTTTTTGACTTGCTCAGAGAAATTAATGGATAAGTGAATAGTTATAACTTCGCCATTTCGGCACCTAGCTCGCATATACATACATAAAATATAGCTAGCTAAGTTGGCATAAAGGCTCTGTTGCTAGCTAGCTAATATTATAGTTCATGTATTTAAATTTAGTCAATTTAAAATGTGTATAGCGGCTATAGCCATTATTATGTGAACTAATTTGGCTGCAGTTCAGTCCAGCTCGCTAGCTGGCAATAAAATGCGCCAAATAAAAAGGTTGCCAGCTAAAGCCACTTTCACACCGGACGCGAAAAACGACAGATTACATTCAAAGTCAATGCAAAGACGTATTCACCTAGCCTAGTCCCTGCATCTAAGCCAATTAAGCATACTACAGAAAGATGAGTCCTGGAAAAATTGGTATTACGTGGCACTCTTGCCAGCAATATATAGTTTAAAAATATGTTTTTATAATTTATAACAGAATCCACTAAGCCATTATCTAATTAAAATTTCTAGGCCAGGGTATGTTCAGATAATGAACCATAAACAGGCCGAACGCATAAGGTGTAGATCTATTTCCACGTTGTCCGCTTTGTTTGTTTACGTTTTTTGACCTCCCCAATATGGCCGCCATCCCAGCAACGGCTGACATATCAACTTGCCTTTGGCAAATAGGCGATGCGTCATCTAGTTTTTTTATATATCTATGACTACACCCACCAGCTGGAGCCCGGCAGAAGTCCAGATCCTTCTATTGGGACCCATGCCTGACACTGTGATAGGGATTAGAATTGGTCACCTTCCCAGCCAGGCTGACCCCCCTGGGCTCCCGGTCTATCAGCTGTGCAACGTGCCTTACAGTGCCCATTAGGTGTGACTACATTCAGAATGTAGATACTCCTCACTTATTGCTCAATGAGCCTTGCGAACTAATTTACGCAAATCTATGCTCTTTCACGAGCTATACGAGCATAAATTATAAATACAAGATATTTTATGTCGTCATTTATGAGTGGAGGAAAAAGCTTCAATTTTATGGTGCAATGTATAACGATTCTATTGAAAGTAAATTAGAATGTCGTCGGTTCAACCAATTAGTCGGGGCAACTGTTGCAACCCAGGAAAAGTAAACTGCAAGAGGTTTTATTATTAAGCATTGAGGTTTTGGAAGGCCTTTGTCACTGCTGACGGACCGCTACTGCTGAGCAGCCTCGCACAGCACTGGATACACTGCTCAAGCAGTATTTAATTGCTTGTGCTTAAAACATAATGTGAGATGATTTTTCTCAATCATGTTTGTAGGATACCAACCTCACACAATGTTGTCGTATTCTTGAGAGAGGGGGAGTGTCGTTGGTCGCACAAATTGCTCAGAAGTCCAGCGCAGCGTGATGACAGTATCTGCTGTGTTGAAAATTTTGGGCACCAGGACAACACCTATACCGCAAACAGAATTTTGACTAATCGAGATGCGCAAGAGCCAAAAGTGCGAGAAAGTCTATCTTGGGACGTGGAAATATTTGAATCGCAATTTTATGCGATGCAAAATCTAATTTGACTCGCAGTTATGTTATGAAACGAAAAAATGCATCAAGACATGCGATGCAAATCCAGCTAATCGCACCCCTGCAGCTGAACGAATGATAAAATAGGAACTATAACATAACATAACATAACATGAGTGGCGAGAACAGGCCGTTCAGCCCAGCTAGCTCGCTAGTTTCTTTTTACTATTGTGAATATATCACTTCAGATACTCAATGACTTAATGGTATCTAGCTTTAAGTCAAGCCTGCTCTTGAAAATTCCGAAGGATTCTGCCTCAACAATATGGTCAGGCTGTTAGAAAGTAGGATTTCTGTTTGTAATGTTTAGTTTTCATTATTGTTAGTCTTTATTTTCATTTATGTACATTTTATTATTTTGGTTGAGTGATTTTGTATTGTTCTGAATGGTTGTTATTTCCTTGGTCTAGTTCCTTTAATCCTTGTGTGCTTCCCCCCCTCAGTCCTGTCATCACCAATTCCCCTGTTTATTCGGTGAGGTGTTTCTAACTTCCTTCTTTCTGTGCTCTCTGCCTGTCCTCACCTGAGAGTAGTTTAGTATCAGGGTCTGGGTGTGTTAGAGTAGATTAGCATAGGATTCCACCCTTTCCATTCTACTCACCTATCCCTGTCCTGCTCTTCCTGGTTCCCCCTCTCTGGCTTCTTGCCACAGCTGTGCTCTATCTAGTCGGGTAATCACAGTAATTGTCTGAGTGCTTAAATATCCCATTTCCCCCTTCACTCGAAGTCCATTCGTTTTCTGACTCAGTCTGATCTCGTCTCTGCGTTTCTGGTTTGTAAGATTTCTCGATTGTGATTGCTAGTTTTGTCAGTATTCTTGTCATTGTATTATTGTATTGTATTCTTGTTGTTTGATTGATTTGAGTGCTTGCCAGTCCTGTTTTTCCCTTTTATTCCCCGTGTATCCTTTGTTAGATTTATTTTTGTTTTCCTTTCCTTTTTTCCCTTCCCTTTTCCTTTACCCCTCCATTAGTTAGATTCCCATTGTTCATTGTCATTGTGCGGATTGATATCCTGGCTTCTGCCCCTTGGCTTGTTTCTTGACTTTGTTTCCGATTCCCTGTACATACCTGTTTGCTGGCTTTGACTCTGTTCTGTTCACCATGAGTCTAGAATCGAATCCTAATGTTAATAAACGCCATGCTGACTCTGATCTGCGCTTGGAGCATTCGTCTGTTCCAAACACAGGCAAGCTATTCCACATCGAAATTAGTCTTTGGGTGAAAAAATATTTCCTAATATCAGTCCTAAGTTTACCCTTGGTCATCTTCCATTTGTGACCTCGAGTTCTACTAACAAAACTTGGCCGAAGGAATCCTACATAATTCACTTTGTTGATCCCTTCAACATATTTAAAAACCTCAATCAGATCACCCCTAAGTCTCCTTTTCCAAAGACTAAAGAGATTAATAATCTTCAGCCTTTCCTCATAGCTTTCATCTTTTATACCTGGAAGTAGTTTAGTGGCTCTTCTCTGAACTTTTTCTAGAGCCTCTATTTCTTTCTTAAAGTATGGTCCCCAGACCTGTACACAATACTCCAGATTGTTCTGACGAATGTGTTGTACAAGAAAAGTATGACCTCCTTGGATTTGTACTCAATACTTTTGGCAGTGTATCCCAGCATCCGATTGGCTTTTTTAACTGCTACGGCACAATTACTAGAACCTAAGGGTTTGGTCAGTAATTACTCCCAGATCTTTTTCATGTGGAGCACATTCCAGTTTTAAACCTCCCATGAAGTAATCCAGTCTAATATTTTTATTTCCTACACGTACAACTTAACATTTTGCTACATTACATTTCATTTGCCACATTTCTGCCCAATTCTAGATTCTATCCAAATCATCTTGAATCACTTTAGTGGACTCCCAACTATTTGCCAAACCTCCCAATTAGTATCATCTGCAAATTTAACTAATTTGCTCTCAATATTCCTATCAAGGTCATTAATGTAGATAAGGAACAGCACGGGTCCCAACATCGATCCCTGAGGGACTCCACTCCCCACCATACCTAGTTCAGATGAGATTCCACTAACCACCACTCTTTGTGTTGTAATGTGGTAAAAAGCCACTAGATGGCAGTATTGACATTTTTTTTGTTAAGCAATCTAAAACTAGGTTTGGGCATGTCCGAAGCATGCCTCAGAGGGGGCTGGAAAAGAGTATATAAGGAGAAAAATCGAGAGAGTGTAGAGTAGTTGGAAAAATTGCAAGGAGAAATTGTGGAAGGATACATTTGACCAGACCTGTCACTCTTTTCAAGACCTGTGAAGCTTTTTTTGTGGATTTTAGCCTGTGTTGGAGCATTTTCCTGTCCCAGGACATCGCAACATAGCAGCCCATCTCCATTACAAAGGAACTGTAAATATCTCATTTTTTTTATTTCAATCTTGGTCAGTAGGGTAGAGAGTAGATTAGTTGTTTGTTTAATTAAATCTGTTGAAGTTTAAGAATTATGTCTGTCATCCCTTGCTGTCCGTGACGTCATAACAAATTGACGCCATAACAAATTGGGGCCATAACAAATTGGGGCTCGTCCGGGGATAGACCATTGTGCGAGTCATTTATTGAAAATCTAAAATTTCAAATAGTGAAATTGTTTTTTTGAATTTTCCTATATATATATTGGCAGATCAACAGCAATGGATGATTTCTTGGCATCACCAACCGTAGAGGTTTTGAAGTCTTTTAAAAGACAGAACTGCTAGAAATATGCAGACAGTTAGAGCTGACAGATGTAAAACCAGCCATGCGAAAAAGCAAGACTGGCTAGAGAGATTGAAAGGGAGGAAAAAGAAAAACAAAGAGAATTTGAGAGAGAGAAAGAGAAAAAAGAAAGGGAGGAAAAAGAAAAAACAAAGAGAATTTGAGAGAGAGAAAGAGGAAAGAGCAGAAAGAGAGAGACAGAGACAGAGAGATTCGATTTAGAAAAATTAGATAGAGAAGAAAGGCTCCAAATGGAGCTACTAAAAAATCAAAATGCAAGGTGAAAACAAATTTTGGGCTAGCCAGGAGGTAAAGCTGGTGCCTCCATTCTCAGAGAAGGAGGTTGATAAGTATTTCCGGTGCTTCCAGAAGGTAGCTAAGAGTTGTCAGTGGCCAAAGGAACACTGGCCTCTGATGTTGCAAACTGTCCTCAAGGGTAAAGCTCAACAAGCCTATTCAGCTTTGTGTGCAGATGATTCCTCTGATTATGAGGTTGTCAAAAAGGTTATTTTGACAGCTTATGAGTTGGTTCCAGAGGCTTACCGACAGAAATTCAGAGGTCTGAAGAATCTGACAATCAGACTTATGTGGAATTTGCTAACGAGAAGAAGGTTTGCTTTGAGCGCTGGTGTACTTCTATGGAGGTCAAGGATGATTTCAACTCACTAAAAGAGATGGTGTTAGTTGAAGAATTCAAGAACTGTGTCAAGGATGATATTAAGACCTACCTTAATGAGAAGCAAGCACTGAATTTGCAATCAGCTGCCAAGTTTGCAGACGAATATGTTCTCACACATAAGTCCAAATTTCAGTCTAGCAGTAACAATAGATGGCCCCAATTTCAGAAGAAAGGTAACGGTGATACCCAAGATTCCTCACCCAAAGACAAAGACAAATCTGGTGATGGTGCTGAGAAATCCAGTCAAAGGTCTGATCAAAGTGTGAAAGCTGACAGTGACAAAAAGTGGTCTAGTTTGCAATTATTGCAAGAAATCTGGTCATGTTACAACTAACTGTTGGTTCCTTAAAGCTAAGAAAGAAAAAGAAAAGGATACCAAACCCAATGCCTTTGTGAAGACAAGGTTAGAAACCCCTGTAGTAGATGACCGATCTGCTAAATTTCCTGCTCCTTGTGAGGCTAAGAAGCCTGATACTGCTGACTTTGTGAGGGAGGAATTTCTTCCATTTGTGTCAGAGGGATTTGTGGCTCTGAATGAGCATTCTCCTCCTGTCCCCATATATATCCTAAGGATACCGGAGCTTCTCAGTCACTTTTGTTGATGGACTCCTTGGAGTTACGTGATGAGACCGCTTCTGGGGATTTCACACTTGTACAAGGTATTGAAGGAGGACTGTATCTGTACCCCTGCGCTCTGTATTCTTGAAGTCAGATTTAGTTACAGGACAGGTAAAGGTGGGACTTATGTCAAGTCTACCTATCAAGGGTGTTTCTCTGTTGCTAGGCAATGACCTGGCTGGGGGCAATGTAGTTCCCCTGTTCATCTTACTTCACAGCCGAGCACTGAAGATGGCGATGAAGACCCATCTCTGTATCCTTCCTGTGCAGTGACTCGTGCTATGGCCAAGAAGGCTCAAGGAGAAGATGATGTGGTGCCGTCCAGCACCTTGAATAGTCATGACTCAGGTGGTTCGCCTCATGACTCTGTTCAGCCTACTATGGTTTCTCCGTTTGAGGACTTATCAGACACTTTTATCAGTTCTCTATTCAGCCAGCCAGATGGGTCTGGTGATTCTGATGTGTCTGGAGACTTGTCTCTGTCCAGAAAGTGGTTGATTCAGGAGCAAACCAATGATCCTGAAATTTGTGTACTAAAGAAGAGAGCCCTTCCTGATTACGAAATAGACGCAGTTCCAGTTGGGTATTATCTCAAGGATGGAGTGTTGATGCGGAAGTGGCGCCCTCCTGATATCCCTGCCAATGCAGATTGGGCAGTGGTCAAGCAAATTGTTGTTCCGAAGGTCTACAGGAATGAGATCTTAACAATGGCTCATAGTTTGCCTTTAGGAGGTCATCTTGGTGTTAACAAGACTGTTGACAAGATCATGAAACACTTCTTCTGGCCTGGACTTCGGAAAGATGTTTCCAACTTTTGCAAAACCTGTCACACTTGTCAGGTAGTTGGAAAACACCAGTTAGACCCACCTGTAGCTCCATTGCAGCCTATCCCAGCATTTGGGGGAGCCCTTCTCCAAGGTCATTGTTGATTGTGTTGGTCCATTACCCAAGACCAGATCTGGAAATCAGTACTTGTTGACAATCATGTGTGCATCTACCAGATTCCCTGAAGCCATCCCTCTACGCAACATCAAGGCAACTGCAATTTCAAAGGCTTTGACAAAGTTCTTCATGTTGTTTGGCCTTCCCAGGGAAATTCAGTCAGATCAAGGTAGCAATTTCACTTCCGGATTGTTTCAGCAGGTTGTGTATGAACTAGGTGCGAAGCAGATTCTTTCCAGTGCCTATCATCCAGAGAGTCAGGGTGCCTTAGAGCGGTTTCATTCCACTCTCAAGACAATGATGAGGACTTATTGTTATGACCATGAGAAAGACTGGGATGAAGGTGTTCATTTGCTGTTGTTTGCAGCTAGGGAAGCAGTGCAGGAGTCTACTGGATTCAATCCGTTTGAGCTAGTGTTTGGCCATGAAGTGAGAGGACCTTTGCTATTGTTGAGTGAACAATGGCAAGAGAAAGAGCCGCATATCAGTCTGTTAGACTATGTTAGCAAGTTCAAGGAAAGACTGCGTGCAGCTTGTGACCTAGCCAAAGAGAACTTGAAATCAAGTCAGGGAAAAATGAAAACTTGGTATGATCATAAGGCTAGAAGCCGTGAGTTTAAACCAGGAGACAAGGTCCTTGTGTTGTTTCCCTTGCAGTCCAATCCATTGCAGGCTAGATTTCATGGTCCTTATGAAATTCTGACAAAACTCAATGATCTCAATTACATTGTGAAGACTCCAGATAGGAGAAAGCCAAAACAGTTGTGTCACATTAACATGCTGAAGCCTTATCATGATAGGAATGCTAGGGTTGCAGCTGTCACTTCAGATCCTCCTATGGCCGAGACTTGTGAAGATGAGGGGGAGTTTCAAGATGATGAACCTAGAATTAAAGCTGAAGTTCTTTCATGTAAATTGTCAAATTCTGAAGTGTTGCAAAATCTTGATGTAAAACTCCAGCACTTAGAACCCTCACAGAAAGATCAGTTTGAGAGGTTGATCAAGAAATATAAAGATCTATTTCCTGATGTTCCAAAGAGAGTTTCTATTGCCTCTCATGATGTAGATGTTGGTGATGCCAAACCAATAAAACAGTATCCGTGCGGATGAATCCTGAAAAGAGAAAAGATTGCTGAGAAAGAGGTTGAGTACATGTTAGAACATGATATTATCAGACCCTCTAACTCAGATTGGAGTTCACCCTGTGTTAGTTCCAAAACCTGATGGAAGTACTAGATTCTGTACAGATAATCGCAAAGTCAATGCTGTAACTAGAACTGATGTGTTTCCAATACCTAGGATTGATGATTGTATCGATAGAGTAGGGCAAGCAAAGTTTCTGACCAAGATTGATTTATTGAAGGGTTATTGGTGTGTGCCTTTAACTGAGAGGGCCAAGAGCATCTCTGCTTTTGCCACACCATCTGGGTTATACCAGTATGAAGTCCTACCCTTTGGCATGAAAAATGCCCCAGCCACGTTCCAAAGGATGATACAGTCTACAATCGCGGATTGCCACACAAATGCGTACATCGACGACCTGATCACATGGAGTGATTCCTGGGAAGAACATCTGAAAGATGTAGAGACGTTGTTCCAGCGCTTGACCCAGGCTAACCTGACTGTTAACCTGAACAAGAGTGACTTTGGTTGTGCTACTGTCACATTATCTTGGCTACGTCATAGGCCAGGGTAAGGTGGCACCATAAATGCTAAAGTCCAAGCCATCATGGACTTTCCAGTTCCTGACAACAAAAAGCTTTGCGCCGCTTCCTTGGAATGATCGGTACTACCAAGAAGTTCTGCAAGAACTTTGCTGAGATTGCTCTCAGTCTCACCAACCAACTGAAGAAAGGCGTAAAGTTCACTTGGGATGAAGCATGCCAAAGAGCCTTCGATCGCCTGAAGTCTCTGCTGTGTCACTTCCCGTGCTCAAATCTCCTGACTTCAACAAACCGTTTCTCCATGGCGGTCGATGCTAGCGACCAAGCTTGGTGGATCTGCGCTCCTACAGAGAAGTGACTCTGATGACATTGAGCATCCCGTGGCATACTTCTCCAGGAAGTTCAATCGCCACCAAAAGAACTATTCCACAATTGAGAAGGAGCTGTTGGCTCTGGTTCTGTCCTTACAACACTTTGAGGTTTATGTTTGTACAGGGCAAAAAAAGCCAATGACTGTATATACTGACCACAATCCGTTAATGTTTTTGAGTAAGATGAAAAACAAGAATCGGAGATTGTTGAATTGGAGTTTGATTTTACAAGAGTTTGACTTGGAAAATCAAGCATGTAAAGGGTACTGACAATGTAATTGCTGATTGCTTATCCCGTGTTTGAGCATATGTATTATTTGTATATATATCACCATTTTTTTGTATTGTGTTTATTAGCATATTGTATTATTTGTATATATATACACAAGTGTCTACTTAACCATTTTTGTATTGAAAAAGAAAAATTTTGCTTTTTAAAATGTGGTAAAAAGCCACTAGATGGCAGTATTGACTTTTTTTGTTAAGCAATCTAAAACTAGGTTTGGGCATGTCCCGGTATGCCTCAGAGGGGCTGGAAAAAGGGTATATAGGAGAAAAAATCAAGAGAGTGTAGAGAAGTTGGAGAAATTGCAGGAGAAATTGTGGAAGGATACATTTGACCAGACCTGTCACTCTTTTCAAGACCTGTGAAGCTTTTTGTGGATTTTAGCCTGTGTTGGAGCATTTTCCTGTCCCAGGACATCGCAACATAGCAGCCCATCTCCATTACAAAGGAACTGTAAATATCTCTTTTTTTTTATTTCAATCTTGGTCAGTAGGGTAGAGAGTAGATTAGTTCTGTTTGTTTAATTAAATCTGTTGAAATTTAAGAATTTTGTCTGTCATCCCTTGCTGTCCGTGACGTCATAACAAATTGACGCCATAACAAATTGGGGCCATAACAGTGTTCTGTCCAGTAACCAGTTTTGAATCCACTCCAGAATACCTCCTGTAACTCCAATGGAGCTCATTTTAAAAATGAGTCTCTTATGCTGTACTGTATCAAATGCTTTCTGAAAATCCAAGTATATGATGTCATAAGCCCTGCTCTGATCATAAGTCTTGGTGGCCTTTTCAGAAAATTCCAGAGGGTTTGTCAGGCATGATCTTCCCCTATGGAAACCATGTTGGCTATCCCTCAAGATATTATTACATTCAAGAAATGATGCCAGCTCGTCTTTTATGATAGATTCCAGTATTTTGTATGCAGTGCAAGTTAAACTGACTGGCCTGTAATTTCCTGGCTCAGTATTTTCCCCTTTCTTATATTTTGGTATTATATTGCCCTGCTTCCAATCATTTGGTATTTCTCCAGTTTCAAAAGACCATCTGAAGATAGCTGAGCGGTTTAAGGATGATCTCACTAACTTTCCTGAGCACTATAATTCAGAGTAAGTTTTAGATTAATTATTTATATCATTAATATCACGTGTATTGCATTTACCTCATCACTGTAGCCAATTGGTGATCTCTTTGTCATTTCTTAATTTTTTCGATAATTATAGGCTTATGTACCAGTCTTGATTATTCAGTAAATAATTGATTATTAACCAGGAAATTTTATACAGGACCAGGTTGAGAGAAATTATGCAGCAAAAAAGAGGCTTTCAAATCTCTGACTGCATGACACAGAAAATTCGTCTGAAAATCTGAGAGTGTTTGGGTTGAAGAGGATAAACCTTTGTGGCAACTTTGAAGGCTTCATTGGCCCGATCGCTAAGTGTGACTTTACAAACCATTCTCTAGTTTTGATGAGTGACTAGTAATTATCATCTGACCATCACAAGAAATAAAAATTAATGCAAGTGGGGTCGATTCTGGCTCCTTGTCGGATTCATCAACCTTTGCTGCATTATGCAAAAAAATACATCCAATTTTATTTATTTGTTTATTGATTTGCTTTGAAAGCCATGTCTGAGAAGTTAACATTAGCTAGGAGACACACCCACCTGGTTCAAACTCCAAAACTTGGTGAGGGATGAATGCTTGATTCCTTTGTAAACCAAAGATATAGAGAGCATTGTATTCCACAGTTTTTCTATAATAACAGTGTTTAACTAAAAGTGGAGCTTTGTGAGGTCACTTGAATCCCAGCTTAATTTTGCGTACAACTCCCTGCGATGCATTGTCAATTTTTTTTTGCCACCATGCCCCTCCCCAGCAGATCTAACGCCACTGTGCCATGGACTGGCAGATTTAACACCCTAGTTTGAGAAAAGCTGTGTTAAATTATTCTGTTGGGGAGTAACAGCTGACCATATACTGCATGACTGTGCAACCTCATCATTGCATGCAATCAATTTTTTGTTATTTTCTGTTTGATTTTGTATCTAATACGTACAGTGCCATGAAAAAGTATTTGCCCCCTTCCTGATTTCTTTTTTTTTTTGCATATTTGTCACACTTAAATGTTTCAGATCATCAAACAAATTTTCATAAGAGATGGCCATGTCGTTTTGGATGGCTTTTTCCCCTTAATAAATGAAATCATCATTTAAAAACTGCATTTTGTATTTACTCCGGTTATCTTTGTCTAATATTAAAATTTGTTTGATGATCTGAAACATTTAAGTGTGACAAATATGCAAAAAAAAAAAGAGAAAGAAATCAGGACGGGGCAAACACTTTTTCACAGCACTGTATATTTTCAACACTAAAAAAGACTAGACATCAAGAAGACGTACAATTGGGCAACCCTTTACCTCGATGGAAAGGAATAGTGCTCTTGTGCATAGCGTCGTTTTCATAATGCAATAACAAAGCACTTCTAGGTAATTTCCAATTCTCTCAATAGACAGATAGATGGATTGGTAGATAGATGAAATGGCAGACCTCTAACAGGTTGCTGGAGTCACGAGAAAACGGCTTAGGCTAAGACACCTGGCTGGATACAATGCTGCTCGGATCCCCACCTGTTCATAATCCTCTCAGGCAATTAAAGGAAGCTGGCCAGCCTTGGTTGATGCGCTTCAAGCTTTTCTCTTGCTTTTTTCACACATTTACGGCACAAAATGCACCAGGTTTGGGCACAAATCTTTAGCTATACCTTTTACGTCAGGTATGTGGCAACAGTGGGTTCATGCTCATAACAATAAGATGATGATGATAATGAAAAATTAAATGGTGAATAATTCGAAGAAAAATCAGCTTCGAGTATTCTATTCTGCATAGGGGAGAGTGCCGTGGTGAATCAGATGTTTACTGTCTTGTGTTTAGAACAGACAACTTGTTTGCTGTTGAGCTTTCACACCATATGAAATCCAGTGCAGTACATGCAGATTTTTGTGGGTAATAAATTTTTAAATGAATAGCTGTGTTTTGGAATTCATCATTTGTCATACAATTAGGTGAAAACAGTCATTTGAAAATATTTAATTCCCAAATTGAACCAGACCTAACAACGTACCAATATCGCTAACTTATTGTGAGTAGAATAAATGCACAATATTTGCTTCATAAATTCATTAATTTATTAAAGGTTCGCAAATGAAAGGGAAAAAAGAAAGAAGAAAATTGATGTTCACAAAAAGTTGCTCAAAATATATAAACTGAAGTGACCTTTTTCTTCTGCAAGATAATCAATAGTGTCCCATTGCTCCATTAATTTATCAAAAATAGGCAAAAGAGATTGCTGAAAAATTATGGTGTCTTCAGCGGTAAAACAGCAGTACAGCAGACTCGGTTACTTCCCGGGAGGCACTCCATCCTGAGTGGGTACCATAGCCGTGCCAATCAAATCCAGCAAAATCCCCACACTGCAGTGGTGCAGATTCAGGGAAATGCCCTCCTCCACCAATACAGTACTGTAAAAGAACAAAAAGCACTGAAGATTAAAGAGAAGTACGCTGAATCTGAAATGAAGCTGCAGATGAGGCAATCATGAAGCTGAAAACAGCTAAAACTGAAAAGAGCCAATTAAACTTTCCAATAAAGTTGGTTTGACTAAGACAACTTTTTCTTCTTATGGCCGGTACACACTGTACGATTTTGGGCCGTCCCTGACGAAAGATGACCATCGTAGGAGAAACGCGAAGAAATCTTTGGTCGTGGCTCTAAAACGGTGGTCTTACGTCACTGTAGAGACACAGCGTCTTGCGACCAAAGATAACCTGAGATTAAATTCTGATGGTGTCAGAAATTTTGGATGACTATCTCACACTCGACCTACGTCTACTATTCAGCCAGTACAAATGCAGCGGGAAATAAAATGATAATCGTTTATATTTTAAATAAAATAAACAGAATAATTTATAGATTACGCATTAGCTGATGCCGACAGTGATTCATGTAGACACATATTGGAGTTAAAAAGAGAATTAACATTTGCCATGCCGCATCGAACTGAATAAATATAAATAAAAATACAAAATCAGTTCATTACAAAGCATTCTCGAAGAGAATGAGCAAAAACATTTCTTCAAAACATTTAAACAACTCGCCATGGTTCAATGACCTTATTCTTGCAAAAAGCAGATGAGGATGCTGAAAAACAGCTAAAAATTATTCAATATTGGATTTTGGGTCATTCCTGACTTAAAATGACCACAGAAAGGCATTAAACGGTGGATTTTAACAGGCATTTAATTGCATAATGAGATTAAATTTGCCATGCTCACATGACAGCGAACTGAATAATATAAATAAAAATACAAATCAGTTCAATACAAAGCATTCTCACAAGAGAATGAGCATTAAAACATTTCACAAATACAACTTGCCACTGCATTTCAAGAGAAGGATATTACCTTAGAACAATTATTCTTCAAAAGCATTTAAATGTTCACTGCGTCATAGATGGTTCATCGGTCATTATCGCAAGTACTGTTGATTGTATAACCCGTTATCTTATCCGCCTTACATTACCATCACGCTAGCACAGAGCTAAAATAACAGTGAATACAATGAACATGGTAGCGCCAGCGAGATGGATGTCGCGACGTTGATGACGTTGCATGTTGACGTAGCCTACGTCGTAACCTGCGATTCAGTAAACGGCCATCGCACAGTCTGCACACATCAAACTCGACGTACCAAAGTTTATTAGATCCAAGTCGCATAGTGTGTCATGCAATGGTCTGATAAGATTGCTAAAATCGTACAGTGTGTACCGGCCATTAAAGGCAGCTTTCTCGTCTTCTCTAGTCTCAGAATGGCATAAATGGAACAGAAAATGCAGCCAAGTGCAACTGGTCGCTCACTTTGAATCCAGAAACCTGGAGTGATATTACCCTCCAGTAACTGATCTGGAGACTTCATGTCATGTTGTTTGTACATCTCATGCTTAATCATCAATTTCTGACCATCCATAATTGGTGCTGAAGTTCCATGGATATAAATACATTCAGAGACCTGTTGCATATCTGTGAGTTGAATCACTATGCCCAAGCCAGCATGTGCGATTTTGTGAAAATTATTAACTATTACTGGATATTATGGGACATTAGGAAGGCTTTGGGCTTATAATATTTTTTTTTTAATTATTTTTTGGGGAATTTTTCCTTTATTTGACAGTTATACAGTGTAGAGAGACAGGAAGGTTGGGGAGAAGAATGGGGGAAGACATGCAGCAAATGACCTGAGCCGGAATCGAACCCGGGTCGCTGCGGGAAGGACACAGCCTTTATGGTACGCGCGCTTGGACCAATGAGCCACAGGGGCGCCCCCGGGGCTTATAATATTTTACTCAAACATGTATAAAATTAAATTACTAAAGCTGATGCTCTCTCAGCCAGTTAGATCAAAAATGTGAATCAATGTGCAACACACTACGAATTCTATGCAAAGTTCTGGCGCATCAATATGCGTCACTGACGAACAATAATAAAATCATTTGGTAGCTGGTTGGTTAGGTTGCCACTTATGATTGATTCATAAGTAAATATTATAGATGAAATGTGCAGCAAATGCAAAATGCAGTTCTTAAATTATGATTTGATTTATTGAAGCAAAAAAAAACTACCCAACCCTTCCTGGTCATAAGAAGAAGCAATTTCCCCCTTATTTACTAAATCAACCAGAGAAACAAATTTAGTTGATAATTGGGTCCAACTTTATCAGTCACACGAGTCATGATTGGACTCCACAAGGCTGGCAGTAAACATCACTTAAGAAGAACCTGTCTGCAAAGTGAAGTAGGCAAAAAGCATCATATGATGTTGCAATCTTAACCCCTTTGTGCAAAAGCTAAATCTGGCTATTTATGTGTTACCTTCTTCAAGGCTTTATAATTCAAGATTTTATCTTCACGGAGAGGAAAGGAATGGATCAACTCAGTCAATACACTTGTAGCATTTAGAATTACATCCTATTTCAGTTTATTTTGATGATTTTGGTAGGGAAAAGGGGCTGCAAACATAAAAAAAACTTCATTAAATTCAGCATTGAAATTGTAAAAAAATAACACTGAGAATTGAAAAATGGCACATTTCTGGGATCATAAACTCCTTGACCACAGGTATTCTTCGTCTGAGCATGTAATTCTGAATTATCTATGCTTTAGGAGCCAAATTAGACAGCTCTCCAGGTGGCTCCCCAAACTCTCAGATCCCTTAAAATGGCGCACTGTAAAATCATAAAATAATCATATATTTAACACAAATCAACTTTTAAGGCATGAAATTCAAAATGAAATAATGATTTTCTGGTTGAATTTAGCATGAGTTTATCAACATAGGTGCAGCTGGACATCAATGGTCACCAGTAACCTCTCCAAACAAAAAACATCCCTTTTCTCCATGGTTAAGTTTAGAATTTTGTCTCACAAGTCAGCACACATACTCATTAAAGGAACTGCTTATTTAACGGCCAGAAAATTCACCCTGTTATGAAAAGCTAGGAGTTCCCACTTCTGAGCTTGCAACCTTGTAAACACTTTCCACACCTTATAAGGAACAAGTACAACTCACTAACTCAGAAATATCTGAAATATACCTCATTATAACAGAACAGACATTCCACTATCAGGAAAAAACAAGCAATTTGCTACCCTGATTTAATAGAATCGGGCAACGAACATATCTGGGCCTATTCAAGTGCTTGAGCTGTTCGCATTTTCAACGAGCCAAAACTCAGCATTCGATTTTGTTGAATACGGTATAAATTCTAAAACAAAAAGCCACATTGAGCAAAATGCCACCACATGCAGTGTTATTAGCAAAGACCAATAATTATTCTTACAAACCAATGTGGCAAACAAGCTTTGTGATCATCATGGCTATGGCAAACCAAGAATAAAAAACAGCTAGCCAGCTTGCTATAAGTAATAAATAGGACTAAGGGTCCTGTAGCTTACCGGCAAGCAATCTTATTGTGATGAAACAAGTTATGAAAATTTAATGTGAAGTTTGACTTTCGAATTATTGAAGGTCGATGTCAACGCCACTAAATAAAAGTTCACATACATTTATAAGACCCCTGTAATACCCAATCCAAAGCTCTGAAGCAGTTTTGGTGATACAAGTCATTGAAAATTCAATATGTCAATTGTGAACTTTAAAGGTCACAGAGGTTCAAGTTGAGGTCAGCAAAGGGACTTCACATATGACTTTCTAAATGTCTCTATACAGACTTTGGCTCTATCTGTGACCATTTTGGTGATAAAAGTCAGGGTAATTTCACTGTCAAGTTTGACCCTCAAAGGTCGCTGACAGTCAAGTTGAATGCCACCAAATGAAAGTTCATATGTGACTTCCTAGATGTCTGTAACACAAAACTAGGCTCCATCTATGACCATTTTTGTGATAAAAGTAATTGAATTTTCACTAGGTCTCATTTGACCTTCGGAGGTCAGTACAAAGGTCACCAAATGTAAGTTCATATATGACTTCGTATATGTCTCTAATGCAAACCTAGGCTCCATCTGTGACCATTTTGGCAATACAAGTCATTGTAATTGTATTAGGTCAAGTTTGACTTTCAAAGGTCACCAACAGTCAAGTTGAATGTTCATGTGTGACTTCCTTTAAGTCTGTGATCAAACTTAGGCTCCATCTGTGACCTTTTTATGGATAGAAGTCATTGAATTTTCACTTGGTCAAGTTTGACCTTCGAAGGTCAATATGAAGGTCACCAAATGAAAGTTCATATATGACTTCCTATACGTCTCCAATGCAAACCTACGCCCTATATGTAACAATTTTGCTGATATAAGTCATTGAAATTTCACTGTTAAGTTTGGCTGTTGAAGGTTACTGAAGGTCAAGTTCAAGGTCACCAAATGAAACTTCATACATGACTTCCAATATGCCCCCAATACAAACCTAAGCACTATCTCTAATAGTTTTGGTGATAGAAGTCATTGAAAATTCACTTTGTTAAGTTTGACCTTCGAAGGTCACCGAAGGGTAATTTCAAGGCCACCACATGAAAGTTCATGTATGACTTCCTAAAATTGTTCAATACACGTTCCCAATCTTCAATATTTTCAAGCCTAGAAGGCTTTGAAAATAGTAACATTTTGCTAGACCTCAAGTTTGACCTTTCAAGGTCATCTGAGGTAAACTTTAACACATCCAAAATATAGGTCATATATGACTTCCTATATGTTGATAATACAAACTCAATCTCTGTCTATCACCATTTACCTTCCACAGGAAATTTTGCCCATTCTCCATAAGACCCAATGTTAAAGTACAGCGCCCCCACTAGATCCACTTCCATCAATTCAACCAAAATGGCACTCACACTGTACATAAAGTGTATCAAGGTGAGTTGATCGCCAGATTTAGAAAATAAAGTTATCAGACAGTTTTTGATAATTTCTAGTCCTATCTTTTAACATTGTTAATATTTTCCTTGACCTTTCAAAGTCATCTGAGGTCAACTTTAACAAGCCAAAATACAGGTCAGATATGACTTCCTATATGTCGATTATACAAACTTAATCTCTATCTGAAACCATTTGGCTCCACAGGCCATCTTGCATATTCATAAAGTACAGCGCCCCCACTTGACCAATTTCCATCACTTCAGTCAAAATGGTGCTCGCACTGTTTATTGACGGTACCAAGGTAAGTTGAATGCCTGATTTAGAAAAAGATTTATCCCGCAGTATTTGAGAAATAATTTTTTAAAAATTCTTCAACACTGGGGCAAAAATTTCAAGGGCCCATAAAACGGACAAAAATGATTAAATCAAAAATCCAAAAAAAATTTCTGGAGATATGGTCCAATATGGCAAATTTATACGAAAATTCGTCCGGCCAAAAAAAGATTAAAAATGTTCTGGATGACGGACGCCACACCACAACAATAGCTTATCGGCCTATAGCGCCGGTAAACTAAAAATATAAAATTGCACTAACTCATAAAATGAACAAATCCTTTTTTTTTTTATTTCAAATTCGGCATCTCCAATCCCACCCAAATCTGGAAAGCCCAATGAGAAAACTATGTACATAAACAAGTTTGCGTGTTTGTGACCGTATGTTGCCATCTTGGCAGAGCGAAGACAGTTCACGGCTCTCCTCTAAAGCACATGCCTGTCAGTCACTGCTTCTTCACACTCATTGCTCGAAAATTTGCAAGTTCAGAATGAGGGCAGAGGATACCCGAACATGAGCAATCTTAGAATCTGACTGACAAGCCCCCGGCTGCCCAACAGGATGCGCTTGAGCAACGAACAAAGCTACTATTCTAATATCCCAACCCGACAGTCCCTTCCCAGTTTATTTCTCTGCAGTGCAACGCCAATTGTGCACTGCTCTGAAAAGGCTACTGACTGCTGCCGGCTCATACAACCGGGGATCGAACCCGCGTCGTGGTGGTCACTACTGCTCCGCAATGGAACGCCTTAACTGAGGGAGCCAACCCGGCAGCGAACAAAAACCTTTCTTAATTGAATTCCTCCACACCGTAGATCTATTCAGTAGAAGGAAAAAGTGAATGCCTATTGCCTACATTTATATAATTGATATGGCATTGTCAGGATGGCAATATAAATGCAAAAATTCAAAACTTTAGCTGACTTTGCAGCATTTATTTTCGTCATCCTTACAATGGTCACTCACTTGTGCAACGGGCCTAACAATTCCCTTTAGCCGTGACTAAATTCAGAATATAGAATGGATTCTCATGGCTTATTGCTTAATGAGCCTCGAAGACTAATTTACACAAATCTGTGCTACACGAGCTCAGAAATTATAGAGTCATATTGATATTTTACGTCATCATTTATTGCGCGGAATAAAATGCCTCATAATTTTGTGGTGCAATGCTATCAAAAATAAATTAGACTGGCTTTGGTTTTACAAATTAGTCTGAGCAATGGTCGCTAATCATGAGAAGTAAACTGCGAGAGAGCAGCCATACCACTATTTGATCTGCTCCAGCCGTGTGGCTGAAGCTAAGCAGGTGTGGGCTTGGTTAGTACTTGGATGGGAGACCACCAGGGAAAACCAAGTTGCTGCTGGAAGAGGTGTTGGTGGGCCCGTCGGTTGCGATCTTCCCTCTGGTGGAATAATCCCCAATTCCCCAGTGCAGTGATGGGGACACTGTACTAAAGGAGATGCCGCCTTTCGGATGAGACGTTAAACTGAGGTCCTGACTCACTGTGGTCATTAAGGATCCTATGACACTCATCAATAAGAGTAGGGGGTTCCCCGGTGTCATGGCTAAAGTCCCAACCTGGCTCTTTCGACCTGCCACGTAATCATCCCCCGATCCCACCTCAACCCCCAGGGCTCCCTTGAAAAAGAGATTTCAATATCAATGGGACTTCCCTGGTTAAATAAGGGTTAAATAGGTAATTATACATTGAAAGGTGAGGTTTCTGAAGATCAAAGTCAAAATCAGAAGATTCCCCAAGTAAAAATGTCTGCCCCCTGATATTGACGCCAGTTTGAAGACTCGCTGGTTATAAAATGTGTTGCGCTGGATTATTAACAAATTAAAATATGCGTTTTAGACACTTCAAGAATTCTACTTTCCACTGCAATATACTTTGTCGAGATTAGGGCTCCTCCTATAAGCCTTATTTCTGTGTAACAAAGTTCCTAGATTGTAACGCTTAAGTCCTATGAGCTACCAGTCAGTTTATGTCTTCAAGTAAAAATTTTGATCTTTGTCTGAATGCATCATTGCCTGCATGATTGTGAAAAATGTGATTTCTGTTTGAAGTCTTATTAATAGGAACAAACTCCCGAGCTTCTTAAGCAGTCTGAAGGATTGGGATCCTGACAATCATCTGTGTCAGTCTGTTCCTCTGGTCAGTTTACTAGGAACATCTACTAATCCCTCATCGGTCTCCAGGATTGGGACTGCATTCCTGCTAAACCATTAAGTCCTGTTGTCAAGTGCTCCTGCTTCAGCGAGGGTCATAGCACCTGGCTTCAGCTCGGGAGGCCAGTGGCTGGGCACAGTCACGCCCCTCAACCCTAACCAGTTACACCAACTAAGCTGGACTGTCACTTTGCCATTCTAGATCTCAGTTCATCTCCCAGTTATCCAATTCCTATAAATAAATACCCTTCATTGCGTTATACTTTGAATCTGCGTTTCATTCATTGTCTGGATTATTACAGCACAGTCCGGCTGAGGGATGGAACCAGCAGATCTGCCAAGCTCAGTTGACACCCTGAGGTACCAGGGAGCGCGCATTAGTCGGCAAGAGGAACAGCTCTTTCAACTGCACCAGTCCATTGTTCCCATGACCTGTCATACAGCTCTATTCTGCAGCAGACTCTCCCTCAGGCAATTACTGATTAAGAACCAACCCTAGCTGTGTTGGACCCCCTATGACGGCAACCATATCAACTGCTGAAGTGCTTGATGCTCTGTAAGCTTCGGCCATCATCATTCCCCACTAAGCAGTCCAGGGTGGCTTTCATCATTACTCACTTCCCTGGACGTGCCTGCGACAGTTACAGGACTCGTGGTCCCTGGAATTTTTGTCCCCGAATTTTTCGTCCCTGGACTTTTTGTCCCAAAGGACTTTTCGTCTCCAGACTCTTTGTCCCCAAGGACATTTCATCCCTGGACTTTTCGTCCCAGAGGACGATATATAAGAGTTAGGGTTAGGGATAGTGTTATAATGCAAGGAGAGGGAAAAGCATTATTGTGGATTTATTATCCAGGGACGAAGAGTCCAGGGACAAGAAGTTCATGGGGATGAAGGATGAAAATTCCTAGGGGACCAAAAGTCCGGGGATGAAAAATTTGGGGATGAAAAGTCCGGAGACGAAGAGTCCAAGACCCACCAGCGACTCAGTTGCTGCCTGTTGGGAGGCAGGGGATCCTGTTGTTCAAACCTTTGCTGCCTAGAAAGTGGTATCACACTAGTGATGCCGCTACCCGGAGATTCTCAGTTGCAGCAAGGTAGTCTGTCAATCACGGAACACTCCCTTGATTCCGAACTGTGGCTGCCTCTGCGCACTGGGACTCCGAGGCGCTTCTTGACACCAACCTATTTAGCTTGTCAGATCAGGTCCAGGACGAGTCAACAATCTATGTCCTTCCTCCCAAATGAGACAGCCTTATTGACTTGACACTGAGAATACATCGCCAACTTCGGCTGAGGCGACTGGATCCGCAGACTAAGTTACAGACAAAAGTGTTGGTACAGGTGCCAAAATACTCTGTTCCGAGTCAGTCCACATCTGGCTCCCTCGGAATCTATGGTCGTCAACCGGGCCTGGCTTCACGTGCTGCTCCATGAGGAACGCAACATTGAAGGTCGCAGAACCTTCAAGCGACTCGAAGCGACTCCTATAAGAGGTGTTGTCTGGAGCTGCTGCTTCTCCTACTCGACCACTCCTGCCCATTCCTCTTACCTGGCATGGATGCCAAGTCTCCATCAGGGTGCTAGCAGACTAAAGGGTAGAGGGGACCTTTATCTATCCTGTTCTCATTCATCACCTGAAGGTCCCAGAAGAACCTTTGCCAGTGCCCATTCAGTCTCAGGGCCTCATGGGTATTGCCCTTCCTGACATCTTTGAAGTGTTTAGACTAGTGCCCATGCTAATGTTCGGAAACCTCTCTAAAGGGTTGGCATTCTTCATCATGGAGTCACCTCATGTGTCAATGGTGTTGGGGAGGCCTTGCCTTGCTTGCCTCAACCCTTGTGAATTAAATATTAACGCTAATGTTTTAGTCTTTTTTTTAGTCTTTTTCGCATCTCATTTTTACCAAAGGGCTCTTCTGATTAAACACATTGCAAATTACATTATTTTTGTATTTTCCTCCGACTGCGGTGCCTTGATCAGCTCATTAAAGTTTAGTTGCTTGTTTGAGTGCTTAGCGACAGCCTGTTGGGGGGAGGGGGATTCCGTGTTTAGCTAGCTCTCATAGTAAACGAGTTGTTTATTCAGTCCATTTGATTCTACCAGTACCACGTGCAAGCAGAAGGAAGCAGAATTTTATCTGGAGGTTTAACACGTGGCTACGAACCTGGTGTAGGAAAGAGGGGTACAGGTTTATGGGGCACTGGAACTTCTCCTGGGACAGGGGTGACCTGTTCAAGCCAGACAGGCTACACCTGAACCGGAGGGGTACCTTTGCACTGGGTGAGCGTATGTTGAGGGCAGCACAGGGTTATTTAAACTAGAGACTTGCGTGGCAGGGAGGTTAGAGAGTGTTATAAATAGGGAAATGCAGACTGCCCTGATGGAAGCTGACAGCGCTACATGCACCATTGATGATATATTTTTTTAAAGCAACAAAGTGTAGTGGGGGGCTTGGAGCAGCAGGCATCTGGGAAATTGAAGGGGAAGTCCATTTGTGATACCCTGAAATGTTCTTATTTAAATGCCAGAAGTATAAAAAATACATTTCCAGAACTTGAGGCTGTGTGATGGCTATGACATAGTCGGGATTACAGACTATTTGTCCACTCCATCGAGTCTTCACGCGTATATTTGACGTGACATCGCGAACTATACAACAAAAGGATAAGAAAACAATTAATATCTTTCATATTAAATCGATGGATAAGTCATTTGACGTAGTGTTTTGCGTTGTCAAACTATATTTACACAGGCGTAGCCATCAGCACAAGGGATATTTCTAAAAATAAAAGTACCAAAAAATACGCACATTTAATCAGCAATTGAAAGAACGTACCTTCTTAAGCAAGGGAATACATTTTCAAGCCTGAGTAGCTAAGCTTAGTGTAAGGCTACCAGTCCACTTGTCAGCATCACATGTAAGCTTGTCCGTGCAACCTGCCGGGGAACGGCAAATACCAGTTTCATCTGTTATGTCTGTTATGTCTCGACCCGTAATGGGATTCACAAAGGCCCGCCTCTTGACCAAAGATAAACCAATAGAAGTACAGCATGAGACTACCCTCAGAGGAGGATTAAGGTGGTCATGGGCCCCCACCCCCAACTCTTACCGGAAAATTCAGTGTGCCATAAATGGCCCATACACAAATACTAAGGTGAACTGGCATACACACACATAGAGACAGCCGAAGCTTTGGTGTTTTCTCTTCATTTATTCAAGTGGTTGGACTGCCAGAGTTACAAAATTACCACCACATCACAGCTACATAAAATAAGAAATTAGAACATTACAAACAAAACACTATAAACAAGCAGAGGACCCAGTGCATAGAAGTAGCCCTTCAACCCCTGTGTGCAGATGTGTCTGCCAGCAGACATGGAGCTGTAAATTTATGCACGCAGTTACAATAATCTATCACTAGATGGCACACCCAGATCAGTTAGTGAATATCCACAAGCACACGGATTACAATTATAGACGAGTTCAGTCCCATCCCTCAGTGACATGGCTGCCGCCCAGTGTCGGCGCCAGAATTGGGATTTGGGGGAGAGGGCGCAGACGGATCCCATTTTAACAACAAATAGTCCTGCGGGCTAGTTTTCCTCCTGTATTGACACATTTTCCGATCATAGTAATTATCTATTGGCAATTGAAGACACGGCTTCACTCCGCATGCAATCAAACAGCGAGAAAATAATGGGCTACATTCAGTACAGAAAAAATTATTTACTTGTAAACAGGCCTTTGCTTTATGAAAGGCAAACTGCTCTATAACTTCTGTGCTACTTTATCGGCACATCAGGCAATCTAACCTGCGCTTCATAATCGTTTCAATTACGCCTGCGTGCAATTTTCAATAACGCTGATTTAAATGCACCAAAGTGCGAGTCACCTTATTTTAACGGGGAGAACTAGCAACGTCTGATACTGTGGAGTGTTTTCGGATTGAATGTATTGTTAATTTAGAAAATGACTGAGCACAAGTCAGGACTAATAATTGTTTTAAAGTGATGTATCTGTGCCCCCCGCCCCCCAAATTCCATAGCAGCATATAGCAGCACTAGAAATTTAACTATAAATTCTCTTGACTAGATGTACACTTGATGTTTTTACACACGCGAATGTTTCTCTGGGTAAGTGAACATCATGGTATGCAGAAAAAGTACTGACTTCATTGACTTCATGGTCGAGGTTGAACATGGCAACGTTACTCTTTCCATTCCCTGAAGTATTAACCTTTAGCCCACCAAGGAGATGAGTTTTGCGGCTACAGCTAAGGATCCCAATGCTGCAGGTGTTTCATCCTCTTGTTGTTGACTGGATGAAGGCTTGAAATATCCCATGAATTTAGGGATTTTTTTTTAAACCTCTTAGTTGAGCTGTTCTTTTAAACGCATTCCGCTGTCATATTTTTTTAACGTTATCTGATATTTTGCTGCTATGCTGTCCAGCATAAGCAGTGACGTATATCAAAATAACCACCGCAGCTGATTGGATAGATGAGGCATCACATCATCTATCCAATCAGCTGTATATTTGTTTTATTGTCCAACAGACGTTTTTTTCTCTTTTCCGCTTAGGTAAATTTAAAATAATTAAAAATAGTCTGGTGAATCCGGGGCCCCTGCGCATGTAAGGCCCCTAGGCTGCAGCCTAGGTCAGCCTGTGCATTAATCCGCGCCAGCCTGAGACAAGTGGATGGCCCATGAGCTGCGGAACGTTGCACTAATGGACAAGTGCTGCTGATTCGTCATAGCTAAAGCTGATTTTGCGACATGGGGAAGGGGGGAACCTCCATGATTCTGGGCGGGCACATGCCTGCCCTAAATGTATAGGCACAGCGCCACTGAGTGCAATGAACGTGCACCAGGGGGTCAACCGAAATGCATGCCCAGTTCACGTTTTAAACAAGAAAAAAACCTCGGCATTCGATTTTGTTGAATACGGGATACATTCCTAAACGAAAAGCAAAAGTAGCAGCCTAACCTTTTTCATAAATCCCTCTTCCAGAGACCCATGTATCCAGTAGAAGGAACCCTCCGTTCCTGTTTCATTCAAAATAATTCCCATTGACCATGTCCTTACCTCATTTAAATCCTGTTAATGTAACTGAACACTTCAGGCCGATTTAGGGAGTCTTTTTTTCGATAAATCGCGTCATTCTCAGCTGCGCGATCGTGCTCAATGTTGAACGGATACAACCTACCTTGCTGATACGCATAGGCTTGTATGCTCTTATATTTGTCCAATAAATGTGTTTCAGTTACTGTGGGAAGTTTAAACACTCGGGAATTGGATAAGAAACGAGCCAATCAATACATCGTTACCGGGGAAATTTTCACGAGGGCGTGAACTACAACTGTGCAGTTATGCAGAAGAGCCTGAGTGTATAACTGAATGATTGGCTAGCAACACTAGTAGTTGGGTGGATATAAGGAAGCGCTGAATTTGTCAATGGAGGAATCTACGTGTAAATCCACGGAAGGGAACTACGCATTTTTTGTGTGTGATGACTGTAATTGACTGTAGAATGAGAGAGAATCAATACCATGTTGAATTTTTTGCTTCAGAAAACTGATTTTTTTAACCACTAATTGGAATACCATTGGCTCACTGTAACTGAATTGGTTGCTACAGAAGACAACGATTTTTTCTGTCGCAAGAGATCATTTTTTTAAACTGCTGGATAGATACTATGGGCAAGGATATTGAGCAGTTTGCACACCAGGCGTAGCTGAGGAGTTTAATTCATGCAACTCCTGAAAAACAGGGATAGGAGTGAACTCGTCAATATTCTAGACTGTGTTCCAGCTCTGCTTGCTTGTGAATATTCAATAACTGATCCAGGGGTGCCATCTAGTGATAGAGTTGTGCAACTGCTTCCATACAAAGAGCTGCTCTATGTCCGTAGGCGTCTACATCTGCAGAAAGGTGTTATAGCTACATTCCATCGAATCATTGAGTATCTGCAGTGAACGGCCTGTTCTCGCCACTCATTATGTTATTTTAATCTTGTGTGGAATAGTCATTTGATTCCATTCTGGAGTAGAGTTTTTCTTGTTCCCAATCCTTTCTTCAGTCAGCTCTCAGTCAAGTGGCCCTGCCCTCCCTCAACCATCAGAGGCAGCTGCCAGACTTGAAGGGAGTTCCTGTAACCTACCATGACCTTGGCCAGGCATTCAGTAAAGTGCAAGCAATGTCACTTCCACCGCAAAGATGCTACGTCAGGGCCAGTGACCTTCTACCCAGAACATTGCCCCCCAGGAGTTACAGTTGTAGTTGTACCCCCTGTACTCCTGCTCAATGGAGGAATACATTAATCAGTCCCAGGCTGCCAAAATTATTTCAGCGTCTTCTTCGCCAGCTGGTGCTGATTTCCTCTTTGTGGTCAAGAAAGATGGGTCCCTGCATCCCTACATCCTGTGATTTTTGTGGGCTAAATTTTATCATTGTCAATAATCTTTGCCTAATCTCTTCCTCTGATGGACTCTCCAACCTCCAGAGTGATCAATTTTTCACCAATCTGGACTTGTGCAGTGCTTACCACCTTGTGCACAGTCATGAAGGACACAACTGGAAGACAGCACTTAACGCCCCCTCTGGCCACTATGAATATCTGGTGATACTGTTCGGGCTCGCTGTGTTCCAGAATCTCATTAATGACGTCCTCTGAGACATGGTCTCTCAGTGTATTTGTCTGCCTTCATGCTGGTCATTCAAAGATTACAGAAGAATCATCTATATCTAAAACCTGAAAAGTGCAAATTTCACTGCTCCATTGTCTCATTCCTGGGCTTCACCATGAAACAGGTTGCCTTGTAGATGGATCACCAGAAGGTACAGGCTGTGCAGGATTGCCCAGACCCTAAAGACCAAAAAAAGCTGCAAAGTTTCCTCAGGTTTGCTCATTTCTACTGGCGGTAAGTTCAAGGGAACTCCACAATAGCATCTCCTTTAACAGGCCTTACATCCATCAAGAACCCCCTCAAGTGGACCCCTCAGGCTGTCTTCAGCTACCGCCAGCTTAAGGAGCTATTTATCACCACCCCTGTCTTCATGATCCCCGATCCCCAGTGCCAATGAATCCTGGAAGTCGCGCCTCTGATGCGTGTGCTTGGGTGGTTCTCTCTCAGCATGCAACTGACGGCAAGATCCATCCATGTGCTTTTTTTTACACAAACGCTGTCTTCTGCTGAGAGGCATTGGAGACTGACAGCTGTTAGTGGTGCAACTAGCATTCGAGAAGTGGAGGCATTGGCTCACGGATCTTGCCCATATGGGACAGAAGGTGTGGTTGAAGCTGATCCCCCAGTTCATCGGTACTTTGCTATTACAAGAGTACTGTCCCCATCCATTGTCAGATTCTTCAGTCCTCCCTGTCTTTGTAGAAGTCTCCCAATGTTTCATGACTCAAATATCAAACTTACCTCCTTGTCTCGCAACAGTCCTCCCTCCCGCTCCCTGCGTCACCCCATGCTCATTGATGGTGGGCACACCTATACCATGCATTAGATCCTGGCCATTTGGCGTCAGGGAAGTGGTCGACAGTTCCTTGTGGATGGGAAGGGTATGAGCCTGAGCTGCGATCCTGGGTCCTGAAGCCCAACATCCTCAACCCCTCCAACGTCCACAATTTCCTGCATCAGCATCCCAGGTTGACCACAGGGGTGCCAGGTGGTGCCCAGTGGGGAGTGGGTACTGTCACGACTCTTGTGTCTACTTTATTGTCTCCTCTCCCTTTCCAGCAGTCTGCAGTCTGAGTGTCTTTTAGAGGTATTGTCTCCTTAAATGGTTTGGTGTTCTGCGTCCTTCCCCTCGTCCATTGAGTGCCTCGTTCCCTTGTTTCTCTGTGATGTATATTAGCCATATTTCTGTCCAGCAGAGTTGCTGGATTGTCAGACCTAATTTCTCTTAATTCCTTACAGGGCTTAGGAAAGGTCCATATGTTACTTCAGGAAGTCATGCCCCCTTTCTTGATCTTAGCTTTTACCCTATCAGTCAGGCCTCGCCTTCTGCGGTCCAGCATGTCGGCCAGTTAAGACCTGGATCGCAGCCCCACTCATCACTCAACCAGGATCATCTGTTTCTCATTACCGCTGAGTGGTCGCAGCGTGTATAAATGTCACAGCCTTACTCTCTGCAAACTCGCGTAAGCCACATGCCTGTGCTGTTCTTTAGCTTTTTGCGAAGATATTTCCATAAAACCACTTTGAACGTAGTGCTGCATTATTTACAAATGAAGAAACCTTATGAAGGAACCTTATTTCCTATATTGTTTCCCATTAGTAATACATTGTTGCTATAGTAATAGACAGTGCTTGTATTACTCCTAGTACTCTTCATTAAGGGGTCCTCAGGGTAAAGTGTAGAAATAACCATAATAATGTAAAAACTAAGAAATAAACATACTCAACATGATTTTTACCTCATAAAATGTAGTATACTGACACACAGTGAAAATGCAACACCCATATTTAATAACCAAAAAGAAGAAGCAAACAATGTTTTTCGATTCAATTTTAATACGAATAGATAAAGTATTTCATTGTCCATAACATATTAGAGTTTCATCACATTATCTCAAAAAATGTTTCCGATTATGCCATTGTGAATGCACAGACCCTCCACAAACTGTCAGTAGCGAGTGTGTCCTCCCTGTGCTTGCACATATGCACGTAAATGGCGAGGCATCGATTCACACAAACGTCGCACAGTTGCTTGGGGAAAGTTCCTCCAGTTCTCTTCTAGTGCTGCTGTCTACTCGGCAACGTTGTGTAGTTGACGTTGACGCTGGCGCACATGACGACCCAGTTCATCCCACATGTGTTCAATGGGGTTAAGATCCGGTGAATTGGATGGCCAAGGGAGAACATCGACCCCTGCTCGTTGGAGAAAGTCTCTTGTGAGGCGTGCAGTATGAGGACGGGCGTTGTCTTGTTGGAACGTGAATGGTAATCCTTGTTGTCCATGGTAGTTCAACAGTGTTTGGAGAACTGGTCTTAAAATCTCATCCACATATCGCTGTGCCATTAGACCTCCACATTTCACAACAAGTTCACTCCAAAATCTCACATTAATGGCAGCCTAGACCATGACACTACCCCCACTAAACCGATTCCGAACACATCTGTCTTGATGACGTTCATATTGCTTCCTGTACACCCGTTGTTGGCCGTCAGCAAATGACACACAGAACCTCGATTTGTCTGAAAAAACCCAACGATGGAAGAATCAAGCCAGCTGAAGATGATGACGTCGAGCGAACTGTACTCTGTTGTCTCTGTGACGTTGTTTCACCTCGATACAGCCTCCGGCACCTTAACCACGCAGCTCGCAGTCAGTGAATCACAGTCATGGCATGGACTGGGCGTCCATGGCATCCTATCGTTTTCTGAGCCATGTCTGCTGCTGTTTAGAAGCGATTCCTCAGATGGATACGCCGGATGTGTCGGTCCTGACGTGCCGTCGTAACTGGAAGTTGTCCTGGTCAGGGGCGGTGTTGAACACTTCCTGTCTTTTGATAGCGATGCTCCAGTCTGTCGATGGTGGATGGACTGACCCCGAACCGGCAGTCAACCTCTCTTTGAGATGTTCCCCCAAGCAGCATCCCCAAAGCTCACTCCCACTGCTGTTCTGTAAGCTGTGGCATCCTGACACTGATGCTGATGGGGATGAACCACTGTGCCTTTTATGCATCCAGCGTCTTGCTTTGCACTTGCATGTCAATCAAGTGATGCATTCAACCTGCTCCTAATGACATGAGAAAGTTGCGTTTTGGAGAAGTGATCCCTGAGAGAGACACAAACTGGGTTTGAACCCAGACTTGCACAAATTACAACTTTTAACATTCACACCACTATATTTCTTCTGTGGTAATTTTGATGGCTTCAAAAAATCAGATACAATTTTAAAAATTAGGCGTCGCATTTTCACTGTGTTTCAGTATATTTTGATTAAAATGTACATGGTTGCCATGGAAACGGCACTTTAATGACAAAATCTGAAAATATTTTGTGGGACTAATATTTCAATAACCCATGGTCAGATTTTACTCAAATTAGTCCCATGGAAAGTTTAAGATAGTGCTACGGAATGACATGGGATTTTTTGTTTGGAACATTTATGAATATTTAATGAACTTTGTTATGTGACCATAACGAAAATTACTATTATCAATTTGCTTCATTTTCAAAATTAACCCCCTAGGGATGCACTTTTCAATTGAGGCAGAGGAAAAACTTGGTATTTACTGGCATCACTTTATTTATTTTATGTGAAAATCAAAAATATTGAAATTTTCGAAGAAAATTTGACATTTTTACCCTGAAGACCCCTTAAGGAACCTCGCTTCCTATTTTGTTTTGTGTATACTTAGTGCGAGCCGTCTGCTTGCGCACGCGGCTTATTAAAACCTACAATCAAGTCCACCCCTGCACCTGAGTCCAGTCCACTATTTCCTGTCCTCCGTGCTCATCACATGGGTACGTCACTCCAGACCTTACCACACCACCCAAATAATGTCAATTTTTGCCTGTTGTCCATGAGCCTATTTTAGGCTTCAGAACTCAGTATTTATGTCACAGAGACTGGGAAAAATATTCCTGGGAGGCAATACATTTGGAAATTCAATTACAGAATTATCTACATTTATTCTCAGTTCGCCCGGCCTTTGTGAAATATCTCCTCCCAAACCGCCCAACAGATCCCCCGCCCTCTGGCATATACTTTCCAGATGAGCCTGCCTCTGTCGTCCGCCATGTGGGATTAAACTAACTTGCCCCTTTACTGAAATTAGGGACATTTTATCCATTTTTGCCTTTCGTTAGCATGACGACGGGTGACGTCATTATTCGTGAGGATTATTGGTCACAATCAACCCCGTGCGGTGCACGAGTATGGCAAGTTCAGCAATTAAATTTCAGAATTTACGGACACCAGCATCTATATCTGCACAATGGGGTTAATGACTATTGACCTGTTTGTCATAGCGAGTTTGCAATTGGGTTGTTGGAAATTTTAGCATTATTGCCAAGACTGATTTGGGTCTGTCAAGCCAACTTCAAAACTGTATCTTCTAGTGAAATTGTTTGCTAGTTTTTGCATCTATTCCTGTCTTTGGATTATGATTTCTTTGTCCTGGTTTTGTTGTGGCTAAGTCACTTTTGTTAATTAAACCTTTGGGAAGTTTAATTGACTTCAACAGAATCAAGCTGGGAAGCAGCAAAAGGCTGACAAATTAGAGAAGCCCAGGAACTGAGGCTCATCCTGAACTCCAAAAGACTCGGGGGCCCTGCAATATAACAATAAATTGTTCAGACTTCCTCAGGATGAGGGGGCCATTGACTCCCCAGACTGTTTACCCAGCTGGAGTAAAGGGAAACAGAAATGTGTTGATGGTTGTGTCTGTAGGATATTGGGGCCATTATGGACAGGAAAAATAATCAGGCCTCTGGCTAAGTGGAGGGGTACTACCACAGGCCCCCTTATGAACATCATCATCATCATTACACTTAGTCATGTCTTCCCTGAAACTGGACTTTAAATCACCTAGTTAAAATATTCCAAACCTCTGAAAGCTTCTAACTGTACTCAAATGTTCATTATGCTACTGTAAAATGACTTATGTACAAATAGCCTGAATTGCATGTAAAATAATTCAGCAAAAGAGTTTTTCATGACAACTGCATCATATTAATACATTATCTTAACGTGTTTGGTATGTTTATGTTCAGAATAATTCAAGGAGTTGGATGGAATATGTTTCATACCAAATAAAATTATGGTTTATTCAATTTTAGAAACTCCAGAGAAAACATCAAAGTAAAATATCCTCTCTGGTAATCATCTCGTTTACCTTGCCCTCAACTAATTACTTTACTCATCCTCCAAATGGTGGGGGCCTAAATTCCGGATTTGACCATCCATCCAGGTGATTTATGGCAATGCCGCCTGGATCAAAGAAGTGATTTGGCTTTAAACAAAGAGACAATCCATTCAGGGAAGATTGCAAACAAGTTCACACACGCGCTCCTGTATGCCGTGTGCAGCCGAAAGTTTGGCAAGATTGCACACAACTTCCCACATGTACTTATGTATGCCATTTGTAGCTAAAACAGGTTAGGAAGATTGAAAGCGACTTCCCACACGTGCTTCTACATGCCGTGTGTAACCTAAACATCTGAGGAAGCTCCGTAATTGACTTCCTGCATGCCTGTTTCCATGTGTGGTTTTTTGCCAGGTATGACTTCACTCTCTTTGTCTAAATTTACTGTGCCTTGTGTTTGGTTTGTTGATTTAAGCTTCTGCCTTCCTGGCAAATAAAATTGTTGTTATTCCTTGTAACTTGCATGGTCTCCACGACTCTAATCCTATTAACATTCTTTTCAGCCACGTAATGACCAATACTTAGGGAGATAATCGTGGCCAAGGACCAACTGATCATTAGCCTGGTACGGGGATTGATTGTCTCAAGTTGGATGGACGATCACGGTCTACTTATATAAAGAGTCTATGTCTCGTCGGTTCTGGGAGTTTTGCATTAGAGGGGACCCATGGGGGATAAAGCCGATTCCTGTCAAACTTTCCTGAAGGAACCCATGGGCGTGCATTGATCTGGGTTCGCAGTATTTATGCCAGGATGCTAGTGCTGCGGTGATTGATTTCCATCCTTTGAGACTACCAACGAACTAAGATTTGGCCATAATGCTAATACCCGGGGGCACACATGGAGTAAAGGCGGTTTTCACAGAAGAGTCCGAGGTGTAACCACCCTGAGATCCGCGCATGTTTACATTAAATTATAAATTGTAATTCTAATTGGAATCAGATTTTAAGAGAGAATAAAACAGTAACAGTTATGCTTATTTTGCCATGGTCACTGATATATCTAATGTCTTGCTCCGTTCCTGTGTAATATTCTAATGCTCACATTGGATTATTCACAGCACGGCAGGAGATTAGATATACCCATGATTACAGCATGGCCCTGTTTGTGAACGGAGATCGTTGATTAACGTTATCCCATTTGCCTCACAACAGCCGGAACACACACATAAACCTTCACTCCTAGCACTTCCATCATTGTTTTGCTGTGTGGGTTTTACATAACCAAGCTTAAATGATTTATACACATCCCATTTCAATCACACAGTGCTGTAGCCTGCCATGCAGATACTATTTCATGCACAGTACTCTACAAGCAGTCTTAACTGTCTTGCTGAAGCAAACCATGTTTTTTGCGGTCTTACATGTTCTGTGTTGCATCCTGTGGGACTGACTCCAGAGCAGATGGCCATAGCTGCCCTCTCATTGTTGAAGACCCGGAAGGTGATAAAACCAGGAATGAATTCCCCTGAAAAAAAGGTGGACAATAATGAGGATATACTTGTGTGTTGTCTCGAATTCAAATATGTGAGTTTTGGTGTTTCTCTCACATAAATCAATCTAGGCTGTTCTCTATCAAACTTAACATAACATAACATAACATAACATGAATGGCGAGAACAGGCTGTTCAGCCCAACTACGCTCGCCAGTTTTTTATACTATTGTGAATATATCCCTTCAGATACTCAATGACTCAATGGTATCTAGCTTTAAGTCAAGCCTACTCTTGAAAACCCCCAAGGTCTCTGCCTCAACAATACGGTCAGGCAAGCTATTCCACAACGAAATTACTCTTTGGGTGAAGAAATATTTCCGAATATCAGTGCTAAATTTACCTTTGGTTAACTTCCATTTGTGACCCCGAGTTCTACTAACAACACTTGGTTGAAGGAATCCCACATAATTCACTTTGTTAATCCCTTTAACATATTTAAAGACCTCAATCAAATCACCCCTTAGTCTCCTTTTCCTAAGACTAAAGAGATTAAGGATCTTCAACCTCTTCTCATAGCTTTCATCTTTTATACCCGGAATTAGCTTAGTGGCTCTTCTCTGAACTTTCTCAAGAGCCTCTATATCTTTCTTAAAGTATGGTCCCCAGAACTGCACACAATACTCCAGATGTGGTCTGACAAATGTGTTGTACAAAAGTAGCATCACCTCCTTAGATTTGTACTCAATACTTTTGGCAATGTATCCCAGCATCTGATTGGCTTTTTTAACTGCTACGGCACAATGGCTAGAGCCTGTGAGGGTTTGGTCAACAATCACTCCCAGATCTTTCTCGTGTGGAGCAGATTCCAGTTTTAAACCTCCCATGAAGTAATCCCATCTAATGTTTTTATTACCTACATGTAAAACTTTTCATTTCGCTACATTAAATTTCATTTGCCACATTTCTGCCCAATTCTGGATTCTATCCAAATCATCCTGAATCACTTTATTGGACTCTAAACTATTTGCCAAACCCCCCAATTTAGTATCATCTGCAAATTTAACTAATCTGCTCTCAATATTCCTATCAAGGTCATTAATGTAGATGAGGAACAGCAGGGGTCCCAACACCGATCCTGGGGGCGCCACTCCCCACCATACCTAGCTCAGGCGAGATACCATTGACCACCACTCTTTGTGTTCTGTCCTGTAACCAGTTTTGAATCCACTCCAGAATACCTCCTGTAACTCCAATGGAGCTCATTTTAAAAATTAGTCTCTTATACGGTACTGTATCAAATGCTTTCTGAAAATCCAAGTATATGATGTCATAAGCCCTGCTCTGGTCTTAAGTCTTGGTGGCCTCTTCAAAAAATTCCAGAGGGTTTGTCAGGCATGACCTTCCCTTACGGAAACCATGTTGGCTATCCCTCAAGATACTGTTACGTTCAAGAAATAAGTCCAGCTCATCTTTTATGATAGATTGCAATATTTTGCACGCAATGCAAGTTAAACTGACTGGCCTGTAATTTACTGGCTCAGTACGGTCCCCTTTCTTATATATTGGTATTATATTGCCCTGTTTCCAATCATTTGGTATTTCTCCATTTGGTATTTGTTCGGTATCTCAAGAATGGAAAGTGCCTTCTGGCGTGATCACCAGTGGTAGCTCCAATATCAATAAATCCATCGAATGACAGTCCAATCACATTGTGAGTGATTACCCCTCCCCTTATAATGGTCTGCATCACCTGTGAATGACGTTCACACTTTCTTCTGCATGAACACCATAGCTCCTCAGTGCACTATTGAGAGCGACAGGTCATACTCCATTTAGGGTATAACACAGACTGTGGATTAATCTCTGGTTTGCGGTGCTCACACACTTACATATTGATTTTATACCTTGTATACACAAGTAAACTAATCAGGTAAATGCAAATTACCGCTGCACATTGCACCTTTCTTTCGGAAAAAGCAGTGCTTTGAGCACATTTGGTGCTTTGCGGCAAAAAAAAAAATGCTCTGGGGAGTGCACAAGTGTCTGTTTTAACAAATTAGGCTTTATTAATGAGTATTTTCTTATGTACAACCTCATTTCCAAAAAAGTTGGGACACTGTGTAAAAGGTAAATAAAAACCGAATGCACTGATTGGCACATCATTTGAACTTTTTATCTAATTGAAAATAGTGCAAAGACAACATATCAGATGTTTAAACAGAGAGTTTTTTTTTTTTTGAAAAATATATGCTCATTTTGAACTGGATGCTTGCAACATGTTTTTAAAAAGTTGGAATAGGGACATGTTCACCACTGTGTTGTGTCACCCCTTTTATTAACAACACTGTTAGCGTTTGGGAATTGATGAGACCAATTGCTGTAACTTTGAAATCAATTTGTTTTCACATTCTGCTTGTTGTAGGATTTCAGCTGCTCAACACTTCACAGCCTCCTTTGTCATATTTTTTGTTTCATAATGTGCCAAATAATTTTAGGGATTGACACGTCTGCACTGCAGGCAGGCCAGTTTGGCACCCAGACTCTTTTATTACGGAGGCTGTTGTTGTATTATGTGCGGAGTGTGGGGTTTGATATGATCTTGCTGAAATGAACAAGGTCTTTCCTGAAAAAGATGTCAAGATGGCACCATATGTTGCTGCAAAACCTGCATACAGTATATTGTTCAGAATTAATGGTGTCTTCACAGAAATGTACGTTACCCATTACATGTGCTCTAATGCATCCCCATACTATGATGGATGCCGGCTTTTAAACTACACGCTTATATCAAGCTGGATGGTCCCTCTCCATTATTTCTAAAAAGAATTTCACATTTTGGTTGGTGAGACCACAGGACAGTTCTCCACTTCGCCTCAGTCCATTTTAAATGAACCCGGGCCCAGAGAAAGCGGCAGCATTTCTAGATTTTGTTCATATACCTTGAAATCTTAACATGGCAGATTTTAAACTTTGATTTATGGATGCAGAGACAAACTGTCTTCATCAAAAATTGATTACTTAAGTTTTCTTGAGCCCATCCAGTGATTTCCACAACAGAATTTGGTTTGTTTTAAATACAGTGCCGCCTGAGGGCTTGAAGATCACAGGTAATCAATACTGCTCTTTGGCCTTTTCCCCTGCAAACAGAGATTTCTCTGGATTCTTTGAATATTTTAATGATATTATGTATAACAGAGAATGAAATCCCCAAAATTTTTGCTATTCTACCTTAAGAAATGTTATTCTTTCATTGTTGAACTATTGCTCCATGCTTTCTTTCATACAGTGGTGAAGCCCTTGCCATCCATACTTTGGAAAGACTTTTTATACCCAATCATGTGGCAGACCTGTTGCCAGTTAACCTAATAAGCTGTCCGTTGTTCCTCCAGGTGTATTTTTAGCATCATACAACTTTTCCAGTCTTTTATGGCCCGTCTCAGCTTTTTTGAAATGTGTTGCCTGCACAAAATTCAAAATGAGTATTTCCAAAAAAAGTAAAATAAAATATCTCAGTTTCATCATTTGATGTGTTGTCTTTGTTCTATTTTGAATAAAATTTAGGGTAAAAGTGATTTGCTAATCAATGCATTCTATTTTTATTTAAATTTTACACAGCATCCCACCTTTTTTAGAAATAGCATTGTACACTGTGGAGGTATACCATCGATGAGACTCCCCACAGTGGCATACGGACTGCTAATGTGGAGCAGCCCGTGCCTATGTTCTCTACACGGAATGCACTACCAATTGTTTCTGAGCAACCAACTGTCCATGTCATGGGCATCATGTATCATACGAGTAAGAGTAAGACTGTATTGTGACATTGGTTGTCTCGTTGGATTTTAAAGGTGATCAGCTGGATATATGAGTCAAAGGAAGAGCAGGCACTGGATGGTTTGTGGGCCCATTCAACCATGGGAATGGCCTCCTTATGGGCCCTCCTCAGAGGGGACACAGAGCAGTACATCTGCACAGATGCATGCTGGGACATGTCTCTTGCATTTGTGAGGCGGTTCTGACAGCACCATCAGAAGCGAATGCAGTCTGCAGTCTGGGCGGCACATGAGGACATAGGGCCCTGGTCCTCAAATCACGGTCCTCGAGGTCCGAAAACTGTTGGTTCACCACCCACCCTTTACCAGGGACTCAGGTGTTTTGACAGTCTGGCCAATGAGAGTCACAAAGTGTTCATTTACTGGCCTGGGATGAAAGAAAACCTGGGCTGGATTTGGATTTGAGGATCCCTGACATAGGGTATTTTGAATGCCATTACCCTACACAAGAAAAGATGCATGACAATGTCAGTCCCAGATGATGTACATCATGATAAAGGGAGGAGAAGTCCTTCCCCCATCACTGCATGATTGGTCTATCATGGAGTTTCTGAGGTTGGCTGTACGCAACTGTGCCTCCCACTGGTGAGACATCTTCCTCTATTCTCAGACACAAGGTTTTTTATAGTAACTGCACATTTCTCACCAGTCTCCTATTTCCAATACATACACCAATCATTGTTTCTGATTCACATTTCACTCAGGAATGTTTCTAAGACTCACACCAGTCTGTGTTATGAACAGTACATACACCAATTTGTGTTGTTTTGAATACACAATCCAGTATCTTGTTTGTAAAACATACTCTAGTCTGTATTTTTATTTTGCAAACTCCAGTTTGTTGTTTACAGACATTGTCTTGTGCAATTTCCAAAACTCAAACACACACACACACACACACACACACACGCACGCACGCACACACACACAAACACACATGCACTTGTCTGTACTGTGACCAATGCTTACATCAGTCTTCTGTTTTTAATACACACAGTAGTGTCAGTAGTCTGTGCTGTGTCTAATACATATTTGCTGTTTCTAAAACGTATTTGCTGATTTCATGTTTTCATACCCCTTGTGTATGGCCCATAGAGGGCAGCAGTAGTATGTGCATTCCCATGATCATACACTACAGGAACACTGGGGCCTTTGTTGCCGTTGCATACACCCGCTTGGTATCTCACAGGGAATCGCTGCAACACAAGAAGACATACTGCATCATGCATTTCTGCGTTCATGCGCACAACTGCAATAACTTTTTAAATGGTTAATTGTAAAAAATTTACTGAGGTACATTTTAGGTTTTGCAAAACTAAGTAAAAATTCCTGCAGAAAAGAGTGTCCCATTGAATGAATTTATGAATGAATGAACAAATGAATGAATTGGTAAATCAAATTAAATGCTGTACTTTGAACAGTCTGTAGAGGTTTCCACCATAAAAAGTCAGGAAGTTGCTCTCTGTGTGGTAGTGCAGGATAGAGTAGGATTTCCACTGTTTCATCTTGGCATCGTTCCGAACATGCCACAGACACGTCCTTTGCTCGGATGTCATAATACCCCGGGTTCTAGAACACAGAACCCACATGAAAGATAAAAGCCATTGCTAAAAAACCTTTAACCCCTCTCTGCAGATATAGACCCCAGCGGACATGGAGCTGCTCCATTTACGCACACAGATGCACGCAGTTACACTATTCTATCACTAGATGGCACACCTAGATCACTTATTGAATATTCACTAGCAAGCCGAGCTCCAACACGGTTTAGAATATGGACGAGTTCAGTCCCATCCCTGTTTTTCAGGAGTTGTATGAATTAAACCCCTCAGCTAAGCCTGATGTGCAAACTGCTCAATATACTTGCACATAGTATCTATCCAGCAGTTCAAAAAAATGATCTCTTGCGACCAGGGTTGTAGTGCTATTTTAAGAAGTGGGGGAGCGTGCCAAGGAAGAATTCTATGAATTATCATTCTATACTGCCGGATAATGCCACAAACACCCGTCCTGTGAAACTCATTATGTTACTTTGAAAATTTTGTGTGCTTTATCTCCAGTCTAATGTTGCTCATTCTCCTCCTATCATTAATTTATAAATGATGAGTATTGGATGAAGTTACCCCTCTCAACTGACTGCCAAACCCCTTCAGTACATTCACAATAGCTAAAAATAGACAGGTCTATCTGATCATGATGAGAAATTAGTTCATGGATTCAGCAAACTGTGAGTTATTTAAACCCTGAAGCCCTGAGCTTCTGGCTAGAAAATGACAAGCTCAAAATGAAATGACTATATCTCTGCAATGAATTAGTCAATTTGAATAATCTTGGTATCATTGTTACGTGCCACACTTTTTTTCTGTATTTCCTTGGTTTTGTTGCTATGTCTCTCTATTGGTCCAGGTTCCTATTCATCATCATTGCCCCATGTCATGCCATGTACCCGCCTCCGCCAATCAGAGGGAGTCTCCTAACACTGGTCCACCAATCACCTTTCACCTCACCTGCTTAAATCCAGATCTTGTGACCTGAGAGAAGCTCTGCTCACCCCATCTGTTTGTCGTACCTCAGTCTTTTGCTTTTTGATTTGGTTTGTAACTCCGTCTACGTCCTGGTTTCTTTTCGTTTGTGTACTGAGTTTCTTTCTGACCACTTCGAGGCCGGGGAAGGGTAAGACAGAGGCCTCTGTACACCTGCACATAGGCAAAAACAAATCTGTTAAACACACTAGGTTGGAAGTGGTTGCCACCCGCTGTATTTATGTTTCGGCTAGTCAGTATAGTTAGGTAGGTTTTCTTTCTGTATATACAATCAGCAGTTAGGTAGCTTACTCGGTTTTGTTTCCAGCTAGTCCAGTTTTGGTTTTGTTTAGTTCTTTTTTTGGGCAACACTCAGGTCCCCGGACCTTGGATGTGTGTTTTGTCATGTTCTTGTTTTCTGTCATGTAAATATTGTAAATACCACTATTTGCACAGTAAAAGCACCCATTTGCACTTTTTCACTCGTGGATTTTGTGTCATTGCCCCATATCCCGTTGTGTTCTTTTTTAAGTATTGCTTGCCCCAGGCTTACACTATTTTACATCACCTCGGTTAAAAGCCAAAGTGCGACCCCTAGCTTTCCTTGGCGCTTTGGGGATCGTAACAATCATAATAAAGGAAACACCTTGGGGATTTTCGTCATGGTGCAAAAATCAGTGTACTGTGAGATGATCAGTTCTGTGAGTGGGGTCAGTACTGTGAGATGATCAGTTCTGTGAGTGGGGTCAGTACTGTGAGATGGTCAGTTCTATGAATAGGTCAGTACTGTGAGACGATTGGCTCTGTGAGTGGGGTCAGTGCTGAAAGATGGTCAGTTCTGAGTGGGGTCAGTACTGTGAGATGGTCAGTTCTGTGAGTGGGGTCAGTACTGTGAGATGGTCAGTTCTGTGAGGGGGGTCAGTACTGTGAGATGGTCAGTTCTGTGAATAGGTCAGTACTGTGAGACGATTGGCTCTGTGAGTGGGGTCAGTGCTGAAAGATGGTCAGTTCTGTGAGTGGGGTCAGTACTGTGAGATGGTCAGTTCTGTGAGTGGGTCCGTGCTGTAAGATGTCAGTTCTGTGAGTGGGGTCAGTACTGTGAGATGGTCACTGCTGTGAGATGGTCAGTTCTGTGAGTGGGTCAGTGCTGTGAGATGGTCAGTTCTGTGAGTGGGTCAGTGCTGAAAGATGGTCAGTTCTGTGAGTGGGGTCAGTACTGTGAGATGGTCAGTTCTGTGAGTGGGGTCAGTACTGTGAGATGGTCAGTTCTGTGAGTGGGTCCGTGCTGTAAGATGTCAGTTCTGTGAGTGGGGTCAGTACTGTGAGATGGTCACTGCTGTGAGATGGTCAGTTCTGTGAGTGGGTCAGTGCTGAAAGATGGTCAGTTCTGTGAGTGGGGTCAGTACTGTGAGATGGTCTGTGAGTGGGTTCTGTGAGGTGGGGTCAGTACTGTGAGATGGTCAGTTCTGTGAGTGGGGTCAGTACTGTGAGAGATGGTCAGTTCTGTGAATAGGTCAGTACTGTGAGACAATTGGCTCTGTGAGTGGGTCAGTGCTGAAAGATGGTCAGTTCTGTGAGTGGGGTCAGTACTGTGAGATGGTCAGTTCTGTGAGTGGGTCAGTGCTGTGAGATGTCAGTTCTGTGGTGGGGTCAGTACTGTCAGTACAGTTGAGATGGTCAGTTCTGTGAGATGGTCAGTTCAGTCACTGTGAGATGTTCTCAGTTACTGTGAGATGGTCAGTCTGTGAGTGGGGGTCAGTACTGTAAGATGTCAGTTCTGTGAGTGGGGTCAGTGCAGTGAGATGGTCAGTTCTGTGAGTGAGTCAGTACTGTAATAAGTCAGTTCTGTGAGTGAGTCAGTACTGTAAGATGTCAGTTCTGTTAGTGTTGTTGGGTCTGAGGGACAGCGGTTCACCTTGTAATCATCAGAGGTGGCCGCCTCAGGAGACCCAAAGGTAACCTTGTTGCTCCAGGTTCCGTCCCCCTCTGGCAGATTGGGGTTGTTGCCCTTCTGACTGGACCAGCGATCTCCCAGAGTGCACTTCCCATACATGTTATTCTCATGGACACTGGCCACCAGAGTCCAGCCCCCTCCCACTGTGGTCATGTCACAGTACGCCTCATACATCAAGCTGTTAGCAGCGGACAGGTAATACAACCCATCTGGAAATAATATACAGTAGATGACAGAATACCAATGATGAAATGAAAGCAACTGTTACATTTCCAATTCTAAGTCCATTTTAAACCTCTATTTGTATATCTAATGAATTCAAGTAGAGACAGTTGTCAATGCTGGGTTCTGATTGCGAATAAGTGCATACCAGTATTAACATGATATTTTTCTTTGAGTTCTTTGCAGCTCCGGGCAACATACTGGAACTTGTTCAGCAGTTTTTCCAAGCCTGGATCATATCCCGGGTACACATCATTATGTGGTTGGTTTACTGTAGGACCAGAATAAAAAATAAATGGACATTCTGCAAAATCACAATAATTTCCTTACCTTCAAGCTTTCAATTCACAGTCATGCCTGCACTTAATGGTGGTCAATTCACAATTATATTGGGCAATACCAGCACTAAATGCATGAGGAGGCGTAACACCCTGAAACAATCCATCACAGGGCACGGACACTCACATACCATTCGTTCACACACTCATTCCTGTGGGCAAAGTCGTCTCCAATGAGCTCAACATGTTCGGATGGGATGATGAAATCTGAGTACCCAGATAAACTACATGCAAACACTGGGTTAACATTCCAACTCCTCTCAGAAATGCTCAGTGGTCTTCTTGCTATTAATCACAGCATAATCAAGCTAGCCCCCAAAAAATATTGAAACACAGACAGCGATTGTGTTTACAAAAACAAAATAAACAGATTACTGTAAATAATAAGATTTCAGGCATAATCAGATGATTGCATATACAGTACATGATGTAACAACCCTTGTGTCTCCTTAATTGTCTTCTCCCTCTCTTTGGTAGCCTGCGTGACTTTTAGAGGTATTGCTGATTTCACATCTTGATTCCCTCCTCTATTCCACGTGTATGCATTTGTATGCCCTGTCTCCTTGTGTTCCTGTGCTATAAACCCTTTCATCTGTGCAGCAGAGTTCCTGGATTGACATGCTTTGTCCCCTTAAGCAACCAGTTAGTTTATGTCCTCTAGTTTAGAGTTGTATCAGCTACCGTCTTTGACACTTATCGTATCCTGTCAGTGCTCTCGCCAGTGAATTTCATTTGGGCCACTACACTGTGACTGGGGCCGCTACGCTGTCTTTCAATGAACATAGCGGCCCAAAAATGCAAAGTCATGCGCTGGACACGCGCCTTAGCTGTACGTGAGCCAACCCTTGGTAACTTTTCGAAATATAGTGTTGAAAAATTAATTTTGAACATCATACATATTAAAATCTATGAATTTATTGACACAACATTTACATTTTTTGACAGAGAAATACCGGAAGTTGGTTTCCACAAGACTCGTTTCAACTATGGTTTCAAACAGCTTATAATTTACCTTCGGCGGATAAACACCTGATCATTTGATTGTCATTCGGTTTGGGAACTTCTTTTCTACCATTGAAAATGAATGTAGACGATAACATCAAAGCGCACCATTGTGAAGACGGTCATTCTATGGGGGAAGAGTTGCGAGTATTTCTCCATGGATTGCGTCGCATCACCTCGGAAATGTCAGAAATAATTTCTGACATAATAATCTTTAATCTATAACTTTTATTGATGAACGTCTAGTGAAGCTAACCAGCCTAGTTTGAAGACATGTCAGGCCACCTCGGTCAATATTAGAAATATCGGATAAATTTTTTTCATAGAATATTCCTTACGTGATGCAGAATGACTTTGCTTAAAAAAAAAAAAACTCTACATCGCCAAAAACCGACTTTCCCCGGGTTTTCATAGGCGGGGTCACATTTGATCTATGCTGCGTCAGTCAGTCAACGGCAAACTTTCTGCAGAGAGATTTGATTACGTTTTCGGAACTTTGCCACAACATTGCATCGGTACAGAAAGGTTAGAGTTTGCAAACTTTTTTTTCACGCTCCGCGCGGCCTGCAGAAGACATAGGGCAGCGGCTAAGTGTATTTTATAGGCAATTTTTTTGGGAACATGTCAGCATCCAAGCGTGGGAATATTGCACCGTATTTTGCCCTGGTGCCTGAATGTGAGACTTTAGCAAAATGTTACAATAGGTAATGATGTAAAGTAAGGATAAAAAAGCATTAGTACAGTTGTACATTTGTCACAATTTGGAATAGTAATATACTATTCAAAAAAAGTAGGGGATATTTTATTTTGAGATCAAAATTTTCACATTTACAAAGGGATACGAAACCATGTTGTATAGTTCCTTACTGAGGAAGCATTTCCAAAGAAATTTATCACCCAAACACATCAACGACACTCTCACGATCTGCACGGGATGCTATTGATGATCAAGGGGGTTGTGCCACAAATTTGCATGACTCTGAATTGGAAGGTTAGAGCCACTGTAAAGGAAGATTTTGAAGAGAAAGCATCAGATTATCAGTGGTTGAAGTCGTTAATTAAACAGAGACCATGTGCCGTCTAACACAGGAGGAGAGGTTACGTGCCCTTGGCATGCTACAGGTTGGCACAAGACAGGTCGTTGTGGCAAGGGCAATGAATGTTTCCCAGTCTGTCATCAGCAGATTATGGTCCAGACATCGCTACAGAGTCTGTTCAGGATAGACCACGATCCGGTCGACCAAGGGCAACAACTCAGGCTCAGGACAGATTCATCCGCACTATTGTCTTGAGAAATCGTATGGTAACAGCAAATCAGATAAGGTCTCAACTTCAAAGGGATACTGGCTTGGTAGTGAGTGGCCAGACCATCAGGAATTGTCTGCACAGATTTCACTTACACGCCCGGACGCCCTCGTGTCATTCCCTGTTTGAGGGATCGTCACATTAGGGCCAGACTCCAATGGTGTCGCCATCATCAACGCTGGGATAATCGCCGATGGAACAACGTAATGTTCTCAGATGAGTCGAGGTTCACTGTGGACTTCCTTGACAGACGAGGAGGGTTTGGCGCCGACGTAATTAACGCGTTTCCATGACGCGTTAACGTCATTAGACATGATCCGTATGGGGGTGGATCTGTAATGGTGTGGGGAGGCATCACTGCTGCCGCAGAACAGACTTGCATGTTGTTGCTGGACGTGTCACAGGGCAGTACTACCGGGACAACATCTTGGCACCCCATGTTGTGCCGTTTGCACGTCGTTATGGCGCCGTTTCATTTTCCAAGATGACAATGCCAGATGTCATAGGGCCAGGATCGTTACAGATTACCTCCAGCAGCAGAATATCATCACATTACCATGGCCAGCACTCAGTCCGGACCTTTCCCCATCGAGCATGTCTAGGACATGCTTGGACAGCGGCCACGCCAACGCCAACAACTTCCTGCCAATGTCCAAGAACTTGCTGCAGCATTGCAACAGGAATGGAATAACGTTCCCCAAAATGACCTGGGACGTCTCGTTAGGAGCATGCCATGCGAATTCGAGCTTGTCTAGCCAACCGAGGGGTTTTACCCGCTACTGACTCTGTTTCACAATGGTGGTAAATTTGCTGTGTGACCCTGTGTTTGTGTCGACCCTTATTCTGGAGAATCTGTCCTTTACTGACTGTACACAGGGTTTCGAATAAATTGACAAATGTTTCCTTAATGTTTTTATGTCATTTGTTTCCTTCCTGACCTCATGATCTGCATTTCATGGTACTTGTAAATCCAATATCCCCTACTTTTTTTGAATAGTATACTTTGGGCTCTAAATTCGTTGACCAGGCGCAGGCGCGGCGAATGGGGGGAGCACCGCGCCAACGGGGTGTATCCAGGCGTATTTTGCAATTTCGTGCCCGGCGTAGCCAGGCGCAAGTACTCCTCTGTTCCAGCTCTGTCCCTTCTGCCGGCGCGCAAGTGGCAAAGAGGGAGGAGAGAAGGCGTTTAACACAGCTGAGTCAAGTCTTCACCAATCAAATGAGCTCCTCTCCTCACCTTTAAAGTGTTGGAATGAAGAAGCCTCTGTCCTATATCTGCATGATGCGTTAATGTTGCATTTTACTTTTTTGCTTCAGGCATGTTTTCTGCACCGCTTACGTCTATATTAAGCATTACGAATATGAGTTAGCTGGCTAGCTAGGGCGTTCACAAATTATTACCATTAGTGAACCTGAATGGAATTTCAAAACGAAACTACGTCAGATCATTCAAACTTATGAAGTTGGAATGAAATACTACGGTTGCTCATTTATTTCTTCTGCCTGCATCACTGGGAAGAGAAACGATGGATAGCGTGCTCCTCTTATTTCACCCTGTTGCTGCTTAAAATTTTGGGATTAACATGCATGGACAACAGTGCAAGATACGTTACACATTTATTTTCAATATGTGATCTTAACTCAGTACAAGATCATAGCAATCAGGCTGTATTCCTTACCCCCACTAAAAACGATAATACTATTATTGTCACTTAGGTTTGAAGCTGCTTGCACACTGGAAGCGAAACAAATTTTTTGCACGACAGATTACATTCAAAGTCAATGCAAAGACGCGAATACACTGTCTTTGCATTGACTTTGAATGTAATCAGTCGTGGGAAAAATTCGTTTTGCGTCCGGTGTGAAAGCAGCTGAAGGACACATACCCACATAGCCTACACACGCACTCACGCGCCTACATGCACACATCTCTCTCTGTCTCTCTCTCTTTGATCTGACATCAGGACAATCGATATATATACTATAATTTATCTGCTGATTCAGATAGTTACATTAAATAGTGGTTGCTGTTATTATTTATTGCATTGAAATGTGCCTGACATTCTGGAAACCTGCCTGTGAGGTTTCGGGTGACGCAAGACTGTGCGCCGGTCAGCCAAATTACCACTGCACAGAAAGTAAAACCAGGTTGGAGCTGGCGAGCTCTCTGGCGACTTTCGCAGAACCTTTTGCCACAAAATTGTCACTGTGTCGCGATGAATATGTGACACCTCCCCCTATTACGCCGCCACACCCATCTCAGCGTACGTCCGTCTACCAAATTACCACTGCGCGGGCTGCACCGGACGAAATTACCACTGTGTGGGCTGTGCCACGCTTCGCCAAGAAAATAGAGCCCTTTTGGTTCACCATTTGATTTGGTGAATAGTCAGTCAGACATCATTTCCTTATGCTCTGTATGGACATTGTAATGGTGAGAACTTGTTTGTATTCTTCAGAAGAATTAAGTTCAGTGGGCTTTCTGCAACTCTGTCTTGCATTCAATATTATTGGTCGCACTTGCGGGCCTTCAGACCAGATCACACTTAGAATAGGTTCCTTGTTTCCAAAAAATGCCTGTATGAAAGTGAAATACTTACCGACTCTTCAAAATTTTATTAATAGGAGCAAACTCTCAAGCCTTATTGTCTGTCTCAAGGATTGGGACTGTGTTCTTGCTAAACCCTTCGGACCAGCTGTCTGACAACCCTGCTTCGGTGAGGGTTAAAACCACCTGGCATCTGCTCGTGGACGCAACTGGTTGGGCAGGTAAATGCCCACTCTAGGATTCGACCCTTCCCTATTGTTACTGCATACCAATCAATAAATCATAGCAACAATCCAGCTGATGAACAGAACCAGCAGATATGCCGAGGCATTGTTTCAATTTTATAGATTTCGGGTCTGATTCCGAATCTGCTTATCGAATCAGTTCTCATTGAATCTTGGTTCCGATTGCAGTATTTTTTTTTTAAAGAAGAAATAACAAATATTTCAAGAACAAAAATTAGACTCCTTATTCTTTGCATATTTAGGCTATATTTAATAAACTTTTAACTGTGACAACTCTTTTCTTCAGTTACAAAAATATTTCTATGGTTATTTCTGAATAGCAGACCGCTACTGTGTATAACTGATCTTTGCTGTGCACCCACTTCTGCGTCCGTAGCAATGATGTGAATATTTTTTTTTTCATGTGCGGAAACAACGGTTTTTAAAAAAAGATTTATTTCAAACCAAAATACCAATTATACACAACAAAACAAAACAACAGAACACCACTGATAACAAACAATATAACAACCTCAATCACACAACAATCAACAACAGAGTTTGAAAAGGGGATGGAAGAAGCAAAGCTTATCCATTTCCAACCCCCACACACCACAATACGGATTCAAAACATCTAAAACCAACACTAGACACTCTCTGAATCCCCCCGTCCCCACAATCATCTCAGCAATTTACATCAATTTTTCTCCTCCTCCTTGTTATACATTTCAAACACGCCTTTTCGAAACTTCCTTTTGAACTGATTAACATTATTACTGAGTTAAACATCATCATCTAATCCGTTCCATAAAATAACCCCACAAACAGAAATACACATACTTTTGAGGGTGGTTCTTACACTTTGTTGTTTTAATTTAAGTTTTCTTCTTAGGTTATAATTTGAAATACCTTCCCTCTCTTGAAACAGCTTTTGGATGTTACCTGGTAAAATATTATTTTGTGCATTATACATGACTTGTGCAGTTTTTAATTTTACCAGGTCTGGAAATTTCAGCACAAATGACTTCAGAAACAGCAGATTAGTAGGGGCATTGAACCTGACATCATAAACTAATCTTATGGCTCTTTTTTGCAGTATGTACAGAGGGAGCAAATTGGTCTTATAAGTATTGCCCCAGACTTCCACACAATAACTCAAATATGGTAAAACAAAAGAATAATATAAAATAAGCAAAGATTGCTGATTCAATAAATGCTGAGTTCTCCTCATGACACCCACACTCTTTGCCATCTTGGAACATACATGACTAATACGAGGTTTCCAGCAGATTTTTTCATCTATTATCACACCTAAAAATGTAGTATGGTCCACTCTTTCAATGACTGCATTATTTATTATTATTTGGACTGGAATATCAATTTTACGTTTTCAAAATAACATAAGTTTTGTTTTGTCCAAATTTAGAGACAATTTATTTATATCAAACCAATTCTTCAATTTGTTCATTTCTTGTGTGATCTCTTGTAAAAGCTACTGCAAATCCTCACCAGAACAGAAAATATTAGTATCATCAGCAAAAAGTACAAATTTCATAATTTTTGATACTTTACAGATGTCATTTATGTACAGATTGAAGAGAACAGGCCCTAGTATTGACCCTTGAGGTACACCACATGTGATGACCCTACCAGTAGAAATATAATTGTCAATGTGGACAAACTGAAACCTGCTACCAAGATAGCTTTTCAGCCATTTCAGTACAGTTCCTCTAATGCCATATTTCTCCATCTTTTTTAACAACACATCATGGTCTATTGTATCAAAGGCTTTTTTCAAGTCGATGAAGATTCCAATGGCAAACTTCTTTTTATCAAGACAATTCGTTATTTCTTCTATTACATCAATTCATGCAAATGAAGTTGATCTATTTCTTCTAAAACCATACTGACTGTCAGTTAATAATTGATACTTCTCTATGAAACTATCAAGTCTGGCAGCGAAGAGCTTCTCCAAAATCTTTGAAAATTGAGGGAGTAGAGAAACTGGCTTATAATTGGTAAAAAGATGTTTATCCCCAGATTTATATAATGGTATTACTTCAGCAGTTTTCATTTTTTTTGGAAATTTTCCGGATTGAAGAGACGTATTACAGATGTATGTAAGTGGTTTCAAGATTCCGTCAATTACCTATTTTGTTATTGTCATATTGATCCCATAAAAGTCCTTTGAGGTTTTGTTTTTACAATTCAATATAATATCTCTGATTTCATTTTCATCTACTGGATTGAGAAACATACTATTAGAATTTCTGTCAATTAGATCATCCAGTGACTCATTATCAATTTTTCCCCTCTCAGAGATTTTTTGTGCAAGTTCAGGTCCAACCCCAACAAAGAATCTATTAAAACCATCAACTACATCCTCCATGTTGCTAATAGGTTTATCATTATCTATAAAATAATCTGGAAATTTCACACCATTTGAACCATTTCTAATAATTGAGTTGAGCACCTTCCACATACACTTGATATTGCTCTTATTATTTTGAAGTAATTTGGTGTAATAATCTTTTTTACAATTCCTCATAACACTAATTAATTTGTTTTTATATTTCTTGTATTTTGCTTCATCTTCAGAAGTTCTAGATTTAATGAATTGTCTATATAAGAGATTTTTCTTTTTGCATGCATTTATTAGCCCTTTTGTTAGCCATGGATTATTTACGTGATTTTGTTTCGGATTATATTTTTTAATTGGACAGTTTTTATCATTAAGTTTTAAAAATATTTCTAAAAATGAATCATAAGCTTTATCACTGTCTTTTTCTTGATATATTGGTTCCCAATTTTGAGAAATTAGATCAGATTTGAGAGGCTTTATTGAATCTTCCGTTCTAAATCTCAAATATTTGATGTTATTTTTGTAGGTTACCTCTCTATAATTGACATCATACAATACAAAAACAGGAAGGTGATCGCTGGTATCATTAAGAAATAGCCCACTCACTGTACTGTTCTCCAAAATGTTAGTAAATATATTGTCAATCAACGTAGCACTGTGAGAGGTTATTCTGCTGGGTCTGGTTATTTTTGGAAACAGACTCATGCTGAACATTACTTCAATGAATTTTTCTGTCAATTTATGTTTTTTAACATTTAAAAGGTCAATATTATAGTCCCCACATATGAACAGGTCCTTCTGGGTATAAGGAAAACAATTTTTCCATCCACTCATTAAATATTTCAATATTTGATCCCGGAACCCTATAGATACAACTTACTATAATATTTTTCCTTTTGTTCATATTGAGTTTGATTGTTACACATTCAAATACATCTTCCACAGACAATGACATGTTTTCTATCATTTTACAATCAAAATTTTTATCAACATAAAGTGCGACACCACCTCCCCTTTTATTTTGTCTGTTCGTGTAAAACATTTCATAACCATACATGTTAAAGTCTGTACCTTTTTCAGTATTTAACCAAGTCTCGGACATAGCTATTATATTGAATGGTGAATTAAATTGGTCCAAATATTCTTTGATGGAGTTATAATTGGAATACAGACTTCTGCTGTTAAAGTGGATAAGTGAAATTTAATTTTCTGTTTTAAGCATTCTATTAAATTTCATTTCAGTATACAAAACCCAAAACCAGTGAAGTTGGCACGTTATGTAAATCGTAGATAAAAACAGAATACAATGATTTGCAAATCCTTTTCAACTTATATTCAATTGAATACACTGCAAAGACAAGATGTTTAATGTTCAAACTGAGAAACTTTATTTTTTTTGCAAATAATCATTAACTTAGAATTTAAAGGCAGCAACACATTGCAAAAAAGTTGGCACAGGGGGCCTTTTTACCACTGTGTTACATCACCTTTCCTTTTAACGACACTCAGTAAACGTTTGGGGAACTGAGGAGACCAATTTTTGAAGCTTTTTTCAGGTGGAACTCTTTCCCATTCTTGCTTGATGTACAGCAAGTTGTTCAACAGTCCGGGGTCTCCGTTGTCGTATTTTTACGCTTCATAATGCGCCACACATTTTCAATGGGAGACAGGTCTGGACTACAGGCAGGCCAGTCTAGTACCCGCACTCTTTTACTACGGAGCCATGCTGTTGTAACTGCGTGCAGAATGTGGCTTGGCATTGTCTTGCTGAAATAAGCAGGGGCATCCATGAAAAAAGACGTTGCTTGGATGGCAACATATGTTGCTCCAAAACCTGTATGTACCTTTCAGCATTAATGGTGCCTTCACATATGTGTAAGTTGCCCATGCCTTGGGCACTAATACACCCCCATACCATCACAGATGCTGGCTTTTGAACTTTGCGCCTATAACAGTCCGGATGGTTCTTTTCCTCTTTGGTCCGGAGGACCACGGCGTCCACAGTTTCCAAAAACAATTTGAAATGTGGACTCGTCAGACCACAGAACACTTTTTCCACTTTGCATCAGTCCATCTTAGATGAGCTTGGGCCCAGTGAAGCCGGGGCGTTTCTGGGTGCTGTTGATAAATGGCTTTCGCTTTTTGCATTGTAGAGTTTTAACTTGCACTTGCAGATGTAGCGACGAACTGTAGTTACTGACAGTGGTTTTCTGAAGTGTTCCTGAGCCCATGTGGTGATGTCCTTTACACACTGATGTCGGTTTTTGATGCAGTACCGCCTGAGGGATCGAAGGTCACGGGCATTCAATGTTGGTTTTCGGCCTTGTAAACTGCGTGCAGTGATTTCTCCAGATTCTCTGAACCTTTTGACGATATTACGGACCGTAGATGATGAAATCCTAAATTTCTTGCAATAGCTCGTTGAGGAATGTTGTTTTTAAACTGTTCGACAATCAGCTCATGCATTTGTTCACTAAGTGGTGACCCTCGCCCCATCCTTGTTTGTGAATGACTGAGCATTTCAGGAAGCTGCTTTTATACCCAATCATGGCACCCACCTGTTCCCCAATTAGCCCGTTCACCTGTGGGATGTTCCAAATAAGTGTTTGATGAGCATTCCTCAACTCTCTCAGTCTTTTTTGCCACTTGTGCCAGCTTTTTTGAAACATGTTGCAGGCATCAAATTCCAAATGAGCAAATATTTGCAAAAAAATTACAAAGTTTACCTGTTCGAACATTAAGTAACTTGTCTTTGCAGTGTATTCAATTGAATATAGGTTGAAAAGGATTTGCAAATCATTGTATTCTGTTTTTATTTACGATTTACACAACGTGCCAACTTCACTGGTTTTGGGTTGTAATAACTACAATCATTATTAATACTTGCAAAGAAGTTAGAATCAGGATCAATTTCATTCACCATGTTTTGTATTTTATAGTCAGTATTCTCGAAAGTGTCTAGCTCCAAGCTATCACAATCAATGTTCATGGAAGTTTCCCTTTCGACTTCGTCCTCAATCGAGGACGAGTGGTTACCATCAACACCAGGCATGAAAAACAATTTCTGGTGGTTTGTAATAAGAAAAACAGTCAACAATGTTGGGGATGGAGTGAGAGCAACACACCAAACAGACAAACAGACGAACAGACAGACGAACAGAACACATAAACACACACATAACATACACACACACCAAAAAAAAACAGAAATCCCGCTGTGTCATAAAACTACTGTACAGCACGGTCTGCAAAGCTCATTAATATGAAAGTGTAACAGAACTGGTCCAAAACAACAGAGAGAAAGAAAGAAAAAAATTTTTTTTTCTTTTTTTCTTTCTTTTTCTCTGGTTTTTAAATACCATATTGTTCTGAATATAAAATGATCAGTTCTGAATATAAGACGATCCTGGATAATACGACCCCCTTTTCCAAGGGGATTTCCCAGGAAAAAAAATCGGCTTATATTCACAGGAATACAGCTATATATATATTTTTTTTTGTTATTTTGTTTATTTCTTTAGAAGTAGCCATATTATTAGTGGGATAAGGCGCTATATATAAAAAAATTGATTCCACTTTATATTTTGCATTACTAAACTCAGGAGACTCAACCATAGCAGAGGGATCTAATCCCTTCATCACAAATCTATCCCAATCAGTGTTTCATTGTTGTGCCCTACAGAAAGGGGCATAAGATTTCAAATGATGAAACTTTGAGACGATTTTTAGGATTATTTTAGGACAATAATGGGCAAAACTATTTTGGGTGTTATGGCACGAAACAGGTTCCCAGTAGTTCCATTTATCATGGCATTAGTGGTGCCCTGATTAAGTCACGACTGAGAGTATAAGATGCTGCTTATCACACAACTGAATTTCGCAATTTTAAAGAAAACCAATGTAATTTCCATAAGCGCCAGAATAGTAATGCTATAATTTTACACTGCGGTCAAGCTATCACTTTCCCGTTTGAACTAAGAACAGTTTGTATTGATCACTTTCACATCGCAAGTTGGGCTATGGGAGAAGTACTACAGCTTAAGTGATACAGAAAAATATGGATTAAATGCCAAATCACAGTTTTCTTCCACTGTGAACTGAGTGGCTAATAAACTAACTCACTAGCTCACAAACTGATGTTGCATTAATTCTTCTGGAAACGGTTTTCAGAGCACAACTGTAAATTATTAACCTTTATTTAGGCCTCGAAAATCATTGAGGTGTCCCTCATATACAATGATGTTGAGATACAGAATTCACATTAAACAGAAAAAAAAGTAACAGTAATCATTTAAAACAGTTGCACACGACAGGAAAATGGTTTGTCATCAACCTTTTGAATTGTCCAAGAGAAACTAAAGTGTCAATTTTTAGACTTTGTTGCAAATAATTCCACATTTTTGGAGCATCAAAGCTAAAAGCACATTTTCCAAATTCAGAAAAAACTTGTGGAACTTGAAGCATTAGACAGTCAGTAGAGTGAGTTTGGTAATGTCCAGAGTTCAACTTCAGCATAGATGTAATGTATGCAGGTGACTGTCCAATCAGGGATTTATATATAAAAAGATACAGGTGTTTATCCGTCTCTGTGCTAAGAGAGAAGACCAACCAAATTCGTTCTAGAGAATACAGTGATGAGTGTTATAGGGATCACCAGTTATGAATCTGAGGCAGAGTGATAAACTGAATCCAGGGATTTGAGGGTAGAAGCAGCAGCGTGTCTGTAAAGCCATCGCCGTAATCAAGGACTGACAAGACGACTGCTTCAACAATACTTTTTCTACAACTAGCAGCAAAATTACTTCTATTTCTATAGAGAAACCCCAATTTCTGACGAAGTTTGCCAACAAGGTAAAACGATATGATCCTTATATAAAAAAGATTCATCGAGCCAGATATCTAGATATTTATACACTGTGACCCTTTCAATATTGCTTCCACTAAGTGTTGATATCTGTAGACTATTAAATTCAACATCTCTGGCTTTAGAGAATATCATAAATTTAGTTTTGCTGGCATTTAAAACAAGTTTTAGGCTGATAAATGCAGTCTGAAGACTGTTAAAAGCAAGTTGTAATTTCTCAACAGCGAGATGTACAGAATTGGCAGAACAGAATAAAATGGTATCTTCTGCATAAAGATGAATATTACAGTCAGTTACAGAAGATACAATATTGTTAATGTATATAGTAAATAAGAGGGGTCCTAAAACTGATCCTTGTGGAATACCTTTTGTTAATGTTATAAACTCAGACACAGTATTTCCGGCTTTTACACATTGTTTTCTATTGGAGAGGTAACCCTGGAACCATTTACAATCATGTAAATCAAAACCAATTTTAGAAAGTGACTGAACTAAGAGTTCATGATCAACTGTATCAAATGCTTCTGACAAGTCAATAAAAACAGCAGCACAATGCCTCTTTTTGTCAAAATTAAGGATAATATTATTGACAACTGAAGTGACAGCAGAGACAGTACTATGCATGGGTCTAAAAACGGACTGATGGGGGCTTAAAATGGAATATACTGAGAGGAATTTTTAAAGTTGATTATTTACCAGTGATTCCAGGATTTTTGACAGACAGGGTAGTTTGGATATTGGTTGATAATTATCAGGATCACTACTATCTGCTCTTTTATACAGAGGAGTCACTTGAGCAGTTTTCCATACTGAAGGAAGTGTGCCAGAATAAATGGAAAGATTAAAATGTATGTTATGTGCTCAGCGATAAAGGGAGAAAGAGCTTTAAGAAGAATGGTCTACACCAGTTGATTTCCTTGGATTAATGTTTTGTAGGGCATGATAAACTTCATATTGAGAGAAGGGCTGCAATGTGAACTGAGAGGTATGACTATTTGCCTGAGTATAGGTAAATTCATTCTGTATATTGCCCATACAGGCATTATCAAATAGGTGGCCTGCAGCTGCAAAATGTTTATTAAATGCCACACAAATATCCTTTTGCTCTGATCATGATTGATTATTGTAATTAAGGTGTGTCGGTAAAGAATTGTTGTTTTTATTTTTAACAAATTTACTGCTCTCCAAAATTTTGCTGGATCTGACTGAGATCGGTGAATAATATCTAAATAATAATTCTACTTGGCTTCACGCACATTGGCAGTGCATTTATTTCTCAATTGCCTAAAGGCAAGCCAGTGGGATGGGTTGCCTGAACGTCTTGCAATAGACCATGCTCTGTTTCTCTGTTTAAAGACAGCAGACAGCCCTGAGGAAAACCAGGGATTGCATTGGTCTTTTAATCTGAACCTTTTCATCGGTGCATGTTTATCAACTATTAAAAGGAAATTCAAAATGCAGTTTAATGATCCATCAACATCAGGCATATCTGATGTTAGATGGATTGCACTCTTAAAAAAAGGTCAATGATAAAAGCCTCTTCATTAAAATGTTTAAAATTTCTTTTAAGAACAATTTTTGATTTACTTTTCTTCAAATGGGTATCCCTAACACAAACAACAGGACAGTGATCACTTATTCCCAGATCAAAAACACCAGAACCCACAATTTTCTCACTCCTGTTTGTCAACATGAGATCAATTAATGTGGATCTGTTAACATTTTGTGGATTTGGTCTGGTAGGCTCTGTGATCAGTTGTGATAAATTTAAATTGGAGCATAATATCTTAAGATCATTAAATACATCAGTTTGCCAATCAAGATTAAAATCACTCAGGATAATCATTTCTTTGTGAGCATATTGAGATAGGAATTTGACTATGGAGCAAGGGTCAGCTGAAGGAGGTCTTTATAACCCTACCAATACAACAGAATATTATGTCCACAGTCAACATTCTGGCAATAAATTAGAAAAACACTTAGGCTCTGTACATTTACTGAACATTTACTTAAGTATGAGAGTAACACTTAGCTAGCCTGCCACAGTGCTAAGTCATAACCAACAACACACTTGGCATTCAGTTTGGGTAAATATTAACAGCATGAATTAACATGGAGTGATATTTTTTCTCATGCTCTCAATGAAATTTCCGCAAAAATTACATGTACCTTAGGTAATATCAGAAATATGTCATGAATTGGGCTATGGAAGAAGTGCTTTAGTTACATGATGAAGAAAAATCTGTAACAAATGCCAAATCATGGTTCTCTTCTACGGGCAAGCCATTGCAAACACAATGTAAACAAAGCCGGCGATCCAGTTGCGCATCTCAAGCCTCGCTTTGGACAAAAATGAATATTCGTGACCAATAAGAGTGGTCACCATGCAAACAGAAGCGTTTCCTCTTGTTATGATGACATACTGCCTAACAAATCATGTGACATTAGGTCGCGTGGTGGTTGCAGGTCCTGCCAAATCTATTCTCACTGCAGTTCATTTTGGACCACGATTAAAAGTTTGCAACCGATAAGCAGATTTGAGATGCATGTGTCTTAACGAATCCACGGTTCTTGAAAAATTAGAACCGGTTCATTTACGTTACTGCAAATGTAATGGGAGCATCTCCGAATGATATATTTGTTTCAAAAACTTAATTCCATTCAACAACTATCTTCCAAACAACATCTTTTATAAGAAGGTCTACTTGAGCCTCATCCAGTCCCTCCTGGTAATTACCTATTGATTGATGCTTTTTTAAAATCCAGTTCCGTACAGTATAAGCTCTCCTTACATTGATTGGGCCCTCAGAAAAGTATTTAAACACTTGCGTAATAGCAGTTTGATTGTATTCTCTCAACTTTGTGCAGCTAAGAATGACGTGATTGAATGGAAAAAAGACTTCCAAAACCAACCCTGGGGTGCTGAGCTTATATTTTCAGGATGGAAATGAGATTTGGAGATGGAAAATGGCAGTTATTCTGAATGGAACAGACTGGAGGGCTGACAGCATTGATTCTGGAGGAGAAGTTCAATGATGGAGAGTTTTTCCTCTTGCAATGTGAATTGAACTGTTTTGTATGGAGTTGCTCTTTATTACTTCTAGCCCACAAACTAACTCACCAGCTATTTCTTATTTTCAGTTTTCCACCTTGATCACAGCTAGTTTTCAAGAGTAGCCGATAGCCTTTGCTAATAAGACTGCATGTGCTGGCATCCCAGAATTGTCCAGAGCTAGTAAAGAACTCAATAAAGTGCTCTTGCAAATCAAATGTAAAAGCTGTAAATGGAAAAGGCAATCTTAAATTGTCCACCTCTCTGCTCTGAATAAGACAGTAATACTAGGGATTAGGTAAACGATAAATTGCCAGAAGATGATCTCGATTCAAGTGATCTAATTTCTAAATGTTAATGATTTTCCAGCATTATTTCGTGACAATAAGAGAGCAAACAAACTGGTTGTTTTCAAAGACAAGTAGTGAGCGTTTCTCTTGTTATGATGACAAATTAACACTAACATTTTCATCCTATGGCAAATTGGTCTACATCAAAGTTCATGTCGAAGCCAGAGATAAGAGGGCCAAATAAACAGTAACTGGTGCTGGTTTTTGGAATCGATTAAAAGTTGGTAAGCCGATGTAGATTTGAGATGCAAAATGAGGGAGACACGGAGAAATGTTGAATGCAAAATTAGGAAAGGTTCACCTTGTCCCATGTTCAATTGACAATGTAATGGGATTCATCTCTATTGAATTTGAATCGGAAGACTTAGTAAACTATATTGTTCTTTTGGCAGTCAACATCTTTTTGATAAATGACCTGGCAGATTCATCCTTTTGTCCCGTTTGCCAGTAATTTTTATCACATTTGACGATTTTTGAAAGAAATAAAGTTCCCTCACGGTGGATAAGTTTCATGAAAACTTCCAGAAAAGGCCATTTATTTTTTAAATTGGCACTCTTACATGGAAGCCTCGTTTGGTATGTCTACTACTCATTATGCTTTAATTACAGGCTACATACCTTGGGCTAAATAAATTGCTTGATTTTTTAATTTTCTGAAATGAACTATTCGCAAGACAGATTGGAAATTAAAAATTATAGGGAATAAAAAGTTTGGTTTGGGTTTAGAGGTTTGCCCCAAAACTACTAATCTTAGTTTTCAGGAATGCATGGACGAGTTTTTCCTCTTGCAGGCTTTTGTTTTGTGCAAATGTTTCAAACCTGCCTGTTTGATATGACATTATAATTGAGCAGTATATTCCTTATTTTCAGTTTGACATTATTGCATCCCTAGTTTTCCACATTGGAGTCAAGAGCACTTAAATAACTTATTTGCTTATTAAGACTTTATACCTTTTTTAATCCTTTTTTTTTTTTAACTGCACTTTAGTGGCCATTGTTTTTTAAATTTTTTTTTTAAATTTATGACTACAATAAACATTTCAGTTTGTGGGGAAAATTGTGCAAAAGAATCGTGATCTCAATTCTGAACAAAAAAATCGTGATTCACATTTTTTCCAGAATCCTGCAGACAGTAATACTAGGGATGTGTCATAAATGGTGAATATGCCTGACAGTAAATGCTACTTAAAGATAGGGCTTCCATAATACCAGTCAACTCTAAAATAATTTTAATTTGTATGGTGTTTGGTAATATAATGCTGAATATGATGTTTGCTGAAGTTCAGGAAAATGATAAACATAAAAAATGAATTTTCAACTTTTTACTTATTGTGGTTTGTCGGCCATTTTGGTATATGTACGTGAAAAATTAAAAATCCAAGAGGAGTCCTATCATAAATTTGTTTATTGTCTCTCAGAGTATCGCTGTGCCAATTTTGGTACTTTTTTCCAAATTGTAACAATAATTTCCCTCAGCCACTTGACTATACCAAGGCAGTCTGTCTGTCTCTGAGTATTCCACTAATTTTTGAGCTCCGACTGTCTTCAATGCACAGCGACTCCCAGGTGATCTTAATTCGCCTTCCTATTAGGCTTGTCAGAGTGGGTCCAGGACGAATTGGCCACCTGGGTGCTCTCCCCAGACCTGAACAGCCTCATCAACTTGGCACTGCAGATTGATGTACGACTGCAAAAGAGGCGGCAGGATCAGTGGGCATGTTGCAGGCATCTGTCCAGCCTATGCGCCGAGATCCTCAGCTCAGAGCCATACCTCATCTGGTTCTCTCTACACCCATGGCCGTCAACCATGCTCGGCTTCACAAGCCACCCCCACAGGAACACGTGTGTCGTATCAGAACCTATGCCCATTGCCAATTAATGTCCGAATGTCCTGTCCGACAAACTTGAGCTTCACTTCCAAGAGAGGTGGCGTCTGGAGCTGCTGTTGCATCTTCCCAACCACTCCATCCCATTTGCCTATCCTGGCACAGTTGCCCAGTTTCTAACAGGCCGTTTGTCGACGTACAGGAGAACGAGAACTTCATCCATTCTGGTCTCATTCGTCGCCTTGAGATTCCAACTGAACCACTGCCAATACCCTGTTCGATCCCAGGGCCTCATGGAGAATGCCCTTCCTGATGTCACTGCAGTATTCAGACCAGTGCCGACGCTGACCTCTGGTTAGCATTTTGAAGAGTTGGCAATCTTTATCAAGGAGTCACCGCATGCCTCTGTGGTGTAAAGAAGGGCCTAGCTTGAATGCCAGAAATCTTGTGTGGACTGGCCATCCGGTTTAATCCTGGAGTGGAGTTCATCTTGTTCCCAGCCCTGTCCTTGTTTCAGCTTCCAGTCCAATGACACGTTCTTCATCTGACCTCCTGAAGGAGTCGCCAGACCTTAAAGGAATTCCTGCTGCCCACCACAACCTCCTTAAATCAATACATAAATACATAAATCAATCCCTGGCATCCGGAATTATTTGAGCTTCTTTGTTGTCAGCCAGGGCTGGTTTCATCTTCATGGTAAAGAAAGACGGGTCTCTACATCTCGATATAGATTACTGTGGGCTCAATTCTATTACTATCAAGAATAGTTATCCTTTTCCTCTGATGGTCTCAGCACTCTCCAACCTCCAGGGCTGCCATTACTTTACCAAGTTGGACATGCACAATGCTTACCGCCTTGTGCACGTGGAGAGCGAGATGAGTGGAAGACGGTGTTCATCACCCTTTCCGGCCACTACAAGCATATCGCGATACGCCTGTGCCCAACAATGGTCGTCCCTGGAGATTCCATTGTTCAGGCCTTTAAGAATGAGGCAGCAGTGACTTATTATTTCCTGGGAGCCACAGTGGATGACAAACAGCAATTGCCAAAATTCCTGAGTTTCTGGATCAGTGAATTTCTGCAAAAACGTGATTCTGCACTTCTCGAAAATGACATTCCTTATCTCATTGATGGCTATGGCTGGGATATTTTATCTCTGGCCCCATTCCAAATCTTAGTCAGAGACCGGGAAGATTTACTGGGCTTCTGAGCATTCGTTTACTGCTTCAGTCATAATGTATCTCGTGCAACATCGGTTTTATAGACAATTTAAATTCATTTTGGGAGCATGCTGCATTTTTTAAAAGGGACAAGGTGCATTCAAATCGGCGCGGTGTCCACATGCTAACTGCAAACATAGTCCACTACAAACTGAATTCCAAGCGTGGGTGACTATTGTAAAATGTGATATAATCCTTCTATGTGTAATCTAGTCCCCAGAATGAAAAAAATGCAAACTTATACTCACAGTCTCCGTGTTAGCAATACATACTGATGAAGGCATTCTCTGTTGCACATTATGTAGAAGTCTGAAGTAAATTATCATAATTCCACTGTTGTGGAATTCCACTGTCGCTATTTCCAATCAATCCACGGGCAAATTAATACCAATTTTGGACATAACACGTTTGTGCTATTTCTGTGGAAATATTGGTGTTAGATACCAGGGGAAATAGACGATTTAGGCAAAAGCCACAAATTTGCTTTTACAATCATAGCTAACATACAAATATGAAAAATTACACCGTCTAACACCAAATTTGTCCACGAGTTAAAACTATTCTGATTTTTTAGGGCATGAATAGGTAAAAATGCACAGTCACCAAGTTAAGACTTTGTTTCTGAGTTCAGGAGATTGATTTATTGATTTTTGCTCATTAATTTAAGGGTTTTTCACAGTATCCGCTTTTGAATCAAATGAATCCTGTAAATTATTATTTTAATTGATGTTAACACCATTAGCGAAATGCATTGCCCTCTTCTCTCCTCTAAACCAACATTCAAGAGCGCGGTGGCAGTAGTCACAGATGAAATGTGGTGCCCAACGTTTGTCTTGGTCGCTGCCTGGCATTCCAAAGTAGGCATGATAGGCCTCTTTTGCTCAGGTCCAACTGTCCAAGCAGTGCTTTTTAGCCGTCTTTGCAAAGAACTCGCCACACATGAAGGAGAAGCAATCCGCTGAGCTTTGCAACCACGAGCAGCCATAACACTACTTCTAACTATGTCAATGGAATGCAATCTCGAAAGGTGGAGTCCCATTAAGGGCGTATTCTGGCCCAAAGCATTGATTTCAAAATAATTTTCAGCTTGTTGTGATACACTGCAGTGGTTTTAACAGTTTCTTGTATCAGGATTCTTATTTCATAGTTCTTATGTTTATTGTTCATGTTTTTATTTTTCCATGTTTTGTTTTTCGCCAGGTTCCCGTCTGCCCAGCCAATCTGCCTCTCCAGTCTCTGCGTGGTTATTTCCGTGTTTTACTTCTCGCACTACATTCGGGAGTGGCTTACGGTTTCAAACTTCTTTCTTACGTTTCTTCCTTCCGGGCTTCCTAGTCTTCATGCTTGTTAATTATTTTAATCTATTACTAACAACTTACTAATCAGTCACGGGGGATGTTTCCATTAGATAGTAATGGTTAGTACATGCCTAATTTAGATAGGGATTTAACTCGCATGTTTCCTGCTTTCGCTACATTCTTACCTGTGCTTTACTATTAACTAGTTTAACACTCTTACTGTTCATAGTATCTTATTGGGCTCTTATATGCTGCAACACGCTCATTTTCTTAATGAGCAAATACCTGCTTTTGTTGTCTCGTTTTTATTGCGCTGATTTTCCTCTCTTTTGTGCCTTGTAATTAAGCAATCTTGTTTCTCCCCTGTGGGTCTACAACTAGTGTCAAGCTATCCGCGCTTCCGTGATTCTCGGTCAAGCCATCAGCGGCAAAAATTCAACGTGCTCGTATAGACGTATAAAATAGTGGCAAAGCCACTGCGCCCGCTTGGCCAAATGTGGCCAAAATGGAACGTCCTCTTAGCCAAAGTATCGGTCCGATTGGGCTGAAAATTGAACTTGGTCTGGACCTTAAGACGCTATATACACATATGAAATATGAACAGGATCGGTGAAAAACTGAAAAAAAAATTGGTGCATCTTAGCTCGTAGAATAAGGGAGCTGTTTGAAGTTTTGGAGAAAAAGCCCCCTGGTGGCCAAACCGAGAATTGAAGCACGCCTAAAATTGAACCGAGGCTAGATCTTGGGCCCATATACATGCATACAAAATAGGAAAAGGATCCGTCTAGAACTGAGGACGCTATGGCGCTGAAACGAAACGGGCACACTTTGACCTATATAACCTTTAAAATTAGGCCAAATCAAAAACCCATTACCAAACCAAGAATCGCAGCATGACCAAAATCGAACTCGGGCTAGATCTTTGGCCCTATACATGCATTTAATATAGGAGGCGCTGAAACGAAATCGGCACATTTTATGACCTTTGACCTATATAACCTTTAAAATTAAGTCAATTCAAAAACCCATTACATATATGATGGACCCTTGGCAGAACACCCGACAGTAAAAATTTGAGCATCTTAGCTTGTACAATAAGGGAGCTAGAGCTATTTGAAGTTTTGCAGAAAAAGCCGCCTATTGGCCAAACCAAGTATGGCAGCACACCCAAAATTGAACTTGGGCTAGATCTTGGGCCCATATACATGCATATAAAATATGAAAAGGATCCGTGGAAAACTGAAAGCTGTATTGCGCTGAAACGATAATTGTGGATGCACTAACGCACGCACACATGGATTCACAACAGACCACCACTAATGACCATAAACACAGCATAAGCCCCTTGGGCCTGTCGGCAAAGCGGGCTAAAAATTGCAGTAGCAAACGAAACTGGAACGTCGCCACTGAATAGAATTTAAAGAATTGAACTGTCCTTCCCGTCTAAATTCCTCATTAACTTTAATTATTCTATTGAACTATTATTATGATTATCCATTTTGGTGAAGTCAAACTTGATTGATAGTTTATCAAAATTTATCAAAGGTCTGCCCAAATTGACGCAAAACTGAAATTTTACGGTGTTGTTTTTCATGATACTTTTGTACATTTCTATAAATATCGCATTCACTTATGTCAAATTTGACTGACAGTTTATAAAACATTTTCAAAGGTCTGTCTAAACTGACATGATATTATCACAGATCAAGGCATTATGCATCATAAGGGTGAGTCTGGATTAACTGTACTGTGTAGTTTTTGAGTCAACCCTTTGTGAGTGTTTAATGCATGTACATGCTCATTTTAGGTATGTCAACCATAGATTGCATAAAAAGATGGACGAAGCTACCATGACGTCACCCATTGGTTTCAACATACCATAAAGGAAGCCTCGATTTTGGCAATTTGAATTGTGCCATGTTGTCATTTTTGAATCCGGATGTGATTCCTATTGGACAAGAGCGTGTATTGAAGATCCGGGAAGGATTTGGACGAGGACCAGAGGATAGTGCTTTATCCTTTATTCTAGTCTATATGGGACCATAATTTACAAAATGAACATCATGATATTTGAATCTATACCGCTTACCGCTTTCTGGACCACGAATTTTTCTTTCCAAAATTTTCTGTATGTCATTTTAGGTATGTCAACCATAGATTGCATAAAAAGAAAACGTCACCCATTGGTTTCAACATACCATAAAGGAAGGATTTTGGCAATTTGAATTGTGCCATGTTGTCATTTTTCTGGATGGATCATGGACAAGAGCGTGTATTGAAGATCCGGGAAGGACCGTGGCTCTGGATCTGACCATATTGGACGAGGACCAGAGGATAGCCACGCCCCTAAAGCATATTCTGGCTTTATCCTTTATTCTAGTCTATATGGGACCATAATTTACAAAAATGAACATCATGATATATCGAAGGAGACTTGAAACTTGCTATACCGCTTACCGCTTTCTGTATGCCCTTATTTCTCTACAATCTGACCACCACCGAATTTTCTTTCCAAAATTTTCTGTATGTCTTCACTCTTAACATCTACAACACCCAAAATCTCTCTTGCTGCTTACACCACCATCTTAATTCTCTCAGTTTTACTTTCAATCTAGCTAGTGCAGTTCAGCACCATTGATATACAACCCCAATTCTGAAATAGTTGGGACAAAGTGTAAATTGTGAATAAAATCAAAACGCAATGACTTTCAAATCACACCAGCCAGTATTTTATTCACAATAGAACAGAGATAACATCGCAAATGTTGAAACTGAGAAATTTTCAATTTTATCCACAAAATGAGCTCATTTCACATTTGATGGCTGCTACAGGTCTCAAAAAAGTTGGGACAGGGGCCTGTTTCCCATGGTGGTCCCTCTTCTTTTTAACACAAAGAGGAGGCGTGTGGGCATTGAGGAGACAAGTTTCTTGAATTTAGCCATTGGAATTTGATCCCACGCTTGTTTAATACAGGCTTCCAGCTGCTGGAGAGTTTTGATCTCCTTTGACGGACTTTTCATTCAATTATAATACATCAGTTTTATATAGCGCTTTACTGGGCAGTCAAAGACACTTCACAATGGATACATTATTCATTCACTCACACATTCACGCTCCGGTGGTGGGAAACTATGTTTTGTAGCCACAGCTGCCCTGGGGCAGGCTGATGGAAGCGTGGCTGCCAGTATGCGCTTACGGCCCCTCCGACCACCACCAAACATTCGCACACAGCCATACACCAGTGTGACACTGGAGGCAAGGTGGGTGAAGTGTCTTGCCCAAGGACACAATGACACATGACTCGAACAGAGCGGGATTTGAGCCGCCAACCCTTCGGTTATTGGACAGCCTGCTCTGCCTCCTGAGCCACGGTCGCCCCAAATTATGCACCAAATGTTCTCAATCGGTGAAAGATCAGGACTGCAGGCAGGCCAGTTCAGCACACGGACTCTTCTACTATGAGCATATGTTGCTCTAAAACCTTTATATGCCTTTCAGAATTCATGGAGCTTTTTAAAATATGCAAGTGTCCCGCACCATATGCACTAATGCATCCCCATACCATCAGAGATGCTGGCTTTTGAACTGAACTCTGATAACAGGAGGGGTGGTCTTTCTCCTCTTTAGCCCGGAGGACACAACGCCCATGATTTCCAACAAGAATGTCAAATTTGGACTCGTCTGACCACAGGACACTTTGCCACTTTGCTACAGTCCATTTTAAATGAGCCTTGGCCCACAGAAACGGCGGCGCTTCTGGATCATGCTCAACAATGGCTTCCTTTTTTGCATGATAGAGTTTTTAGGTGGCATCTGTGGATGGCACGGCAGACTGTGTTTACAAACAGTGGTTTCTTGAAGTATACCTGGGCCCATTTAGTAATGCCAATGACATAATCATGCGGTGAGTGATGCAGTGGCGTGTGCGAGGGCCGAAGATCCAGAGCATCCAGTAAAGGTCTTGGCCTTGTCCCTTACGCGCAGAGATTTTTCCAGTTTCTCTGAATCTTTTGATGATGTTATGCACTGTCGATGATGAGATCTTCACAGCCTTTGCAATTTGACGTTGAGGAACATTGTTTTTAAAGTACACCACAAATTTTTTTTTACACAAGCCTTCACAGGTTGGAGAGCCTCTGGCCATCTTTACTTCTGAGGACTCAGCCTCTCTAAGACGTCCCTTTTATAGGCAATCATGTTACACATCTGATGCCAGTTAACTTAATTACTTGCAAAATGTTCTTTAAGCTGATTCTCTTATATATTAATTGCTTTTTCAGCCCTTTTTTGCCTTTGTCCCAACTTTTTTGAGACCTGTTGCAGCCAGAAAATTTGAAATGAGCTCATTTTGTGGATAAAAATGTAAAATGTCTCAGTTTCAACATTTGAAATGTTATCTACGTTCTATTGTAAATAACATATTGGCTCATGTGATCTGAAAGTCATTGCATTTTGATTTTATTCACAATTTACACTTCGTCCCAACTATTTAGGAATTGGGGTTGTATATTCAGGCCGTACTTTTTAAAAATAAACATTTTGTGGCTTAGTACTTTTAGCACTAGGGTCTTCAATTTAAACAATCATAAAGCACAAGTAAAATTGCCTGATGTGTGGAAAAGGTTGCGCGGAAGTTTCAGATTAGTTTGTAATGTAAAGTATTAGCCTAACTATTAGTAGTATAATAATAGTATAATAGTATAGTATAGTATTAGCAAATAATTTTTTCTGTACTGAATTTACCCCTTTATTTCATCTTTGTTTGATTGCACGGGGAGAGTAAGTAACATGTCTTGTTACTATAATTGGAAAACGTGTCAATAAAGGAAAATGATTGAGAACTAGCCAGGACTAATTGTTGTTATAAAGGGATGTTCTGTGGACCGCAATTTCCAGTTCTGGCGCCACCACTGGTCCAATGTATGACTGAGCACCATGTAATTTTGAACCCTATGCAAATTCAAAATCGCTGCCAGGCTTAATTTGTTAGGCCTATTCCTGTTAAACTGCTGTACAGATCTTTGCTAAATTTTTTTCAGGTTCCATCAAGTCCTCAGTTTTACTCCTTCATTTTTTGATTGATTTGCATATTCAAAATGGCCACCATTTGTACATCTTGAATTTCTGTTGTTAAGTTTCATACTGTCTTGTGAAACTTGCACCAGGAATCTTTCCTCAATATTATTTACAAGTTCCCCCAAGAGTGCACTTGTGCTCTGTGTATTTTATGACCTCATCTACATATTTAAAATGGCTGCTGGCCAGCTGATAAGGATTCCCTCTTAACTCTGAATATATGCTTTGTCCACATTATTTCCTGGAGCTAATTTTAACGTGCTAAAAAAATGGACAGAGATTAGAAGCTACAGCGAAGTGGAAAGACAAATTGACATTGTAATGCAAGCACAAATGTTAGTAATAAAACTGTTTAACTACCCTCCTGGGAAAACTGCACAGAAAGCAACAGAAAAATGTATAGTGCATATACTCTATCAGTAACATGCTTCAATTATCTTAGAAACCTAATATGGGCAGCACAGTGGCAAAATGGGCAGCACTGACGCCTCAAAGCAAGAGGGTTGTGGAGCGTTTTTTGTTTGGAGTTTGCGTTGGTTTCCTCCCACAGTCCAAAGACATTCCTGTCAGGCTAATTGGACGCTCTTATTAGCCTGTGTTTGCATGAGTGGTGCGTGTGCCCTGACAGTGGATTGGTGAGCTGTCTGGAGTGTGTCCCGGCTCTGTTTGCCCATAGTCAGCTGGAATAGGCTCCAGCTCCCCAACAACTAACCCTTGTGAAGAAGAAGTGGTGTAGGTAAGGGATGTATCGATAAACCCAAGAATCTGGTGCTGTTGCTACTTTGCACTGTTTAGAAAAGTAACCAATGTTCAATGGTGGGCGCTAAGATTTGTTCAGTGATTTCTTTTTCTGCCCTAAAATTGTTTGCACAACAAAAAACTACACAGGAAAACCAAATTTGGAGGTTTGGTTTCCATTCCCACTCAACGCTCAGAATCCACAACAAACCTCGGTCGGTCAGATGGTGGTCCTGTAGTAAACCAAAATGTGATTTGCTTTAAAATTCCTCAACCCTTTCAGCTTGCGTTAAAATAAACTTTCATCCAGATTTGTTCCTGAACTAAAAATATTCAAGGAGCAATACATTTTGAAACATAGATCAGTCGGCACACATATTAACATAACATAACATAACATAACATAACATAACATGAGTGGCGAGAACAGACCGTTCAGCCCAACTAGGCTCGCCAGTTTCTTTTTACCATTGTGAATCTATCACTTCAGATACTCAGATATTAACCCCTTCGGTCCGGGAACCTTGTATACTAGTATAAAAATAAATACATTGTGCGGACGAGAGCCTTGTATACTAGTGGGCTCGCCAGGCTCGCTACAACCTGATTTGTTCAGACAAAGAAATTGCAAGCGGTCAGAATTATTTTCTGTTGCTGTTCGGGTATTAGACTGGATCTGACAGGTTATTTGGAAGGAAAGTAGACTCATTTGGTTTAACTGATTTCCACTAAGTGCTATACTTACAGTCCTAACAAGCGAAAATACCGCAGCACTTTCAAAATTTCCATTTCTATGTTACCCCTCAAAGAACAGAATTTAAATTTTAAATCAATAGAAATGTATTATTTTTCTCGAATCAGTATACAGCATGAGTATGATACAGTCTGCAGCATGACTCCATGCCAAGACTGACCAAACAGGTGTCACACCTGTAGTGTGACTGGCTGCGTTTGCGGTGTTCTGCACAAACAATACACTCCTTACATGGATTCTTAGTTTTTTCCATTTGAGGGTGTTTTTCCACTGCCGACGGGGCAGCTGGCCGATGACCTCTTGTCAATTGGGGTGTCCGTGGCAGGAACTTCTCGATTACCTTGTTGATGTAATCCTAATTGAAATCGAAAAAGTTTTTTTTTTTTTTTTTTTTAATCAATTTGGCATCTCCAATCCCACCCGAATCTGGAATGCCCAATTGGTGAACTATGTACAAGGCTTGCTCGTATGCAACCCCTTGCTGCCAATTCAGGAGAGTGTAGACAGTTTGCGGCTCTCCTCCGAAGCACGCATCTGTCAGCCTACTGCTTCTTATACACTCATTGGTTGAATCTTCGCAAGTACAGAACGAGGGCGGAGGATACCCGGACATGAACAGGCTTAGAATCTTCCTGACGAGCGCCCGTCTGGCCAACAGGAGGCGCTTGAGCAACGAACAAGGCAACTATTACTTTTCCCTACCCGGTAGTCCCTTCCCAATTTGTAACCCTGTAGCGCAATAGCCAATCGTGCAGTACCCTGAAAAAGCTGTCGACCACTGCCGGCTGGTACGAGGCGGGGATTGAACCCGTGACGTGATAGTCACTTCTGCTTCGCAACGCGATGCTTTACTGAGTGAAAAAAGTTCTTTTGCTTCCTTGATTGAGTTCACAATAGACTCAAACCGCATTGAGGAAAAGCATATTGAAAAAGTTGAAAAAAAAACCTTTCAATACCATTTCATGAACTTCTCGCTCAGAACAATGCATGACAACAATCTGGTTCAATTTTTTAGTCATTAAAAATAGTCATAGATACATGTCAGATCCAATTACAAACCAAAGTTTTTGTTTTTTTTTAAAAAATAGGTATTTCAGTGCAAATTTCCTTGTAAACTGGTTTCCTCACTTGGCAGCGGTCATTATATGACACTTGTTATCAAGGTTCCCAGAATTTGCGATGATCAGTTATCTTACTAGTTAACAAGTGCCTCGTCCAAGATCATGCTGCTAGAGAAAATAAACTCGGCCTGACAGAACAATGTAGGTCATACTATTACAGTCCCGAAAGGGTTAATGTACTCCTCAGCTCATTAGTCACTGCAGTGCAATGACAGTGCAGAGTTTGTGAGGTTGATCCTGTAGGGTTTTGTATGCTGAAAAAAATTTATCGACTTAGAAGCACGTCTATCTACTACATTCCCGTAGTAGGTAGATGATTGCCCAACTCTTTCGGTGTATTCCTGCCTGGGGCCCAAAGGAACCCAGAATAGGCTCTTTTTGGGAGAGGTTTCTGATTGGTTCAAATCCTCAGCAGCTTGTGACTTTGGAAAACTGTGACCCACAGTGGCTGGTGAGCTGAAAACTCAATGTCAAGCCCTGACTGGGACACGGATGACTGGGAGATACTGTATGTGCAGAAATGCTGTTAAAAGTTCAGCAGAAATTTTTGTTGCATTTTAAGCTAAGATTCCTGCAGTGTACAAAATGGGGTAAGTTACACAAATTTTCTCATAGCAAAGTGAAACAATACATTCTAAACCATCCATTATAGACCGTTCCTCTATGTTAAGGCAGTCAATTTACAACGGTATACACATGTTAATCAATCAATTCACGGTCAATTTATAATCACCTATATCTGATTAAGCAAACAATTCAGAGTAATAACCGCAAAGTTACGATACAATAGTTGCAGTAATCACCAATGAAAATAATGTAAAAGGAAAATCTTCATGAAACACAGATTATGGAGTATCTTCTAATATCTCAAATCAACATGAGAACCCTCCATCAGTGAAAAAACTGGCAGAATTTTGCTAAACATACAGCTTTTAGACTTTTTTAAAATCTAATTTTCAGATCAAGCTTACCGGATCTACAATCACATAGGTAGGGTCCCAATACCAAGGACATCATGAGAGTAGCCCAGTGTAGCATCTCTGAAAGAGATTAAGATCAGCATATTTTTTCGCTCTCTCTTTATGCATCAATTTACTTACATTGCCAGCAATTATTATCTTGTGGCTTTTCTGAAAAAATTGAATTACTTGCAGCAGAGTGATAGCACTTGCAGGCTGGCTGAGGGAATTGTGTAAAATTGGCTTATAGGCATATTTATTTGCTTTGGCTCATCCAATTTCGGGTTTTAAAATTTGTATATATTAATTTAAATAAAGATCCATCATATTGAATTTTCAGCTATGAAGCAGAGGAAGAACATAAATTTCAATCCCATCTTTTTTAGGAATCTGGGTCTTTAACATTTGTGTTTAGACTTACAGAGCAGTGAAAAAGTATTTGCCCCCTTCCTGATTTCTTTTTTTTTTTTTTGCATATTTGTCACACTTAAATGTTTCAGATCATCATACAAATTTTTAAATGAGACAAAGATGACCCGAGTAAATACAAAACTCTCACATGGATGCCATTTTTGTTCAGTCTCTTTCTTATTGTTGAATCATGAACATTGACTTTAACTGAGGCAAGTGAGGCCTGCAGTTCTTTTGATGTTGTTCTTGGTTCTTTTGTAACCTCCTGGATGAGTCGTAGATGCGCTCTTGGAGTAATTTTGATAGGCCGGCCACTCCTGGGAAGGTTCATAACTGTTCCAAGTTTTCTCCCTTTGTGGATAATGGCTCTCACCATGGTTCACTGGAGTCCCAAAGCCTTAGAAATGGTTATGTAACCCTTTCCAGACTGATAAATGTCAACGACTTTGTTTCTTATCTGTTCTTGAATTTCTTTAGATTGCAGTATGATGTGTTGCTTTTTGAGATCTTTTAGCCTACTTCACTTTGTCAGACAGGTTCTATTTAAGTGATTTCTTGATTCAACAGGTCTGGCAGTAATCAGGCCTGGGTGTGGCTAGTGAAATTGAACCCAAAAAATGTGGTTAATCACAGTTAATTCATGATTTAACAAGGGGGGACAATTACTTCTTCACATGGGGCCAGCTAGGTTTGGATAGCTTTTTCCCTTAATAAATGAAATCATCATTTAAAAACTCCATTTTGTATTTACTCAGGTTATCTTTGTCTGATATTAAAATTTGTTTGATGATCTGAAACATTTAAGTGTGACAAATATGCAAAAAAATAAGAAATCAGGAAGGGGGCAAATACTTTTTCACAGTGCTATGTTTTCTAATATACACTCACCGAGAGTGTTATCAGGAGGACTTACTTTTTTTTTTTTTTTAATTTGGCATCTCCAATCCCACCTGAATCTGGAATGTCCAACTGGGGAACTATTTACAAGGCTTTTCGCATATGCGGCCCCCTATTGCCAACTCAGGAGAGTGAGACAGCTCGCGGCTCACCTCCGAAACATGCGCCCGTCGCCACCGCTTCTTATACACTCATTGGTCGAAACCTCACAAGCTCAGAACGAGGGCGGAGGATACCCGAACATGAACGAGCTGAGAATCTTCCTGACGAGCACCCGACTGGCTAACAGGAGGCGTCTGAGAACTTGTTAATTACAATACCCTATCCCGGCAGACCCTTCCCAGTTTGCATCCCTGTAGTGCACTGGCCAATTGCGCGCTACTCTGAAAAGAGCTGCCGACCACTACCAGATGGTACGAGGCGGGGATCGAAGCCGCACCGTGATAGTCACTTCTGCTTCGCACCGCGATGCTTTACCAAGTGAGCTATCCGGCAGCTCAGGAGCACTTATTTTTTAATGTATTGGAAAGCCTGCTTCAGAGTTTTCATTTCTTAGATTAGTCAAGTTATTAATAATATTTACTTAATATTGCTCAACTCAGAGACAACCTCCACTAGTTTATTTGGTTAGCCTTTTCCAGTTTCAAATGAGGAAATGCGAAGTATCCTATGCTGTAGTCTGTTGGAATGGTCTGCACCGTAATGGTTCTCTGTAAGCACAAATTAAAAACCCAGCAAATTAATCTTTAACAATTAATAGCAGAAATGAATACAAAAATAACTGATTCAACTCAATTCTTTTATTAATATTATTTCCACTCTGTGTCTATTTGAGAGCCCCCATCGGAGTCTTTAAGAGAATTTTCAATACTGGGACTAGATGAACCAGGTCTATTGAATAAAACATAACTTAAGAAGTGGAATGAATGTTTTATGGTAAGGTCAAATATGAGCATCAGTCCATTGTGTAGTCATACTTCAACCTCTCAAGTGCAATAGCAGAATCTGCAAAGGCTCTGACCTGAGTTCAGAAATTTCGAACAATCGGAAAAAACGGCCGACTGTTGGTCGACCGAGATTTGTTTTAGTCGGGGACAGCCCTAATAATTTATTAATCAAATCACAGGGAAAACTGCAGTCGAGATGAGAATAAAGCCAATCTGGCGGCATAATTAGCAGGAATAACAGACTGATCACGCCAAGTTTCCCCATCAAAAAAAAAAAAAAACCGGCAATGAAAACTTTCTTACGATGTATAAAAAGACGCTTACTTCCATAACCCACTCCTTCCCGTCCTTTTCGACAATTTTTACGGGTTTTATGCCCTTAGTTTCCACATCAATGTTTTAACGGTGGAAAGCTGGGCGATATTTACAGCCTGCTTGCCATCTTTACTGGTTGGGGCAATGCGCAGTTCTATTGGTTGAAGAAGTCTCACAGGCTGAGAATCCACCAATGATAAACACTTAATGTATGTCCACACTGTTACTCATGAGCCTTTGCGCGCCATGCGGAAGAGTTTGAAAATGTTTAGATTGCGCTGCAGTTCGGATAGCTGGGCGCGCAAAAATAGAGCGTTTTTAATGGATACGTGCGCATTTATTTGCGCAGCTAAAATGCAACTTTAAGCGTGCAAAGGCGCATACGTGCAATTGCGCGCCTTTCATAAAAAGGCCTCATATATACAAAATTGATCCTTTCCATTTACTAATTGAATCAATAATGTAATGTCATTTTAAAACAATGAGCAAAAAATAAAGTTTCTGAACAGTATGTCCCTATTGTTCAGCATGAAGCATTTGTGAGGAAAGAAATGATTATAAGTTATCAAACAAGAGTGATTAAGAAATAAATTGGTCCCCAGTTTTCAACAAAAGCTCAGACGAAATAACCAGTGCCCACTGAATTCAGCCTTACTTGGTTTGAAGATCCTGAACTCCAGCGTCTGCTCAGGAGTGTCTAAGTGTTGTGTGGATTTCTTTTGGTAGATGTGCTATTTCCAACAAGCCCCTTCTTATCTGAAAGAAATGCTGTCTTGTTCACAGCACTGGCGCCTGAAAGGGGGGGGCAGGGGGCCATTGGCCCCCCCCCTTTTACCCTCCTCCCACTGACTTTTTAAGCATAAACAGTTCAGCAGGTTTGCACATGCATAGTCTATTGTCACGCTGTCTTCAATAGGCATCATTCAGGCACAACGCTTCTCTGCCCAGCGGCGCAACAATAGGGAGTGCAGCGTGTGCATCGGCACTAGGACCCAGTGGCGGGGGGGCCATGATGGGCACACTCGCGACAGCGTCGGGCCTCGACCATAGTCAGCATAAGTATTTTTCAACACTGACATTATCATAGGAATGAAGACCTGCAATTATAAGTCCTGTGCTACTAGATATTTATACCACTGTAACTGCATTCATTTATCAGTCATGATGCTGGCAAGTCGATGTCTTCACGGTACATTGTTCATCATTTTAATTGAACATAAGTCGTTATAACATTAAACAATTTAGATTTCTTTTTGGAAAATGCTTAATAAAACAAACAATGATAATTTTATTTTGCTGTTGATATCGTCATTGATACAGCAAGTGTTTCTGGGTAATGGCCATGAGCATGAGCGCAGATCAGCTGTTTTTACGATCATCAAGAAAACTAAGGCATAATGAGCAAATGAACGACACGTTCACATAACTTAATTGGGATGATCTGAAATTTTGTGAACAGAAAGGAATTGTGGGAACAATCATCAGCTAACGAGTGGACATCGTAAAAACAGTTGATCTGCGCTCACGCTCATGGCCATTACTCAGAAACACTTGATGTATCAATGACGATATCAACAGCAAAATAAAATTATCATTGTTCGTTTTATTAAGCATTTTCCAAAAAGAAATCTAAATTTTTTAATGTTATAACGACTATGTTCAATTAAAATGATGAATAATGTACCATGAAGACATCGACTTGCCAGCACCATGACTGAGAAATGAGTGCAGTTACAGTGGTATATATATTTAGTAGCACAGGACTTATAATTGTAGGTCTTCATTCCTATGATAATGTCAGTGTTGAAAAATACTTATGCTGACTATGGTCGACGCCCAACGCTGTCGCGAGCGTGCCCATCATGGCCCCCCCGCCACTGGGTCCTAGTGCCGATGCACACGCTGCACTCCCTATTGTTGTGCCGCTGGGCAGAGAAGCGTTGTGCCTGAATGATGCCTATTGAAGTCAGCGTGACAATAGACTATGCATGAGCAAACCTGCTAAACTGTTTATGCTTAAAAAGTCAGTGGGAGGAGGGTAAAAGTGGGGGGGCCAATGGCCCCCTGCCCCCCCCCCTTTCCGGTGCCAGTGCTTAATCTATGTGGAAAAACCACATGCGTAACCCTGTGCGATTATAATTTGCAAGCAATAGTGTGCGCGCTATAATCCGCCAATGTCAAAAGCTTGATTGGTTTTGCAGTGGTTTTAATAATGAGTTCTACTGAACATATATTTTTGCGTGCATGTACGTGTGATTTAAGCTCTGGCTGATCCTGCCTACCCAGCCACGGACCTCACTATGCGTTAATTCATGATGTACATTGAAACGAAAAGTCCAAAGCATTCGTTTCAAAGGAGAGGTGATTCATTTGGGGCATGTGTGTCTGGGTAAACGGGAATGAGCCAAACGTCTTTTTATTTTTTATACCGTAAGTGTTGCAATATAGGGGCACGGATGAGGTGCACGGAATAGAGGCACTGCGAATGAGCTGAACACACAACACGGCACTTTTTGGCCCCCCCACTTCTTAAGTGAATCCGGCATCCCTGGTTCACAGCATTGGTCCGTGCCCCTTTTATTCAAACGATTGCATCACATTTTTTCCTAATCCTGTAGATGTTATTAAAAAATAGGGTGTAACTGTGCACATTGAATTGGAAGGAAGTTAAATTACTTTTAATTCATATAGATAACATGATATACGAATGTTTTTGGCTCTCAATAAAACCTAAGCTGTTGTCATGTCACGCTCATGTGTGTGATCATCTTCAGATTTCACCTGAAAACATGTAATCAACCAAACATGCACTAGAAGTATGTGATGGCGCTGCTCTGCGGCTGACATGTACAAGAGCTCTATGTTATTTTGTTCGTCAGTGTTTCGTGATTTCGTGTTTCACCTGTGCGAGTGTAAGTTTTTAACCGGGACGTCAGCGTGGTGACTGAAGATGACAACCATCATTTGTAAATCCGGACTGTTGCTGCTGATTTTATGGACGTTTTTAAAACTTTGCGTATGCGTAGATTCATTCATTACCTACGGCAGAGAGGAGCTTCTCCACCTGGCTCATCGAACTGCGAGTCTGGCGCGGATGCCAACACCTGACTTCCTGGTGGAATGTCTGCGGACAGCGGATCATGCACAGCCTCTCGCACGCGTTAGGAGACGCGGTGCAAGGGGAGGAATTTGACGCCGCATTCGGGCCAGAGGAACTAGACCTCCGCTTCCAACCATAATTTTATCCAATGTAAGGTCTCTAAGAAATAAGTTTGATGAACTGCATGCCTCTGTGCAGTATTTGTTCGAGTATCGAGTCAGCTGTCTCTCATGCTTCCCTGAGACGTGGTTGAACCACACTGCGGATAATAACACTCTTGCACTTCCGGGGTTTGGGACACCGATTCGTCTGGACAGGGATCAGCAGGCTTCAGGGAAGACAGTTGAAGGAGGCGTGTGCCTGTACATCAACAGTAATTGGGGCAAAAACTATGGGTGCGTTCGAGCATGTCTGCAAGTAAGCCGGCTGCGCGAGATTCCCGAAAAATTATGCGAGAATCTTGCCGAAGTTGCGCGATAAACCGTCCGAACCCCGCGATCTCGGCAACTTCGGCAAGATTCTCGCGTAATTTTTCGGGAATCTCGCGCAGCCGGCTTACTTGCAGACGCGCTCGAACGCACCCTATATTGTGAGAGGCACCACGAGCACACGTGACATTGAGCTCCTGTCCGTTTCGCTCAGGCCGATGTATTTGCCACGGGAATTTGGACAGATTTTCGTGACAGTCGTTTATATCCCACCGGATGCAAATAACAAAAACAGCCGCTGAGACGGTTTATACACATGTTCAGAACCTAGAAGCTATCTCCCCTGACGCACCAAAACTTATTTTAGGCGACTTTAATGGCTGCTCGTTAACATCAGCATTGCCACATTACCAGCATTATGTCAATTGCCAGACACGAGGATTAAAAACAATTGATCTTTGTTATGGCAACATTAAAGCTGGCTATAAGGCGATCTAGAAATCACCAATCGGTGCATCTGACCACAATGCAATATTTTTGCTCCCCTCCTACAAACAAAAATCGAAAACTGTGAAACCCAGATTAAAAACTGTCAAAGTGTGGGATGATGATAGCGTACTTGCTTTGCAAGGATGCTTTGAGTGTAACAGTTGGGAGGTATTTGGAAGTGCGGACATAGATGAATACGCAGAGGTGGTAACATCTTATATAAATTTCTGTGTTGATAACGTGATATCTTCCAAGAAAACAAAAACATTGCCAATTCTAAACCCTGGGTCACCACTGAGATAAAACAACTTTTAATTAAAAAGAACAGGCTTTTAAAACTAATGATAGGCATACAGGAAAGATAATTCAAAGGGATATACAAATAAAAATCAACCAAGCAAAAAGGAATTACTAAGCTCAAGTTGAAGAATTATTTTCAAATAACAAAGAAAGGGAAGCCTGGCATGCAATCAAAAACATGGTGGGCCTAAACACACAGCAGATCTGCCCTGCAGCTCATTCGGTTGATGCTTTAAATGTTTTTTTTTTGCTCGTCATGAGTCTGGAGTTCAATCAGAATTCGATGCAAAAGCGATTTGGAGAGTGGGTGGCTCCTCCATTTGTTTAACAGTGGAGGAAGAGCAGAATACCTTCTTTAGGGTTAATACAAGGAAATCTGCTGGCAATGATGGTATAGAAGGTAACACTCTTAAAAATGCTGTGAGCAGTTAGGGCCTATGTTTACAAAACTCTTTCAGAACTCTTTAAACACACAGATAATACCAAAATTATGGAAAGTATCAAAAATTAAACGATTACCAAAAAAGACACGCCCCTCTGCATTAAATGATTTCAGACCTATTGCACTTACCTCACTTGTTGCAAAATGTTTCGAGCGTGTTATTTTATCTCACTTAAAATTAGAAATTGATGGTAAGGTGGATGCCTATCAGTTTGCATATAGAGCAAAGCGAGGTGTTGACGATGCAACTGCTACATTTTTAAATTTAATTTACAAACATCTCGAAACACAGTCATCATATGTGCGTGTACTTTTTGCTGATTTCTCATCTGCCTTTAATACAATCAGAGCAGATTTATTGGCCATGAAGCTGAGTGGTATGGGAGTAAATTCCACCCTCATGAGGTGGATATTCAACTTCCTCATCCAGAGGCAACAGTTTGTCAGTATTTATGGCCAAGAGTCATCTCTAATCAGCACTAACACCGGGGAGCCACCAGGTTGTGTCCTTTCACCCTTATTATTTACACTGTACACCAACGACTGTGTCAGTCTTCAGGATAAATGTGCACTGGTTAAGTTTGCTGATGATGTTGCTCTGATAGGACTTTTAAATAATAATAATAATAATAATAATAATAATAAAAATAATAATGAGTCCGGGTACAGAGCTGAGATGAATCACTTTTCCAACAGGTGCCAGGACAACAGGTGCCAGGACAATGATAATTGATTTTAGAAGGAATGCATCCCTCCACCCTGTGCTTTTGAATAACATGACTATTGAAACTGTGCGAGAGTACAAGTATTTGGGTACCATAATTGATGATAAATTGACATGGAATGGTAACACTAACGCAAGATTTGCGAAGGCTGAACAACGTCTCTATTTTTTAAGGAAACTCAGAAGTTTTCAAGTTGACAGCACCATGCTGACATTGTTTTACATAACTTTTATCGAAAGTGAGTTAATTTTTTGTATTCAGTGTTGGTGGCTGCTCTTACTTTGCAAAATTAGAACAAATTGGAGAAAATTGTTAAATTAGGGACCAAGATAACGGGAGTACAAGTGTGCAATATTTCCAGTCTGACTGACCGATTTACGCGTAATCTGGCAAAAAAAAGATCATTGCAGACCCAGAGCACCCTCTTTGGTCAGAATATGAACTCTTTAACTCAGGGCGTAGGTACAGGATGCCTCTGATGTAGACTAAGAGAGGAATCACATCCTTTGTGCCACGCAGCATTCAGCTGCTTAATAAGCTCCAATGATGCATAATGACTTATTTTGAACTTAATATTTGACAGTTCTTGTGTTTTACCATGCAATGCCCTTTTAGTGATGTATTTATTTATGTATTAATGCTTCTTGTTTCATGTTGTATGTGCTGTCTTGAACTGATGTTTGATGTCTTTGTCATTTATGTTCTTATGCTCTGAGTGCAAGACAAATTCCCCAAGGGGCTATAAAGGTTTCATTCATTCATTCATTCATTCATTCGTGCAAAACACGGATTTCCCTGCTCCCCCCTCTTCAGTTTTTCTCCATTGTGATGTCTGTAAAATTTTTTTTAATAAAGGCTGCCATTGTTGTCTTCATCTAATACACATGAACTGACAGAATTGTCAACAGACAATTCTCCTGTGATCTGGAAAAACCTAGTAAGTATTTCACTTTGGGTAAAAACTAAGTTTGACCCTCATTTGCAGTAATTAAAAATGGTGAAAATCTTAAAACACCAGCTATTAGTGTAATTTGAACAATTAAAATAAAGTTTCTATTATTATTTTTCAGTTAGGAAAAGTCCAGAATCCAAAAATTTTTTTTCAATTGCGAGACACTTGCCACTGATAAACTTACTAGGTTTTTCTAGATCACAGGAGAATTGCTCCTCTTGCATTTAGGGCTGGTTGGGCCTGATGCCTGTGGCTGTGAAAGGGGATGGAAAGAAAGTCTAATTGTATGAGTCAGAATATAAGCATTGTTTACAAAATAACAACCCATAATTATTACATGCTCCAAGTGCTATTCTTCATCGCATACAGCACAAAATAATTTTTGTTATTGTTGCACATTAACGGGTCTTCAGGGTACAAATTTCAATTTTTTTTGAAAATTTCAATATTTTTGATTTTCACATAAAATAAATAAAATAAATAAAGGAATGCAGTGAGAAACCAGTAAACACCAAGAATCTATGTTTTTCCTCTGCCTCAATTGTTACTTGTGACTGTAAATGCAAATTACCGAAAATCACAATTTTGACTGATTTTCAACCTTGTGGCATTCATAAAATCATTAATATTCATCTGATTGACTTGAAATTTGGACAGAAATTGTATAGGTTTAAAGTCTATGAAATGACTTCGGATTTTATAGATCGATGCATCCCTAGGGGGTTAATTTTAAAAATGAAGCATGTTGATGATTGCGATTTCCGTTATGGTTACATAACAGAGCTCATTAAATATTCATAAATGTTCCAAACAGAAAAATCCTGTGTCATTTCATAGAACTATCTTAAACCTTTCATATGAGACTAACTTGAGTAAAATCTGAACATGGGTTATTGAAATATCAGTGCCACAAAATATGCGGGCTGGATGCGGGAGCTGGGAGCCTGTGGTGAGGCTGGATGTGGGAGCCGGGGCCCTGGGGTGGGTCTGGATGCGGGGGCCAGGGGCTGGATGCGGAGCCGGAGCTGGTCTGGACTGCAGGAGCCGGAGCTGGTCCGGACTGCTGGCAGACGGCACCAGACTGACAGCGGCGGTTGTGGGGAGGTACGGACCACTGGGCTACTAAAGCACACATCAGTGCTCCGTCGCCGGGACGGACTGGCCTTCTGGGGCGCCAGAGAGCGTAAAAAAAGTGTACAAATGCAGGAGTTTTGTCTGCTGCGTGCAGAAATGCCCAGGCTCTAAAAAAAAAAAAAAAAACAAAAAAAGACAGGGAGTGATCCAGGGAGGGGAAGTGAATGTCCCTGCTGGGTCTTCAGGGTGAGCCCTATGTCACCAGCTGACACCCCAAGATGTTAAAGAGGGTGCCAGGGCAAGGAGTGGGAGGAGCAAGGACCCATGTGCAGGGACATGGAGTTTATTAAATAACGAGTGAAGGGATAACTAAATCAATACAATCATCAGGAGACCATAATTAAAAGTGCACTTACTAATGGGGAGAAGGCTACCTGCCTGAGTGAGGGGAACTAAGGCATAAATACTCTTCGTTAATGAAATTAACTGAGAGGAAACAGTTGAGGAAAATCAGGAAAGTGAACAACAGATAATTGAATAATTGATGAAGGGCAGGTAGCCAGGGGAATGGAATACCCAAGGGGAGGGACATTACTGATGCAGTATCACTATTTTTTGGTCCCAGAAGTGTGTGTAATGTACGTTTAGCTGAGTGTATGAAATATCATATCAAATATTTAAGATAATTTTTTTTGTACTAAATTTAAAAATATTTTTTGAATGTGGGGGGAAAAAAAATCCACGAAAACAGTAATGAACATCCCCTTTGTTCTCATTTGAATAATATTATTACAATTACGGACAAATAAAAATGTGGATACTTCCTCTTCACTCTCCACATTAGCACCTGCAATGTACAGATTTATTTATACTGCAGAGTAAATTAAACAACCAGGAAGAGCGTGTTTGTTAATAAGGTGTAACTGACAAAACAGAGCTACCTGGAACAAGGGAGGTTCTTACAAACTCTAAAATCTTAATTGCTTTACAAACAGGCAGAGAATATTAGAACAACTAATTGATCACTCAAGTGACAGATCTTCCTTGGAATAGGGACATAAAGATTATGAAAATCCATTTGTCAATATTAGCTTAGCATACTTACAATCGCACAGTAGGGCTCTAGTGACAAGGATATTGTGAGAGCCAACACATTCTCATTCCAACTCGTCATATATTGACACTACCTGACAAAACGTCCATATATGATGGAACAAGAGGCTTTTGGCGTCCTACTTTGATGCTTAGGGTTAGGGGTGTCAAATAACAATGCCAAAAGCCTCCTTTTACATAGTGTATTAACACAAGGTCAAGTAGCGTCACTATACGACTTGGCTCTGAGAGCAGCAGTGTAGCATTTGTGAATTAAATACAACAGCTCAAAGCCTTATTTTATACAGTGCTGTGAAAAAGTTTTTCCCCCTTCCTGATTTCTTCTAATTTTGCATATTTGTCACAAAAATGTTTCAGATCAATCTTATTTTAATATTAGACATCAATAAGGCAAGTAAACACAAAATCAGTTTTTAAATGATTATTTAAAGGAGGATTTTCACGCTTACCTGTTTCGACTTGTGTTAACTGCAATGAATTCCAGCAGCACCCCCCTCAAGTATTTCCGCAAGATAATTAATCCTTTCCACTTAATTGGTGATAATTGCCCGGAATTTCCATGAAAAAAGCCAAAACGGAGGCCGCCATTGTTTTGAACTCAAGCCACGCGAGACAGAGTTTCAGCCCGCGAAAGCAAGGGATCGTGACATGAGCGCGGCGGCTGAGAGTGTAAACAAAGCATCCCTAAATGGTGATGTGCATTGTGCCATTGTGCGAGTTTATAACACAACGGCGAATTAAATCCCTGTCCTTTGGGAACGTGTGCATTGTCACACCGGCCATCTTCTGTTTAGTGTCATTGACACAACCGTATGCCTGACAGTGCAGCATTTTCAAAGCAATTTCGGATCTATTCACTGACGAGAAAATCTCATTAAATCGAGTGCATCGGCCATGATGCCTGGAAGCGCCAGACCGCCGCGCTGAGGTCACGATCTTGTGCCCCAGAATCCAACGAGACAGGTGCTACGGAAAATAATGTCGCTGCCCAATGTCATTTTAATCATCCAGGATAGGTGACGGAAGCATATGTTTCGTTGATCACGTACATATGTACATTTTTGATGCAAATGCGTTATTTGGATATTGAACAAGGGGGGAAATGTGTTGGTGCTCTTTCATTGAGCACCGCAAGCGAGTGGAGCCCTCTTGCATCAGACACGAATTATTCTGCATGGCAGTTGAAATTTTCCAGGTTCCACTATGGTGTTGAGTCCTCCGAAGTTCCCATCAGGAAGATAATACCCCACTGAAAAGAGGATTTGGGGTAATCCCCCTGGACAAACCTCACTTGCATGACTTGGGGACACTGATAAAATTTTGTTTGTGAAGAGGTGGAATCATCCAGTGAAGAAAGTCTCTGTAGGAAGATAATGCAAAGACGTTTTGGGATGAAAGAAGTCACTAGGAGTTCTTCTAACAGCCTAACCATGTTAATACCATGGAGGCTGGGATTGGTTGCCTTGGAAATGGATTTTTTTTTCCCCTTACGAAATTGGGGCCAGGAAATTCCAAAAAAAATAGTTCACAACTCCACCGCACAGGGGCAGCACTGTACCATTGTGTTTTGGAACTCTCCAGTACACATCCGGTTACCATTACAAGGCAAAATGCCAGCAATTTGATCAGCCCCCGTTGGTGGAGAGTGAAAAAACATGAAAAGTATCACAAAATTAGGCAGGTGGACGCTAAATCTACCACTTAAAATTTGATATTCAATTTTACTTCAATTTTACTCAAAACACCCAGACATGAGTACACCCAGACAGTGTGAAGTAGGCAAAAAGCAGCACGTGATCTAGAGAAATTCAAGACCAGATGAGTAACAAAGCAGTTGACATTATTAATCAGTTAAGAGTTGCAAAACCGTTTCTAAGGCTCTGGAACTCAAGCAAACCACAGTGACATTCATTATCTCCAAATGGAGTAAACTTGGAGCGATGGTGAACCTTCCCAGGTTCGGGACACCGATTCGTCTGGACAGGGATCAGCAGGCTTCAGGGAAGACAATTGGATGAGACGTGTGCCTGTACATCAACAGTAATTGGTGCAAAAACTATATTGTGAGAGGCACCACGAGCACACGTGACATTGAGCTCCTGTCTGTTTCGCTCAGGCCAATGTATTTGCCACGGGAATTTGGACAGATTTTCGTGACAGTCGTTTATATCCCACCGGATGCAAATAAAAAAACAGCCGTTGAGACGGTTTATACACATGTTCAGAACCTAGAAGCTATCTCCCCTGACGCACCAAAACTTATTTTAGGCAACTTTAATGGCTGCTCGTTAACATCAGCATTGCCACATTACCAGCAGTATGTCGATTGCCAGACACGAGGATTAAAAACCATTGATCTTTGTTATGGCAACATTAAAGATGGCTATAAGGCGATCTGGAAATCACCAATCCGTGCATCTGTCCATAATGCAATATTATTGCTCCCCTCCTACAAACAAAAATTGAAAACTGTGAAACCCAGATTAAAAACTGTCAAAGTGTGGGATGATGATAGCGTACTTGCTTTGCAAGGATGTTTTGAGTGTAACAGTTGGGAGGTATTTGGAAGTGCGGACATAGATGAATACGCAGAGGTGGTAACATCTTATATAAATTTCTGTGTTGATAATGTGATATCCTCCAAGAAAACAAAAACATGCCAATTCTAAACCCTGGGTCACCACTGAGATAAAACAACTTTTAATTAAAAAAGAACAGGCTTTTAAAACTAATGATAGGCATACAGGAAAGATAATTCAAAGGGATATACAAATAAAAATCAACCAAGCAAAAAGGAATTACTAAGCTCAAGTTGAAGAATTATTTTCAAATAACAAAGAAAGGGAAGCCTGGCATGCAATCAAAAACATGGTGGGCCTAAACACACAGCAGATCTGCCCTGCAGCTCATTCTGCTGATGCTTTAAATGTTTTTTTTTTGCTCGTCATGAGTCTGGAGTTCAATCAGAATTCGATGCAAAAGCGATTTGGAGAGTGGGTGGCTCCTCCATTTGTTTAACAGTGGAGGAAGTGCAGAAAACCTTCTTTAAGGTTAATGCAAGGAAATCTGCTGGCAATGATGGTATAGAAGATAAAACTCTTAAAAAATGCTGTGAGCAGTTAGGGCCTGTGTTTACAAAACTATTTCAGAACTCTTTAAACACACACATAATACCAAAATTATGGAAAGTTTCAAAAATTAAACGATTACCAAAAAAGACACGCCCCTCTGCATTAAATGATTTCAGACCTATTGCACTTACATCACTTGTTGCAAAATGTTTCGAGCGTGTTATTTTATCTCACTTAAAATTAGAAATTGATGGTAAGGTGGATCCCTATCAGTTTGCATATAGAGCAAAGCGAGGTGTTGACGATGCAACTGCTACATTTTTAAATTTAATTTACAAACATGTCGAAACACAGTCATCGTATGTGCGTGTACTTTTTGCTGATTTCTCATCTGCCTTTAATACAACCAGAGCAGATTTATTGGCCATGAAGCTGAGTGGTGTGGGAGTAAATTCCACCCTCATAAGGTGGATATTCAACTTCCTCATCCAGAGGCAACAGTTCGTCAGTATTTATGGCCAAGAGTCATCTCTAATCAGCACTAACACCGGGGTGCCAAAAGGTTGTGTCCTTTCACCCTTATTATTTACACTGTACACCAACGACTGTGTCAGTCTTCAGGATAAATGTGTCCTGGTTAAGTTTGCTGATGATGTTGCTCTGATAGGACTTTTAAATAATAATAATAATAATAATAATAATGAGTACGGGTACAGAGCTGAGATAAATCACTTTTCCAACTGGTGCCAGGACAACTTATTGGTTTTAAACACAAAGAAAACAAAGGAAATGATAATTGATTTTAGAAGGAACGCATCCCTCCACCCTGTGATTTTGAATAACATGACTATTGAAACTGTGCGAGAGTACAAGTATTTGGGTACCATAATTGATGATAAATTGACATGGAATGGTAACACTAACGCAAGATTTGCAAAGGCTGAACAACGTCTCTATTTTTTAAGGAAACTCAGAAGTTTTCATGTTGACAGCACCATGCTGACATTGTTTTACAAAACTTTTATCGAAAGTGAGTTAATGTTTTGTATTCAGTGTTGGTGGCTGCTCTTACAGTGCAAAATAAGAACAAATTGGAGAAAATTGTTAAATTAGGGACCAAGATAACGGGAGTACAAGTGTGCAGTATTTCCAGTCTGACTGACCGATTCACGCGTAATCTGGCAAAAAAGATCATTGCAGACCCAGAGCACCCTCTTTGGTCAGAGTATGAACTCTTGAGCTCAGGGCGTAGGTACAGGATGCCTCTGATGTAGACTAAGAGAAGAATCACATCCTTTGTGCCACGCAGCATTCAGCTGCTTAATAAGCTCCAATGATGCATAATGACTTATTTGGAACTTAATATTTGACAGTTCTTGTGTTTTACCATGCAATTCCCTTTTAGTGATGTATTTATTTATGTATTAATGCTTCTTGTTTCATGTTGTATGTGCTGTCTTGAACTGATGTTTGATGTCTTTGTCATTTATGTTCTTATGCTCTGAGTGCAAGACAAATTCCCCCAAAAGGGGCTATAAAGGTTTCATTCATTCATTCATTCATTCATTCGTGCAAAACACGGATTTCCCTGCTCCCCCCTCTTCAGTTTTTCTCCATTGTGATGTCTGTAAAAATTTTTTTAATAAAGGCTGCCATTGTTGTCTTCATCTAATACACATGAACTGACAGAATTGTCAACAGACAATTCTCCTGTGATCTGGAAAAACCTAGTAAGTATTTCACTTTGGGTAAAAACTAAGTTTGACCCTCATTTGCAGTAATTAAAAATGGTGAAAATCTTAAAACACCAGCTATTAGTGTAATTTGAACAATTAAAATAAAGTTTCTATTATTATTTTTCAGTTAGGAAAAGTCCAGAATCCAAAAATTTTTTTCAATTGCAAGACGCTTGCCGCTGATAAACTTACTAGGTTTTTCCGGATCACAGGAGAATTGCTCCTCTTGCATTTAGGGCTGGTTGGGCCTGATGCCTGTGGCTGTGAAAAAGGATGGTAAGAAAATCAATATTTTTGATTTTCACATAAAATAAATAAAGGAATGCAGTGAGAAACCAGTAAACACCAAGAATCTATGTTTTTCCTCTGCCTCAATTTTTACTTGAGACTGTAAATGCAAATTACCGAAAATCACAATTTTGACTGATTTTCAACCTTGTGGCATTCATAAAATCATTAATATTCATCTGATTGACTTGAAATTTGGATAGAAGTTGTATAGGTTGAAAATCTATGAAATGACTTCGGATTTCATAGATCGATGCATCCCCAGGGGATAATTTTAAAAATGAAGCATGTTGATGATAGCGATTTCCGTTATGGTTACATAACAGAGCTCATTAAATATTCATAAATGTTCCAAACAGAAAAATCCTGTGTCATTTCATAAAACTATCTTAAACCTTTCATCTGATACTAACTTGAGTAAAATCTGAACATGGGTTATTGAAATATCAGTGCCACAAAATATGCGGGCTGGATGCGGGAGCTGGGAGCCTGTGGTGAGGCTGGATGCGGGAGCTGGGAGCCTGTGGTGAGGCTGGATGCAGGGGCCGGGGCCCTGGAGTTGGGCTTGATGCAAGAACCGGGGGCCGGACTAGACGCAGGAGCCGGGGGCCGGGTTTAACCCAGGAGCCGGGGGCCAGGGATCGGGCTGGATGCGGGAGCTGGGGGCCAGGGGGGGATGGTCGGGCTGGATGCTGGAGCTGAAGCCTGGGGTAGGGCTGGATGCTGGAGCCGGGGGCTGGGCTTGATGCAGAAGCCGGGGCTGGGCTCAATGCAGGGGCCGGGGTTGAGCTGTATGCGCGGGAGCTGGGGGCCTGTGGTGGGAATGGATATGTGAGCAGGGGCTGGGGGCTGGATGCAGGGGCCGGGTCTGGATGCGGGGGCCTCGGGCGGGGGCCGGATGCGGGGCCGGGGCTGGATGCGGAGCCAGAGCTGGTCTGGACTGCTGGCAGACGGCATCAGACTGACAGCGGCACTCGTGGGGAGCTACGGACCACTGGGCTACTAAAGCACACTCCAGTGCTCCGGCGCCGGGACGGACTGGCCTTCTGGGGCGCCAGGGAGCGTAAAAAAAGTGTACAAATGCAGGAGTTTTGTCTGCTGCGTGCAGAAATGCCCAGGCTCTAAAACGAAAAAAAAGAAACAAAAAAAGACAGGGAGTGATCCAGGGAGGGGAGGTGAATGTCCCTGCTGGGTCTTCAGGGTGAGCCCTATGTCACCAGCTGACACCCCAAGATGTTAAAGAGGGTGCCAGGGCAAGGAGTGGGAGGAGCAAGGACCCATGTGCAGGGACATGGAGTTTATTAAATAACGAGTGAAGGGATAACTAAATCAATACAATCATCAGGAGATCATAAAGAAAAGTGCACTTACTAATGGGGAGAAGGCTACCTGCTTGAGTGAGGGGAACTAAGGCATAAATACTCTTCATTAATGAAACTAACTGAGAGGAAACAGTTGAGGAAAATCAGGAAAGCGAACAACAGATAATTGAATAATTGATGAAGGGCAGGTAGCCAGGGGAATGGAATACCCAAGGGGAGGGACATTACTGATGCAGTATCACTATTTTTTGGTCCCAGAAGTGTGTGTAATGTACATTTAGCTGAGTGTATGAAATATCATATCAAATATTTAAGATAATTTTTTTTGTACTAAATTTAAAAATATTTTTTGAATGTGGGGGAAAAAAAATCTACGAAAACAGTAATGAACATCCCCTTTGTTCTCATTTGAATAACATTATTACAATTACGGACAAATAAAAATGTGGATACTTCCTCTTCACTCTCCACATTAACACCTGCAATGTGCAGATTTATTTATACTGCAGAGTAAATTAAACAACCAGGAAGAGCGTGTTTGTTAATAAGGTGTAACCGACAAAACAGAGCTACCTGGAACAAGGGAGGTTCTTACAAACTCTAAAATCTTAATTCCTTTACAAACAGGCAGAGAATATTAGAACAACTAATTGATCACTCAAGTGACAGATCTTCCTTGGAATAGGGACATAAAGATTATGAAAATCCATTTGTCAGCATTAGCTTAGCATACTTTCAATCGCACAGTAGGGCTCCAGTGACAAGGATATTGTGAGAGCCAACACATTCTCATTCCAACTCGTCATATATTGACACTACCTGACAAAACGTCCATATATGATGGAACAAGAGGCCTTTGGCGTCCTACTTTGATGCTTAGGGTTAGGGGTGTCAAATAACAATGCCAAAAGCCTCCTTTTACATAGTATATTGACACAAGGTCAGGTAGCATCACTATACAACGCGTCAGGGAAGGACTTGGCTCTGAGAGCAGCAGTGTAGCATTTGTGAATTAAATAGAACAGCTCAAAGCCTTATTTTATACAGTACTGTGAAAAAGTTTTTCCCCCTTCCTGACTTCTTCTAATTTTGCATATTTGCCAGAAAAATGTTTCAGATCAATCTTATTTTAATATTAGACATCAATAAGCCAAGTAAACACAAAATCAGTTTTTAAATGATTATTTAAAGGAGGATTTTCACTCTTACCTTTTTCGACTTGTGTTAACTGCAATGAAGTCCAGCAGCACCCCCCTCAAGTATTTCCGCAAGATAATTAGTCCTTTCCACTTAATTGGCGATAATTGCCCGTAATTTCCATGAAAGAAGCAGGCCGCCATTGTTTTGAACTCAAGCCACGCGAGACAGAGTTTCAGCCCGCGAGAGCAAGGGATCGTGACGTGAGCGCGGCGGCTGAGAGTGTAAACAAAGCATCCCTGAACGGTGATATGCATTGTGCCATTGTGCGAGTTTATAACACAACGGCGAATTAAATCCCTGTCCTTTGGGAACGTGTGCATTGTCACACCGGCCATCTTCTGTTTAGTGTCATTGACACAACCGTATGCCTGACAGTGCAGCACTTTCAAAGCAATTTCGAATCTATTTACTGACGAGACAATCTCATTAAATCGAGTGCATCGGCCATGATGCCTGGAAGCGCCAGACCGCCGCGCTGAGGTCACGATCTTGCGCCCCAGAATCCGACGAGACAGATGCTACAGAAAATAATTTCGCTGCCGAATGTCAGGGATTGGTTGGGATTGGTTGCCTTACAAATGGATTTTTTTTCCCCTTACGGAATTGGGGCCAGGAAATTCCAAAAAAATTAGCTCACAACTCCACTGCACAGGGGCGGCACTGTACCATTGTGTTTTGGAACTCTCCAGTACACATCCGGTTACCATTACAAGGCAAAATGCCAGCAATTTGTGCAGCGCCCGTTGGTGGAGAGTGAAAAAACATGAAAAGTATCACGAAATTAGGCAGGTGGCCGCTAAATCTACCATTTAAAATTTGATATTCAATTTTACTTCAATTTTACTCAAAAAACTCAGACATGAGTACACCCAGACAGTGTGAAGTAGGCAAAAAGCAGCACGTGATCTAGAGAAATTCAAGACCAGATGAGTAACAAAGCAGTTGACATTATCAGTCAGTTAAGAGTTACAAAACCATTTCTAAGGCTCTGGAACTCAAGCAAACCACAGTGAGATTCATTATCTCCAAATGGAGTAAACTTGGACCGATGGTGAACCTTCCCAGGAGTGGCAGGCTGACCCAGATGGTAGCGACTTTATAACCTACACCATCGCCAGGTTTAGTTCAATAAGCTACCGATAGGTGGCAATAGAGGACACACTCAGTACTTAAATTTCTGTCCTGCAAAGAGGTGTCTTGATAACTAAGTTTCATTCAGTGGAAAATAATTATGGCAAAGATAAATTGATAGAAAATATTTTTGGACTGAGATTTGCTTTTGGACTGAGATTAAGTTCACCACGAGTGCCACTGGTTATCCAATTTCATGCACATAGCATTGCACCAAACCTGCATCACTTGCTTTTATGTTGTGCTGGATTCACATATTTCTCTCCCAAGAAATCTTACTGTTTGGATGACATCACCCTTTTATGCCAACGACCATAAGTGAAAATAATCCAGGCCAGCGCACACAGCAGCATTCACTGCTGACCTGTTTATACGACCTGCGTGAGCTTTCGTTCGTTGACGGATCTGGGACTTGAGCATGGCGGTTGTTCAGGAGTATATATGGCTCCGAGCGCTAAGGGGTTAAAGACCTCAATCAGATCACCCCTAAGTCTCCTTTTCCTAAGACTAAAGAGATAAAGGATCTTCATCTCACTCCCAGATCGTTTTCATATGGAGCACATTCCAGTTTTAAACCTCCCATTAAGTAATCCTGTCTAATGTTTCAATTACCCACACGTACAACTTTACATTTCGCTACATTAAATTTCATTTGCCACATTTCTGCCCAATTCTGGATTCTATCATTCAAATCATCCTCAATTACTTTAGTGGACTCAAATCTATTTGTCAAACCTCCCAATTTTGTAGTATCATGCGCAGCTTTAACTAATTTGCTCTCAATATTCCTATCAAGATCATTAATGTAGATGAGGAACAGCAGGGGTCCCAACACCAATCCCTGAGGGATGCCACTCCCCACTATACCGAGCTCAGATGAGATACCACTGACCACCACTCTTTGTGTTCTGTCCTGTAACCAGTTTTGAATCTGCTCCCGAATACCTCCTGCAACTCCAATGGAGCGCATTTTAAAAATTAGTCTCTTTATGCGGTTACTGTATCAAATGCTTTCTGAAAATCCAAGTATATGATGTTGTAAGCCCTGCTCTGGTCATAAGTCTTGGTGGCCTCTTCAAAACATTCCAGAATATTTAACAAAAACATGAGTCCAAGGCACTCTTTTAAAAAGCCTTTAATAAAGGGCTAGTTCTTAATGGAACGCCAACATGTTTCGCCAACACACGGAAGGCCGTGTGGCCGAAACATGTTGGTGTTCCATTAAGAACTAGCCCTTTATTTTTTTTTTTTTTTCAAGATTATTTTTTGGGAAATTTTCCTTTATTCGATAGTTATACAGTGTAGAAAGACAGGAAGGTTGGGAAGAGGAATGGGGGAAGACATGCAGCAAATGGCCCGAGCCGGATTCAAACCCAGGTCGCTGCAGGAAGGACACAGCCTTTATGGAACGCGCACTTGGACCGATGAGCCACCAGGGCACCCCAGAACTAGCCCTTTATTAAAGGTTTTTTAAAAGAGTCCCTTGGACTCATGTATTTGTTGATCTTCTGACTTTTCCAAAGAGCACCTTGCACTGTTCTTGCTGGATTTAACTCCTATTTTAAGCGCTGAAGCCCTCATCATTGTTTTTCTACATGGATTCCAGAATATTTGTCAGGCATGACCTTCCCTTACAGAAACCATGTTGGCTATCCCTCAAGATATTATTTTGTTCAAGAAATAACTCCAGCTCGTCTTTTATGATAGATTCCAGTATTTAGCATGCAATGCAAGTTAAACTGACTGGCCTGTAATTTCCTGGCTCAGAACGGCCCCCTTTCCCATATATTGGTATTATATTGCCCTGCTTCCAATCATTTGGTATTTCTCCAGTTTCTAAAGACCATCTGAAGATGGCTGAGAGCGGTTTAGAGATGATCTCACTAACTTCCCTGAGCACTCTAGGATATAAGCCATCAGGACCCGCCGCCTTATCTGCCTTTAGTTTATGCAACTTGTCTAATACTTCATTATCCCTAACCTCAACTTCCCCGAAATAATCTTGAGCATTGGACGAGCCCTCTGGCCGAATAAAAACCTGCTCCGAGGTAAAATTCTCAACAAACTAACTGTTTAAGGTATCCACAATATCCTTGCTATCATACAGCAGCGATCCATCTTTATTCTTTATGCACTTAATCTCCTCTTTGACTTTCCTTCTTCTGCTACAGTACTGAAAGAAGCGCTTAGGGTTAGTTTTTGCCCTTTCCGCAATTTGCCTTTCATACAGTCTTCTAGCAGTCCTCGGCTCTTTTTTGACCACAACCCGCATTTTACAGTATTCAATCTTAGTCTTCTCATTGTTATCCTTTATGTACATCTTATAAAGATTCCTCTTTTCCCTCAAACTCCTACGAATAGCTATAGTCATCTACTGAGGATTCTGCTTTTTCAGCTTACTTTTTGACACCTTTGGAATGAATTTGCATTGTGAATCAAGTAAAACTCCCTAAAATCTTTCCAACATCTCATTCACAGACTCACAGTCCAGGCGTGTCTCCCATTTTATTTCGCTTAGATATGAGCGCATCCTGTCAAAGTTTACTCGCCTAAAATGGAAAATTTTGGTTTTCAAAGACATCTTTTTAACTTGTAATGAAACATCAAAATTAACAGTAGAGTGATCACTTGTCCCAAGTGGCTCCAGTACCTCAACATTGCCAATTCTATCAGGGTCATTACAGAGCACTAAAACTAAAATTGCCTTCTCTCTTGTAGGTTTATTAACGTACTGCACCAAATTGTCATTTATAACATTTAGAACTTCTTCCTCTTCTTTACCCTGTCCTTTCACCATTTCCCAATCAATACCAAGATAATTGAAGTCTCCCATAATAATAGTCCCTCCTCCTCTTCAAGCTTGCCTAATCCTCTTAAAGAGCATTTCATTGACAATACTGTCCAAAGCTGGCGGTCGATAGCATACTCCTCTGTTTAAAGCTGTCTCGTGTTTGCCAATGAGCATGACCCAGATATCTTCAATTAGATATCAAGAAATGTTCATTTTCAGGAATTTCCTGCACATTTATGTTTTTGTTCACAAAGAGTGTTACACCCCCTCCTCGCCTATTACATCTATCCTTCCGAAAGAGCTTATAACCTTCTATATTATATTCATCTCTATCCTCTTCACTAAGCCATGTCTCTGTAATCCCAACTATGTCATAGCCCTCACTAATCATAACAGCCTCAAGTTCTGGAAATTTATTTTTTATGCTTCTTGCATTTAAATAAAAACATTTCAGGTTATTAGGAATGCTCTTCCCCTTCGATTTCCCAGATGCCTGCTGCTCCAAGCCCCCACTTCGCGTTGTTGCTTTAAAAATATATCAACAATAGTGCATGTAGCGCTGTCAGCTTCCATCAGGGCAGTCTGCATTTCCCTATGTATAACACTCTCTAACCTTTCTGCCCCCCAAGTCCCTAACTTAAATAACTATGTGCTACCCTCAACATATGCTGACCCAGTGCAAAGGTACCCCTCCGGTTCAGGTGTAGCCCATCCGGCTTGAACAGGTCACCCCTGTCCCAGAAGTAGTTCCAGTGCCCCATAAACCTGTACCCCTCTTTCCTACACCAGGTTCGTAGCCACGTGTGAAACCTCCAGATAAAATTCTGCTTCCCTCTGTTTGCACGTGGTACCAGTAGAATCCCGGAGAAAACTACCGTGGAGGATCTGCTCCTAAGCTTTTTAGCTAATTCCACAAATTTCAATTCAATTCAATAACTTTATTTGTCCCCCAATGGGGAAATTCAATTGCAACAGTGGAGGAGCATTAAAAAACAAAAAAACCCACAACATGAAACACAGATGACGATAATGCAGATAAAACACACATGTCGATAATACGGATTTAAAAAAAAAAAACACTAAATAAAGGTAAAAAACACACTGAGTAAACAATAGGTATAAGGAGTCTAATGCAATAGTTCTAAAAGCAATAAATAATTAACAAAAATGATCACACTGTGCTGATAAAGTGCTTTGTGATTAAAAAGTGCCGTGCAATTAGCTACCTCTTCCTCTTAGAGTTGAGGAGGGAGACAGCGGTGGGAATAAAGGATTGTTTGTATCTGTTGGTTTTGATAGGTGGGAGTCTGAAAAGGGAACCTGAAGGAAGAAGCTTGAATTGTTGATATAGTGGATGGGAGCTGTCAGACAAGATGGATTTTGCTTTGTTGTACACCCTTTTGTCGTACATATCCTGCAGAGTTTCCTGATCCATGCCAATTATTTTACTGCAGACATTATCCACCCTTGACAGTAGGTTTTTGTTTTTGATATTAAGAGATCAAAACTAACAGATAAAAGAGAAAGTAAGCACAGACTCAACAAAGGAACGATAAAACATGTCCAGCAGGGTCCTGTCAACCTGGAATTTTGCTAGTTTCCTAAGAGAGAAGAGGCGCTGCTGGCTCTTCTTATACACTGAATCAGTGTTGCACTCAAAGGTCAGTTTTTTATCAAGAATAGTACCGAAGTACTTATAAGAGTCCTTTACTTCAATTTTCTGACTGTCTATTACAGTGATGACAGGAGAAGATTGGGAATGTCTAAAATCAATGGCCTTGTCCTTGGTCTTAGAGGCGTTGATTGCTAAAAACGAATCCGGACACCAAGTCGTAAAATAATCAACAACAGGACCATGAGAGAGATCATCTCTGTTCAGCAGGCTCACTATCACCGTGTCATCAGCAAACTTCAAAATGTGGCGGTTCTCATATGTACTTCTACAGTCATTAGTGTACATAATGTACAGCAGAGGAGAGAAGACACACCCCCAAGGAGAGCCAGTGAATGTAACAGACAAGTCAGAGAGCTCCCCATTTACTCTCACTTTTTGAGTTCTACACGTTAGAAAATCAAGTATCCAGCCGACAATACTATTCTCCACAGAGAACTGGTCAGTGAGTTTCTGAACAAGCAGATGAAGCTGGATAGTGTTAAAGGCTGATGAGAAATCGACAAATAATAGTCTGGCATGAGTGCTAGAGCCCTCAAGGTGGCGATAGATGAAATTGAGCAGAGTTAAAGCAGCATCATGCACACCCCTTTTGGATCTATATGCAACTGCCAAGGATCAAGCAAGTGTTCTGTCCTGGTTAACGTTTCTTTCTTTATCAGTTTTTCGAATGATTTCATTACTAGTGAGGTCAGCGCTATTGGCCTAAAATCATTCAGGGTCTTCAGACACGTGATTTTGGAAACAGGGACTATAATGGACTGTTTCCACATAGCAGGGACCCTCTGCAAAGAAAGTGACATATTAAAAATATAGGCAAAAATATGGCCCAACTGTTGTGCACAGTGGATAAGCATACGGCTGCCAATGTTGTCAGGGCCGACACTTGTTTAAATTTTACAATGTTTAAAGGAGTTTATAACAGTGTGGACATTAAAAGAACACATCGAGTCACTGAAGTCAGACAAACTTTCTTTTAAGGTGGCTCTTTCTTCACTAAAATCATGCAACTCAAATCTGCAATAAAAGTTATTAAGCTCGTTTGCCAGAACTTGATCTGAGGAAAAGCCCTCTAAAGCCACCTTTTTCCTGGTTTTATTGGTTGGCCCCGTCATCATCTTGAGGCAGTCCCAAGCAGAGCTCAGATTATTGTTACTTAGTTTATTTTCAACTTTCTGTTTGTAGCGCAATTTGGCCCTTCTGGTCTCCTACTTAATCTCTTTTTGGACAGACTCAAGCTCAGAAAGATTCCCTGTTTTAAAAATATGCTTCTTATTTCGTAGCATTTTCAAGTTTTTACTCACCAATGGTTTGCTGTTTGGGTATATCTTAATAGTCTTAACAGGAATAACAATGTACTCACAGTATGTTATCCAGGAGCTGACCACATCCGTCAGCTCATCAATGTCACCAGAGGAATCCTGAAACACATCCCAGGCTGTACTGTCCAGGCAGCCCTGCAGGGTGGAGATGGCTTCCTCTGACCATATTTTGATTACTTTAGTGGACACCTTCCCCCTCTAAAGAGACGTGCGGTAGGTAGGCATAAGGTGCACATAGCAGTGATCAGCTGAGCCCAGCGGAGGGAGGGGGATCGCTTTCTAAGCGTCTTTAACAGTGCCATAGCACCGGTCAAGTATCTTTTTGCTCCTCGTGGGGAAAGACACATACTGGAAGAAGTTGCTGAGAGTTTTGTCCAGTGAGCAGTGATTAAAATCACCCAGGATTAAGTTAGGGGCATCTGGGGAAAGCGACTGGAGTTTCTGCGCAGACTGAAAGATCTGCTCAGAGGCGTTTGTCACATTGGCCCTTGGATGAATATGCACCACTGTTACAAAGATCTGTGTAAATTCCCGTGGCAGATAAAATGGGCGCACAGACACAGAAAGCAGCTCGACATCTTTGGTGCAAATACTCTCTCTCACAAGGACATTCTTACCCCAACGCTCGTTTATATTTAGGCACACCCCACCTCCACACGACTAGCCGGTGATCTTGGTGTCTCTGTCCGTACGAAGCGGAGCTCCAAACCCGTCAATCACCACGTCCCTGTCGGGGTCCGACTCCCCAAGCCAGGTCTCTGTGACTGCCAAAATGCAGGCCTCTTTGTACTCATGTCGGTGACGAACGAGGGCCTGAAGTTCCTCAGTTTTGTTACGAAGGGACCTTGCGTTGGATAATATGATGGAAGGCAGCGGGATATGAGACAGTGGTTGCCGTCTCAAACGCACCCGCACCCCCCCTTCTCTCTTGCTTCCTCGGTTTACGTCGTGCTCCGTTGAAGTCACCGTCTCCATAGTCTCTGTGGCAAATTTCCTCAAAATTAGGAAAAACAAGGTCTGCTGGTGTCTTGTAGCTCCCAATAATGTTTTGCTGGAGCAAGAAGTCCCTTGAGTCAGTAATCCTGTTTCCTCCAGGGACGGTACACAGCTCTCCTGTCAGGAGACACGTGGACGCCAACACCACTAGCACAAAAAGTGCAGTCCCATCCATATAAGTTGGTCAGTAGCACCGTGAAGCGTCAGTGTCGGTTGACCGATTAAAATCCAGAAGAGCCTATGACTATGCAAGTAACAGAAATAAAGTTACAGACTTAAACAGGGACAAACAAACAATGAGCTCCTCACTGCCACCGGTCGCTGCTTGCGCCCTTCCAATTTGTCTTGTAGAACTTCAAACCTACCCTTATCTATGTCATTTGTCTCAACATGGACCATGACCACTGGATCCCTCCCCGCTCTGGCCAGGAGCTTGTCCGCACGCTCCAGGAGGTCTCCTACCTGGACACCAGGCAGGCAACACACCGTACGAGACTCCTTGTCGCGCGAACAGACTAAGCTGTCTATTCCTGTAATAATTGAGTCCCCCACTATCACTAACTCTCTTTTCTGAGGGGAAGAGGCCTACAGGGTGCCCTGATGCTAATCAGTCCCCGCACTCTCAGGGTCAGGGGCAAGTCGAGTCCCTGCAAGGGTCGGAATTGGTTGGACACCTCAACCACTGGAGGAGCTGTCGCTGTACAGCATGCACGCCCTTTCCTGCGCTGACGTCCTATAGTCACCCAGCTTTCTCTCCCTGCCTGCTCTGCGGTCTCCGCACAACCCTACTTTGGCGTACACACCATTTCTCTAAACGACATACTACTCAGTTCCTCTAGGAGCTCTACTGATTGCAAATTATGTTGTGCCGCCAACTGGCCCTGAAGATCAAGGCTCTCGCTCTCCAGATGCTCAATTAGCTGGCACCGGTGGCAGACAAACCCACCCTGGAAATCTCTTTCCAGAAGTGCGATCATCCTGCAACTGTCACATAGTTTTGACCACATTTTGAACCCCCTACATAATGAACTTGCTCACCCTAGATAACGAAAAAAATTATGATTGCCAAGACAGAAGCTCAGGAAGCACAATTTAAAAACCTGAGAGGCCCTAGGCAGCAGTCATGATAGGAACCATGGGGAAACTAATCTGTCCAAACTGATATAGAGATCATATTTCAAAAGTGAAACTATTTGGCCTGCTAACAGAGCCTTTTTATTTTGGCCAAGAGGTATTTTGATCACTTGTGTGTGTGTGTGTGTGTGTGTGTGTTTGTCTTTACCACATTGTGGGTACCAAGATGTGATAGCCCACTCACAGCATGGGGACTGAAAATAAAGTGGGGACCCAAAACCTGGACCCCACAGAGTAACCTCTTACTCAGTGAAAAAATGGTTAAAATAATGCCCTGTCAAATTTTCAGGGGTCACCCCACAATGCACATTTACCAACATTTGTGTGCTAAGGTTTGTATGAGGGAGGTAACTTAGTACTGACCCCTAATGGTGGAACATGGTACTGCAGCCACACACACTTGGACACGCACTTGATTGAAGTATGCCCTGCAGCAGCCCTCTGAGATTAAGCTAGCTTCTTTAACTTAAGATAACTCTTAATTCAGAAACATATATATATATATATATAAATATATATATATATATTAAAATAATAATACATTTTGATTGATTAAATTAAGATTTTATTCTAATTCTAAAAATAATATTGACTTCTTCTGAACACAACATCTAGAGAACCATTTGAAGGGTTTTCCTTAAACTCTGCAGACATTTCCACTTGGGTGAAAGGATAAAATGATCTGAATTTGGAAGTTTTAGGTCATGGAACAAGGTCATTTAGAGCCATATTCATCCTTTGCTTGTGACTGACAGATTTACGAGAAGAAAGTCAGCAACATAATGATAAAAAAAGAAAAAATGCTTTTGGATTTTATTTATTTATTATTTCATTTTTTGAAAATTTGCAAAGGTAACCTTTTTGAATCAAGGATAAACTGATTTGATTTTGTGTCAAAGGTAAGTTGTCCAGGTTTTAAGCATCATGGTTATACATAGCTTGTGAATGTGAACCGTTAGATTATAGAAATGCTCTAAGGGATTTTCTCGAAACATTAGTCCCTGGCACCCAATAAATTCTGCATTAAGTGATTTGTGAGCACAAGCCTTCTTGTGGCTACTGCTTTTGTGAAGTCATCCACAGACCCCGTTGAATCTTTAAATAATGGTTTTAGGAACAAAAAATGGCAAAGGTAACCTTTCTGAGTAAAGAATAAACTGATCAGATTTTTTTTTTTAGGTCAAAGGTCAAGTGTCCTGGTTATATAACCATATATCCTAAATGTGTTAGTTCTGGTTTCTTTTATGTGACTGCGAAGATAAACTGATTTAATTTAAATAAATGTGCCAATTCTAAATAAAAAATATAGGCGAATACCTTAAGGATCTGTATAAATAAACATCATATGACATTAATTAGTTTTGATTATGAATTAAATTTTATTTTTTTATATTGACCAGTAATTTGAAATGTAAAGTTAAACCACTATTTTCCATGATGGTATGTTTGTGATCAGACAAAATTTAACTGCTAATGTATGACAAATTTAATAAAGATGTTATATTACTTCGCCTTAACTTAAAGTCTGGTTTTAGTGGCTCGCCTATTGGTGTCATGAGTTTGGCAGCGGCCGCTTTATCCAGGGGGTTAGCCATATATTCAGATTTACCAGAACAAGTAAAAAAAAATGGTGAGACAAACCCACATTTGAGATGGACATTTACACACATGAAGAGATTTGATTGGTTTGATAAACTGATGTTTATGCTCACACATCATGAGTTAAAAATTAAAAGCTCTTTGACTCTGAGAAACATACACTCAATAAAATGATTTTGTACTGAGAATGACTTTTAGAAATGTAATTTATCGCATTACAATAGACTAATACTAAATAAATAATATTGGTTCATTGTAAATAAAGACCTGATTTTCTTTATATTGATGAGATATTTGTAATGTAAAAGAATCTTTACTCCTGACTGCTTATTTGTAATGGAAAGAAATACATGCTGAGCTAAAAGTTAGCAGTGTACATAAGCTGGAAGCTAAATTGTCAGCTAATGTTAGCTGCTACAGAAGCTGGCAGGAACAACAGGCTGCTGCTCCTGGCTATCCCCTCCTCTCCTCAACACACAACTGTAGTGTTTTTGCTGCTGTCATGATTGGGTTTACCCTGCAGATGTTCCTGGGCTGCTTGTCACTTCTCCCTCCCAGGACACCTGGCCTCTGATCCACTGCTGATACTAGCTCCACACTAGCTTCCCCTGACTAGGCCATGGTGCTGCATTACTCCTCAGCACTGCATCTGTTCATTAACCACCTCTCCCCAGGCTGTGTTCACACTCTCAGAGAGGCTGGTATAGTCCACAGATAATGTTGTACAGAGGCTCTGGACACATGTTTACATACACATACCACTTCTCATCCACAAATTTTAACCCTTCACTATGGTCTTGCCATATTTCCTCATTGCATCATCACAACAAATAACAGCATGTAGACCTGTCAAATCTCTGCTCTCTTCTCCAGTCCTCTGAGCAAATCCCAAAGCAATTGGTGTAAGTTAACACTCGCTTTTAAACAGGGAATCTCTCCCTCCCTGAGTAAATTCATCACCGATAACAAACTTTATTTCCTCTTTCTTACTGACACCTAGCACAAACCCTGGGACTATTTCCCCCTAATCAGACCAAACCAGCAGAATTGGCCCACATAAAACCCATTCTGAGAGATGGGGGTGTGTGTGGCTTCTGTACATTAAAGGGCATTAAAGTTACTCCACTCCTGCAACACGAACCTTCATACCATTTTCTTTCAAACTTTCTAGCTCTACCTCACTGGTTAATGCAGTTATTTAACTGAACACAAAATATCAACTTTCCCACCCGCAGTTGTGATCACATTCTGGTGGTTTGCTCTGGTCTCACCATGAAGTAAGTCTTGAGCCACTATCTTCATATTCCTGACCACCATCTAGCAACAATAATGAATATCCACATCAGCTTTCATGGTCAAAAAGAGAAATTATCATTCAGGAACCTCACATTCATCCCTATCTCAGCTCTTTCAGCCTCTCTCTCACCAGCATTATCCCCTAATAATGCTGTCATATCATCCAGAATTGACTACTACAACATCTTGAAAAGTTCATTACCCAAAGTCCTCAATAAACTCCAGTATATGGGTCAGTGACATATATGCCAGAAAAAAGTGTTTTTTCAAAAATTTTAAATAACAGGCATAAATATGGTTGACTTTTGTTCTACTGACTCTCATCTTTATAGAAACATATGTTGTTTTTAGATTTTTAATTGGAAAGCAGAATTTATGTGACAATTTGTTGTAGTAGTGCCTAAAATCGTCATATGGTGTGACATGAAAATAATTGTAGATAACCTGAAAATGGATCATACCTTTCTTAACCCTTTCGCAGGCAAATTTTGGCCCAGATGCATACCCCCACGGACGGATTAATTTTGGGTTTTTACCAAAATATGATTGTTATTCAAAATAACAATAAAATAACACCAAATCTCATAATAAGTTTCCCATAACTGATGTTTTTATGTTTTAATCCTCTCCAGAATCGCTAAAATCGTTTGGATCCAAGTCACTCCCGCTCTCTGGATATTCAAACTCATCGTCAGAGTCATTCAATAAAGCAAAAACTTCATCCACGTTGTATTTACGTTTAGAAACACGGCTAGAATGCCGGCTATTTGTACTCGTCGATGCCATGTTCACATGTCCCACAATTTGACCGGGAAGTAGTCTCGTATTTAGCGTTTTTAGGAAATCCCATGCCTCGTTCACGGCTAAAAATACAGTGCTGGGTGACCTGAGAGACAGCCAATGGTAATGAGTGTAACTAACAAGGGAATTCCCACAATCGGGGAATTTAAAGAAGACTTTATAAAACACGTTGGTTAAAACGACAAAAATGTCGCTGTGCCTGCGAAAGGGTTAAGTTACTCACTTAATCAAAGTCATTTATCCTAACTAAACTGTGATCCATTATAGTTTTGTGAAAATTAATTAAATTTGTGTATTATTTTCTAAATCATTGCTAAATGAGAGACCTATGCTGTCAGTCTTTTAACACATTTTCCATTTATTGTGACAAACCTTGCTATAAAATTATAAAAATATTTTTGTCTCTTGCTGATGCCATTTTCTATGTATTCCATGAACATTTTCAGGTTTTATCATTAATAATGCTATGTTATTTTCACAATTTGGAATGTAACACCAAATGATATAGTGTCACACCATATGATCATGTCGCCATGTGTCAGTGCAAACCATGTTTTATCCTACTTATTGGTGAGTACTGATCACTCATATGGCAGGAAATATTTAGCCACTCTTAAATGCTGGGAGGTAATATTCAAATTTTATTGATTTATTTGATATTTTACAATAAAACAAACATTTTTTAATATCTTATGAACCATATGAACTTATGTTTTTGTAGCAAATTTCATTTCAATTCAAAACTAGTCTGCAATATTATAAGTAAAACAACAACATAAGTAAAAAAAACACATTTTTATATCTTATAAACTGTGAACATACAGGGTAGCTGAGGTGAAATTCTTGGACCGGCGCAAGACGGATGAAAGCGAAAGCATCTGCCAAGAATGTTTTCATTAATCAAGAACGAAAGTCGGAGGTTTGAAGACGATCAGATACTGTCATAGTTCCGATCATAAACGATGCCAACTAGCGATCTGGCGGTGTTATTCCCATGACCCGCTGGGCAGCATCCGGGAAACCAAAGTCTTTGGGTTCCGGGGGGAGTATGGTTGCAAAGCTGAAACTTAAAGGAATTGACGGAAGGGCACCACCAGGAGTGGAGCCTGCGGCTTAATTTGACTCAACACGGGAAACCTCACCCGGCCCGGACACGGAAAGGATTGACAGATTGATAGCTCTTTCTCGATTCTGTGGGTGGTGGTGCATGGCCGTTCTTAGTTGGTGGAGCGATTTGTCTGGTTAATTCCGATAACGAACGAGACTCCGGCATGCTAACTAGTTACGCGGCCCCGAGCGGCCGGCGTCCAACTTCTTAGAGGGACAAGTGGCGTACAGCCACACGAGATTGAGCAATAACAGGTCTGTGATGCCCTTAGATGTCCGGGGCTGCACGCGCGCCACACTGAGTGGATCAGCGTGTGTTTACCCTTCGCCGACAGGCGCGGGTAACCCGCTGAACCCCACTCGTGATAGGGATCGGGGATTGCAATTATTTCCCATGAACGAGGAGTTCCCAGTAAGCGCAGGTCATAAACTCGCGTTGATTAAGTCCCTGCCCTTTATACACACCCCCCCGTTGCTACTACTGATTGGATGGTTTAGTGAGGTCCTCGGATCGGCCCCGCCGGGGTCGGTCACGGCCCTGGCGGAGCGCTGAGAAGACGATCAAACTTGACTATCTAGAGGAAGTAAAAGTCGTAACAAGGTTTCCGTAGGTCAGTGGTTCTCAAACTCGGTCCTGGCGCCCCACTGTGCATGCTGGTTTTTGTTCCAACCATAATTGCATTTCTAGAATTTTATAAAGCTGTTACTTTGTCTTAATTAGCTGCATTCCTTGTTTAGAGTAGTTATTTACCATCTTAAGTCACATTTGGATGGACATATTCATTCTGCCATGAAGAATAAAAACCCTTGAACATATTGTGCTTAATTTTCAATATTGTTAGGATTTTCAGGTGAAAACATTTTTAAACGATCAAATTGGACTCTGAGACAATCAGTAAGCTCCAAATCAGGTTTCTGAACACAGGTGTTTTGAGTTTTTCCCAAATAACCTGCCTGAACCAACTTAAATCAACCCAAAACACAACAGCTGGGACTCCATTGTTTGCCAAGTAAACTGTTGGGTTTTACCTCCATGTGTCAAGTGTTTCACCAATGAGGAACCTTTTGATTATTTATGTTGATGAAATGTTTGATTAATTGTTTCCCTTTGCCGATATTTACAATATATCTCAATGTGGATATTAGCATAAATGCACCTAATTAAAACAAATCAACAGCTTGTTAAAATCCTGATTGCAATTGTGGTTGGAACAAAAACCAGCATACGCAGTGCGGCGCCAGGACCGAGTTTGAGAACCACTGACGTAGGTGAACCTGCGGAAGGATCATTAACGGCTGGGCTCCCCGCGCGGGGAAGGCCCCGAGGGCGACGAACTCTGGTCCGCGGGGGCGGCCGCGCGGCAGGCCCCCAAACCCCTTTTTGAGATGAAGATAAAACATTGTTCAGACTGAAACAGCATTCTAAGGTTTCTGTGAAGGGGTCTGCTGTGTCTGTCTGATAAACTAGAAATCTGTATCACAGAATAAAACTGAACTAAACTAAACACAATCTATTGTGGATAATTACAGCTTTTATGTGGTGATGGACCCAAATAAATGTTTAAAAGGACAAAACATACATTGGACTTTGTTATTTATTGTTATATCAGCAGGAAATTACAATTCATATCATATGGTGTGACAATCAAATCATATGGTGTGACAGGCAGACATGTCACACCATATGATGTTTTCTGCACTTAGCACAACCTTGAGTCTTGTAGCTACACATTAGCATGCTAATAACATGCTCTCTGTAATAAAGCAACATAGATTTACATGTAATTATGACAAAATAATAATTTTTTTGTTGCATTTTTATGAAAAATGTGTCACACCAAAGGACATCTGGAAGTGGGACTTTTGTCTGAGTGCCAACAAGATCTGATTTATTGTAAATATAAAAATGATAACTCACCTCAGAAACCTGTCATGGACTGGTATTGCTAGTCCTGTACAACCTTGCTGAAGAAGGTCCTCTCCTTCCCAAGGGTGTCCAAACAGTTGCCCGTTGAAATATCCCAAAATAGTGTCACACCAAATGATTTTGATTTGTGTGACAAAATCTTTTTGATTAGAACTGACTCAAAACATTATGTTTGGACTTTGAAAAGAGTAGACTCACAAATAGACATCTGTATTATTTTTCTGTATTTTTCTGAGAATTTTTGCATTTATTTTTCTTAGTTTTATTCAAGTTCTCACTTTGAGAAACAAGTGCCGGACAGTCACACCATAAGAGTTTTGGTATGTTTGGTTGAAAATTCTGAAAAAATGAGTGATGAACTGTTTTAATGTTGAGTATGTCCACATAAAGCAGAATGTTCTGCACAATATTGAGAAGGTTTTTTATTCATACATGTTTGACACTGAAGACAGCAAAACTGCTATGTCACGTCACCCACCCATATCCAGAACTCTGCTGCTCACCTCCTCACACACTCTTACTTCTGTGAGCAAATCTCCCTGTTCCTCAAGAACCTCCACTAGTTTCAAATCCAAAGACTTATACAGTGTACAGTCCCTCTCCTCACTCACAAAGCCCTCCATAATCAGGATCCTATCTTACTGACAGGGTCCTAATCCTATCTTACTGACCTGCTCAACCCTCACACTCCTTCCTGACCTCTCTGCAGGACCAGTGGTGACAGAGCCTCCACTTTCACACACATCTAACACTAAACTGACCTGCCAAAATTCAAATCTCCTCTAAAACACATCTTTTTGGAATCACTGATGATGCCATTTTATCCAAGCTTTGTTTTTTTTTTCCTCTTTTATAACATGAGTTTTTTGTGACAAGTATTGTTGAGTTTTTTTACTACATAAGTAAAATGTACTGTAATAATAATAATAAAATAATAATAGAAGTAGTAGTGGTAACAGTAGAAGTATTGCGATTCTTGCAGTAAGAATATTATTATTACCGTTATTATTGTTGTTGTTTGAGATAGTACAGGCAGGCTAGGCAAGACAAAGTGATTAATTGTCAGAAACATGATATCATCCTTTCAAATAAATAAATTCCTATTTACTGAAATTGAAACTGATAAACACACACTTCTACCCTAACAAAAGAAGCAGGCTGCCTTTGTAACATGTACTGATATGCCTGGCGGGCGGACACACAAATTCTGTGATTAAAGCAGCACCACCCGTACAGGACGTAATGGCTATACAAAGTAAGCGCTCCTTAGCTGACGGTACGGAGAAGAGAGAAGCACTTGACTACAAAGAGTGCATTTAAATTAGTAAATAAATACATTTACTGAAATTGGTAACTGATAAACACACATTATTACCCTAACAAAAGGAGTGGGCTGCTTTAATATTGTATATATATACTACTCAAAATTTGATAGGGATCATAGGAATTTTTTTGTGAAATGACATGCAAATTTGGTAACTGCCACTGATGAACAATATGTTGGATAAATGACATGCAGTCAGACACAAAACACATTTGCACGTGCATTTCATGGCATTAAATGAGCGTGCAGCCTCACATTTTGGCTTTGACTAACACTTCACCATTTCAACTCAGACGTGTGTGTTGCTTGTTGGTGAAAATTTGGAAGTTCCCAAATTTTTTGCATTACAATTAGCAATAACAATGTCTCCTCAACGTCTTAGACGTCGATTGACTTCAGAGCAATTGGGAAGATGCATCGGAATGCTTGACTGTGGCTTCTCACAACCTCACGTTGCTAATGCACTTAACGTCAGCCAAAGCGTTGTGAAAGGAGCGTGGAACCGGCATCAAACGTTTGGTACAGCAGCACACCGTCATGGGGGTGGTTGTCAGAGATCGACTACACAACGACAAGACCACTTTCTCACACTTCAGGCACGACGTCATCCTTTCTGGACAGCCATCACCCAACGAAATGACCTTCATAACGCCTCGGGGGTCAGGGTATCCACTCAGACGATACGGAATTGTCTTCATACTGCCAGCCTCAACTCAAGAAGGCCATGTGTTCGAATCCCACTGACCGTGCGTCATAGGCGTGACCATTTGGATTGGGCTCACGATCATGTCACATGGACACACAGCGATTGGGCTCCAGTTCTCTTTACTGATGAGTCCCGATATTGCTTGGACTTTACTGACAAGAGGCAACGGGTGTGGCGAAGACAACGTGAGCGATTTAATGATGCCTACATCAACGAACACGACCGTTATGGTGGCGGATCAATTATGGTCTGGGGAGGAATAAGCAGGAACGGCAGAACGGACCTGCATGTCATGGGGAGAGAGACGATGACAGGGGTACGGTACAGGGATGAGATCCTCAATGTGTACGTAAGACCATACGCTGGTGCTGTTGGCCCTGATTTCATCTTGATGGATGATAACGCCCATCCCCATCGTGCTAGGGTGGTGAATCAATTCCTAGAGCAGGAGACAATTGTCCGCATGGACTGGCCCGCTGGTTCGCCGGACCTAAACCCTATCGAGCATGTGTGGAACATGCTGCAGGTCGCCATTTTCGGTCGTGAGGGCACAACCCACAACTCTAGAAGAGCTCGGAAATGCCCTTGTTGAAGAATGGAACAACATTCCAATTGCAAGCATCCGGCTTCTGATTGACAGTATGACCCGACGTTGTCAAGCCATCATTCAAGCTAGGGGAGGCCATACCCATTATTGACATTAACTGTGGTAATGAAACATCAAACGAACACTGTCTGTTTTCACTTTACATGTCAGAGGTGAAACCATGAAGTGTTCGTGAAAGCCAAAAGTGTGAGGCTGCACGCTCATTTAATGTCATTAAATGCACTTGCAAATGTGTTTTGTGTCTGACTGCATGTCATTTATCCAATATATTGTTCATCAGTGGCAGTTACCAAATTTGCATGTCGTTTCACAAAAAAATTCCTATGATCCCTATCAAATTTTGAGTATAATATATATTGGCTGCATCCAAATGTCCGCACTTCACCGCACTCGTAGACTCGCAGACTTTCCGGGCGCGTTCACGGGAAGTCCGGGAGTGCTGAGGGCTATCCAAATCCACAATTGATCCAGTCCACAAGGGGCCACAAGCGGACTTTCTGCGGACTTCCAGAGAGTCCGCTAGGGGTGCAGACTTCACTAGCGTAATTACCCACAATTCATTTCAACACGGACGTGACGTTTAAACAAATTGCTGACAGAAAAAAAGCACATTCACACACACACACACACAAAACCACATAAACTTATTATAAATTTATAATATTAAGACGTTACTTGAATATCGTAGGCCAGATATAAAATTCAACATCATGATACAGAAATATAGGCTACAGAGGTAATCAATATGCATTTGCACGGAAATGAGTGAAACAGACTCGAAGCCTGTCTATCAGCTTTTTTTTTATAATGCCGCAGACTCCCGCTCTTGCAGACTTTACGTGGTGACAGTGAAAACGTCACATTACATACGCCTGAAGTCCGTGAGGGCTCAGTCTGCAAGTCCAGAGGGTGGAGATTTGGATTCAGCCATTGACATGCCTGGTGGGCGGACACGGAAATCTGTGATTGAAGCAGCATCACCCGTACAGGACGTGCTGACGAAACAAAGTAAGCGCTCCTTAGCTGACGGTACGGAGATGAGCGAGAAGCACTTGACTGCAGTTTGACTACTTCAACGGCAACAAGAGTGGATTAAATTGAAAGGTAAGTGGTATTTTGATAAAATAATTAGGTGAATGATTACTTTATCGTACTAAACGATAACGGTGTTTTTACTCATTTAAAGAATTAAACTGAAACGAGCTGTCGTCATTCGGACAGGTTTTTCGTGGCATGCACACAGAAAGCTAACTGCTAGCAAAGTTAGTTAAGCAGAACTAGCAGGTCTCACGGTCGCATTCTGTTCTTTTTGTAACTTTTGTCACAGTGTATGACTATAAAAAACACAGAGAATGTGACTTGATTTTGTTTTGTCTTTGTCTGAATCTTATTCTTTAACAACGCGGTCATATTATTGGGGGAAATGTGCGTTATGTTAGGGGCTAAGAGTGACAGCAAAGCCACCATCTTTAAGGTACCATGCTTATTTTATTGAAGTAAATGACGCCATTCACAGTGCAGGAGCAAGTTCATCATTTTGTGTAAGACACCATGTTCACTACTCACTGGTTAGTCACATGGGTGTTAAAGTTTATAATGAATGTAAGTTTAGAAACATTAAACATTATTGTGTAGTCATATGACACTGCAGACATGCACCACGCCTGGCCTGTTTGTCCATAGAGTTAAATAGTCAGTAATTGAAACCATAAATGGATTGAAGTCAGACCTCCTTAAACCCTGAGACAGAACAACCTAAAACAATCCTGTTTGCCCTTTATTACAGCATTAATGACTGAATACAGTATATTTGTGTGTGTGTGTGTGTGTGTGTTTGTGTATACACTGTCTGCATCTACTTTATATAGCTGTATTAAAAATACTAATTCATCTTGGAAGAAAATTAAATAAAAGAACTGATTTCAATTAATTATCCAGCACCCATAATGTTGAAACATGGGTGGCAGCAGGCACTAGGGTAGCCTATAGTACTAATGCACAACACCTCATGAATCTTTTTCCTGTATAGGGTTATCAATGTCTTCCCTGAGACGCAGGAAATCCCCAAAACAGGATGCTATCGAACATGCTTTCAAGGGTCTGGACAAGACAGCAGAGCTGGAAGTGAAGTACATAAACTCTTTTAAAGGTATGGGGTGAAAGCTTTTATTAAGATTTGGTTTTGTTGTTTGCTGTATCTGAGCTGATGTCTTTTAAGTGCTTGGTTTAAGTAGATAAAGAAGAGAGGTGGATAAAATACAGTCTGTTCTCCAATGCTCTTGTGTTTATCATCACTGTAATGATATATACAATACCACCATAACATTAGTATAGTGGTCTGAATGAAGATCTGCCCTATTGTGTAATTATTTGTGTATGTCAAAAATATGACTGTAAAGCTACAAACTTTGCATTCTGTCTGTTTACTCTAGGTCGAGGTGTTTTTACCAAGGCCCCTTTCAGGAAAGAAGACTTTGTTGTGAAGTACAGAGGAGAATTAATAGATTTTGATGAATCCCAACGGAGACGAAGGATATACCATGGACAATGCGCTGTCTTTATGTTTGACTTTCGCTGGCGAGAAAAAAATGGTGGTGAGACTAAGATTGAAATTTACCCCTCTTGACAAATTAAGGCTTTTTTATGTCTCATAAAAATGTGTTGAAAATTAATTCCTCAGGCAAAAAGTAACTATTCATTTGTGATGCATCCAGTGTTGCACCAATACAAATGAAAATTTATAAAATAAGGTCTATAAGATATAAATAAGGTCTGTCTACAAAAGCAATCTCTCCTTTAGTAGCTCTTCTGATCAAAAGATGCAATGATGCATGGTATGCTATGTTACTCAAGGATTAATTTCTGTCAATTAAGTGTTTTAAAATCTATTTTTAGTGTTGATGCAGCTCAGGAAGATGGTAGTCTTGGAAGACTGGTCAGTGATGACCACAAGCAACCCAACTGTAAGATGAAGAAGATAGTCACAGAGGGCAAACCATACCTCTGTCTGTTTGCTCTGAGAGACATCAATATAGGTGAAGAGATAAGTTATGACTATGGAAGAGCTGACTAGCCTTGGGGGAAACAGGTTTGTCAAAGTCTTTGTTACTGACAAAAAATGAAGTACATTTACAGAGTTTACTTAAGTTGATCTGGTGATCTGGTGTTGTGGGGTCCAGTCAGGTTGTGATTTTAGCTATCTAACAAACACACTTGTCATTCATTCTAATCTTAGGACGGGGGACAATCGACTGTGGCTGAAACTTCAGAGGCTGAGATCTCCAGGACCACCGAGGAGCCTCCTCAGGGATCTACACACACAGAGATAGAGGTACTTATCCTAGCTGATCATCCTGTCTGGTCTTTGGGTGTTGAAGCTGCAGTTTTAAAGACTCTGCTGATTGGTCAGGTCCTTAAAATGTATCTGATGTTTCAGGATGATAGTCAGTCAAGCTGTGTGTCTGCTTTAAGGCTCCGTCAGGTTGATTTTGTGTTGTGGGGTCCAGTCAGGTTGTTATTTAAGCTATCTAACAAATACACTTGTTAGGTTTACAGTGTTTGTGGGGTCCACGTAAAGTCAAGTACATTGTTGACATTAATGAGACATGAAATATCATATGAAAAAAAAAACCATAATTTGCTGTATATGTCCTCATGTGTAATGATCTAAGAACCTTCCAGTCATTCCAGCTGTGATGCTGGGAGACTCAAGTCTCTTCCAGTACTTCCTGTGCCCCATGATCCACTTCATGGTTTAAAGTAGACACTAGGTGAACGAAATAGCAGTCAGTACAGAACAGATGTGTCCAGAGTATTTCATTTAGCATGAGCTACAGTGAGTGGATTCATCAGGTTTTCTGAAATTGTGATGTATGTTGAAGGTGTCAGTGGCTTTCAATTTGGAGGAATCAGATCAAAAATGTGTTGGTTGATTTATTTTTATTTTTTATTTATTTATTTATTTATTTTTTAAATTTGGCATCTCCAATCCCACCCGAATCTGGAATGCCCAATTGGTGAACTATGTACAAAGCTTGCTCGTATGCGACCCCTTGCTGCCAATTCAGGAGAGCGAAGACCGTTCACGGCTCTCCTCCGAAGCACGTGCCTGTCAGCCACTGCTTCTTATACACTCATTGGTTGAATCTTCGCGAGTTCAGAACGAGGGCGGAGGATACCCGGACATGAACAGACTTAGAATCTTCCTGACGAGCGCCCATCTGGCCAACAGGAGGCGCTTGAGCAACGAACAAAGCTATTTATTTATTTCCCTTTTCCCTGCAGTCCCTTCCCAATTTGAAACCCTGTAGCGCGATGGCCAATTGTGCGCTACTCTGAAAAAGCTGCCGACCACTGCCGGTTGGTGCGACCGGGGCTCGAACCCGCGATGTGATAGTCACTTCTGCACTGCAACGCAGTGCCTTAACCGAGTGAGCTATCCGGCAGCTCCTGGTTGATTTATAATACATTTTAATCTTCTTTAGAATGGGGAACAAATAACTGTGGCTGAAACTTCAGAGGCTGAGATCTCCAGGAGCACCGAGGAGCCTCCTCAGGGATCTACACACACAGAGATTGAGGTACTTATCCTAGCTGATCATCCTGTCTGGTCTTTAGGTGTTGAAGCTGCAGTTTTAAAGACTCTGCTGATTGGTCAGGTCCTTAAAATGTATCTGATGTTTCAGGATGATAGTCAAGCTGTGTGTCTGCTTTAAGGCTCCCTCAGGTTGATTTTGTGTTGTGGGGTCCAGTCAGGTTGTTATTTTGGCCATCTCACAAACACACTTGTCAGGTTTACAGTGTTTGTGGGGTCCACGTAAAGTCAGATACATTGTTGACATTAATGAGAGATAAAAAACTTTTTCTTTCTTGTTGTATGAAAAAAACATCATATGCAGTTTATGTCCTCACTGTGTAATGATCTAAGAACCTACCAGTCATTCCAGCTGTGATACTGCGAGACTCAAGTCTCTTCCAGTCCTTCCTGTGCCCCATGATCCACTTTATGGTTTAAAGAAGACACCAAGTGACAGAAATAGCAGTTAGTACAGATGGATTTGTTAAGAATAAGTGATTTAGCATGAGCTACAGTGAGTGGATTCATCAAGTTTATGAATTGTAATGTATATTTGAGGTGCTAGAAGCTTTAAATGTGCAGAAATCAGATCAATAATGTGTTAGTTAATTTATTATTCATCTCAAACTTGATGTTTAGGATGTGAGACAATCGACTGTGGCTGAATCTTCAGAGGCTGAGATCTCCAGGAGCACCGAGGAGCCTCCTCAGGGATCTACACACACAGAGATAGAAGTACTTATCCTAGCTGATCATCCTGTCTGGTCTTTAGGTGTTGAAGCTGCAGTTTTAAAGACTCTGCTGATTGGTCAGGTCCTTAAAATGTATCTGATGTTTCAGGATGATAGTCAGTCAAGCTGTGTGTCTGCTTTAAGGCTCCCTCAGGTTGATTTTGTGTTGTGGGGTCCAGTCAGGTTGTTATTTAAGCTATCTAACAAACACACTTGTTAGGTTTACAGTGTTTGTGGGGTCCACGTAAAGTCAAGTACATTGTTGACATTAATGAGATATAAAATATCATATGAAAAAAAAAAAAACATAATTTGCTGTATATGTCCTGATGTGTAATGATCTAAGAACCTACCAGTCATTCCAGCTGTGATACTGGGAGACTCAAGTCTCTGCCAGTCCTTCCTGCACTGTTAAAAGAAAAGGTTTGGACACACTGGTTTTGTGTTCTGAGGCACCAGATCTGGAGGCTGGTGAGTGAAGTCTGGTGTTTGGAGGGTGTTTGCTTTGAAACCAAATGTTGGTGATTCAGCGCACTCAATATGAATTTTAAACACAAAAAACAGGGTTTCTTGAGTGAGGTCTGGTGTTTGGAGGGTGTTTGCTTTGAAACCCAATGCTGGTGTTTCAGCACATTCAAAATGAATTCTAAACACAAAAAACAGGTTGTCTTCCAACTCAGGAAGTTTACTGCTGTTCCTGTTGAAGTGCAACAGACCATAAACTTTTAGTCAATTAAAAGAATCTTCAGTGTATAATACTCAAAATATATGACCAGAAATGATTTTTGCATAAAATTTTGTTGTTACGCAGTTAATGGAAATTTCAAATGGAAAAGGACGGCGGCGTTTCATTCTGTTGAAGGGGGGGTTGTTTCTCTTCGTTTTATTGAGCTCGGGGGGTGGGGGGTGAAGAATGCGTGGGTGTCATTTGTTGAGCGGGGTGGGGAGTGGAATTTCTGTCTAATTTGCTTAGTTCATCACTCCATATACATCATTATGCACAATCAATAAACTGGGGGGAAATAGCAACCAAAAGTTCATAAAAATGAGGTCGCTTGTTAGGCTTTTCTAACAAGCAACCATATTTCTCAAAACAAGCCCAAAAAACCGCAACCCACGACCCGTCATTTTTTCAAGCAACTTCAGGAAAAAAAGAAGCCCAAAGTTGTGTATTACAACCGGACTTGGCAACTATGCAACTGGTTTCAGCATACGATTTAGGAAGCCTCGATTTTGGCATTTTGAGCTGCGCCATTTTGTCATTTTGAAACCGGATGTGATTCCTATTGTATGAGAGCGTGAGTTGAAGATCCAGGGAGGAGCGAGGGGTGGATCTAAGGGTGGATCTGACCTTATCTGACGAGGACCAGAAGATAGCCACGCCCCAAAAGCATGTCTGGCTTTATCCTTTGTTCTAGTATATTTGGGACCATAATTTACAAAATTGAACATCATGATATATTGAAGGAGACTTGAAACTTGCGATAGACACCATAAAATAATGTGGAAAATCATTATTCAAATAATAAATCAGGTAGGAAAGTAGTGTCATTTACTCATAGACATCTATAGCATTGAACTTCTTTCTGCAACTACCGACGTCGCCATCTGCTGGCCATTAAATAGAATGCAATTTTTAGAGATTTTCGCATTGGCTTCACTTTTCAGACCCGGGTGCTGCGTCCATCTTTTAGAAAGTCTTTGGGTCAGGGTGAGGTTTAGGCACGAAAACTACTTGGTAATGTTTTACTGCCTGGTTATGTTCTGTGTTGGGGTCAGGATTAAGGTCAAGGTGAGGTTTAGGCATTGATACTACTTGGTTTGGTTCAGACACCAAAACTACTTGGTGAAGTTTGGGAGTCGGGCCAGGTTTGCCATTACAGGTACAAAAAAATAATAATTTCACTAGTGCTTGCGCTGGTAGCCGAGTGGAAACGCAGTGGTTTGAGCGACTGACTTGTGTGTGGAGAATAAGGGTATCAACAACCTGAAACAATTAGACCTATTTTCTAACCAGACAGACAAGTAACATTTAAGTTGGCCCCAGGATTTTTTTTTTTTATTTGGACTTAAGCTGAAACTTGTTGGAGACACTTCGTTCTTTAATCATACCCAATTTAGAATGACTAATGCTATACATCGTTCGGCATAATTTAAAACCAGATGTTTAACTGTCTAAATTTTAGAGGCCACTTAAATTAACTTCTTCATTCATGTCATTTGGTTGCAATCACATCTAGAAAGCTAAAAAAAACCTCTGCATTTGCTTGGCTAGTTAATGTTCCCCTCTGGGGCCAATGTTGGTATTTTGTTCATTCCCTATAAAGCAAAAGATAAATATGGAATCACTTTTTTTGGTTGTAAGATTCTGCATTGCTTCCTGTATGTTCATCTTGAGTTCTGCAGAATGCTCTTCTAAATGGCTGTTTTACAACAGAAGCAGTGAGGAAATTGTTACAAATGAAATTAGAGAAACAACCAACTCTGCAGGCTCGCAGCACTCTTTAAATGGACCCTGATTTTGTTCAAAGTACATTTTGCCACAAAGACAATGTTACGTATATAACTGACTTAGTAGTCAGTTACTAGTTGTCAAATTTCTATTTTATTCAATTAACTGAGCAGTTGAGCAATTAATGCAATTTGCAAATTTGAAATGACCTACAGGTGAGCAGTGATCTGGAGTGTTTCATGTGAATCTCCGTGAAGGATCAGGTCTTCACAAAATGTTTTCCTTCAGGTTTGCTGAGAACGTCAAAGGTATAAATATCTACCTTCTTTGCAAAATGTTGACTTGTCCATTATGTTGCATTACCCAATGCAGAACAGAGCACGATTGATGACATGTCTGTAATTCATAGTAATAAGCCAAATTTCACAGTACCTTGTGACCTTCCCTATGTTGAAAGGGAGTATTGCTGCAAAGTATTCTCAAGCATGTGTGTAGAATTCATAGAAATATGCTCTCTGATAAATTCCCTGATTCTAGTATTTGAAACCTTGAGATTAGATGTCCATCATGTGATCACAAAGAGAATTTGAGAGCACTGACCTCACATTATGATACACACTGCAGAAAGTCAATTTATTGTTTGTGTGATGAAACACTAATGTAACTTTTGAAGTATACTCTTCATACACTTCTCATATAAGCAGACATCACAGATGTCACGTCGTTAAAAGATGAACTGAAAGAGAATATTGAAAGATTTGCCAAACACTGCTCATGATGTACAATGCAGTGGCTGTAATGAGAGTGATGACTATGGAGCAAGACGTACAAGGTATGATGTTACACGAAGCTTGACAATCACTTTTCTAAAGTAGCAGGAAGTTAGTATGCTTGGTTCTAGCTCAATACAAACCATAATTGAGGATTGCACCAATTCTGTTGATGTGTCTGATGAACACACACTGACTGAGGTAATAAAGACTTGTGAAAAACATGAAATTAACAATGCAGTTTTGGGGGAAATTTGTGAATCACTGCAACATATTTTATGACAAAGCTTGAGAGAACTGTCCACGCTGTGGAAAAGAAGCAAATGCTATCAAACTATTATCTCCTTTGTTTAGCCTATTGAGTACAAGTTTGGAGTTGCGATGAAAAACAGAACATTTATATACAGTGCCCTCCAAAACTACTGGCACCCTTGACAGGTAATACACGAACAAAAAAAAAATAACGAGAAACGGAATATACCAACATGAGTGCAATACTTTGTTTCAGTGGAAACAACCAAAATCATAATTTAATGCAAAATAAATTAACAAAACCAAGGTTTCTTAATAATTAGCACCCTTCAGTTAGTACTTAGTGCAACTGCCTCTGGCAACGATAACAGCATGGAGTCATTGATTTTGTTGTCACGGAACCATTTCTGTGTGGATCTTGAGGTATGCTTTGGGTCATTGTCTTGCTGGAAAGTCCACCTATGGCAAAGTCCCAGCCTTCTGGCAGAGGCAACCAGACTGTCAGCCAAAATATCCTGATACTTGGTGGAATTCATTATGTCATTAATCTTTACCAGTGCCCCTGGACCTCTTGTACTAAAACACCTCAAAACATGACTGATCCAGCATCATATTTCACCATGGGTATGAGGTGCTTCTCCTTGTATGCATCACTGTTTCCACGCCAAACATGCTGATGCTGTATCTGAGGGAAACGTCTAATCTTAGTCTCATCTGATCAAAGCACTTTGTTCCAATCATAATTTAAATGAGATCTGGCGAACTCCAAGCACTTGCTTGTGTGTCTTCTGGTCAGAAAAGGCTTTCTTCTGGCGACCCTTCCAAAGAGCTGGTGGTTGTGGAGGTGGCACCTGATGGTGCTTTTTTTTTCTCTCACCATCTTCCGTAGTAACCCGGGGGGCATATTGCTTTTGTGTTCACTATGTTTGAGGTTCTCAACAGTTCCATATCTCTGGAACTGTTTGATAATTGCCCTGACAGTGCTCAGTGGCATATTCAATTGTTTATGAATCTTCTCATAACCATTACTAGATTTATGACCAACTGACAGTTGTTTTGTTTTTTTTCAAGGTGTTGGATGACAATGGGATAGTGCATCTGAGTTACGTCATTTTTATACCCGAGTAAAACAGGAAGTGATGTAATGGCTCAATAATAGTTCCTTAAAACATAAGAAGCGTACACCTAATAGTGCAAGGTGCAGATTTTTAGGATATCAAGAATTAAAAAGAATGAAATGGTTGCGCACTCAAATACCATGCAGTTTAATATTACCAAAATTTCACCAGACAAGCTGGCTTGGATCAGGGTTTGTGGCCAAGGCAAACAATGCACTAAAGGTTTAATTAAAGGTTGTGGTCATCCAGGTGTTCTCAATTAGTTGTTAATCAGCCATAGTCACACCCATCAATCAGTGTAGTTCAAACAGATACCACCTTCCACATCCTATAGTAAAAGACAACAAAAAAGCCTAATTTACACATTAACACTGTCATGATCTGTGTTTCCGTATGTTCTGGTTTTATGTTTTATTAGCTTCCACCGCCTGAACGGCACGGGAGCTATGGTATCGGGGTCCGTCCGTGCGTGCGTCCGTCAACAAAAACTTCGACATTATGCTTTAGCGGGAGCTTCTGCGGCCGCCAGTGCCCTATATTTCCACTTGGTTTATTGGTTATTGATTCTGTTGAATTTTGTATTATCTGCCACATCATTGCCATTTACCACTTCCGTGCACATTGTTCCGCTTGTGATGTCATGCATTTCTTTTTGTTTACTGCCTGTGCATGCCTCTATCTGCGAGCTGTCACATTTCGGTGATTTTGGAGGTTTTCCGGTGTTTCACGAGTTCCTTCACATGTCGTTTGCTTCCTTCAACACTAATTACTAATTAAGTACTAATACCCCTAACACTCTATGTGTTTGTCTAGTTTATCTACTAATCAATATTAATATACCAATCCTGTAAATAACTATCATACTAACTTGCACTATTTGGGTACTATTATTATCGCACAAACTACTAACTTTACTGATTGGATCTCCCCACTTTCCACACTAATCTGTGACTCTGCCTGCTTAGCTCTACCAGTCCTTTGCCTTAGTTGCAAAGTATCTGCAGAAACTCTCTATTACTAATCCGTTTCTCCCATCTTTCCCCACTTAGGCACTCCTTGAAAGGAGCTGTCATTGTTCAAGGATGTCTCGTAAAACTAGGCTTTCTCATTGTTTCACATTTTGTATTGTTAATTACCTCTTGTATTTTCCCCTCTCAGTAAATGTTTAGATCCCTCACACCTGTTGCCCCGCCTCATTTGTTACTTCCCTTGTGTATAAGAGTACCTCATTTTGGCTAATTCTTTGTTAGAATGTAGATCAACTTTTCCTGTGCTGGGCTACCTGTATGCTAGTGAGATAGTGATACCCTTCCGTTCGATACTGGTCTGTGCCTGTCTGGATTTGTTTGCCTCCTGTTACTGACCCATTTCCGTACAACTGTGATTTCGGTCTTTTGCTGCCCTGGTTTATGACCTCAGATTTCAGACTCTCGACTCTCCCTCTGGTTTGTGATTTTGTGCTGTGCTCTGTGCCTTTTTGGGTTTTTTGATCTCCTGCTTGTTAGACCCTGTTTTGGATTACCCTTCTGTACTGTGTCACTGTGATTTTTAGGGATGTTACAAAAGTTTTCTGAAAGCATTGTTTGTTTGAATTACACCTAACTCCTCAAATGGAGGACAAAAATGGTTTCATTTTGGTACCAAAAGCTTTTCTTTAGCCAGATCATTAAAGATTTTTATGGCCATTTTTGTACCAGGATATTAATGCCTTTGAGTTGTGGTGTGGAAAATATATATATATATATATATATATATATATATATATATATATATATATATATATATATATATATATATATTTTTTTATAAATATATAAACATTAGGTGGAAGCAAAAAGCTGTGATCTAATGCACTCAAAATACTTTAGCTGAAAAGTGTCAATTATAATTGTTCATAAAATGTTTCGTTAAAAAAATAACGTGTGAAGAGTTTTTGGTCTTGTAATGCTGAACTTCCTCTAAGGTGTTCGGTAGTACAGTGTAGTGTGGCTGCAGTAACTCTGTTACGGCGCACTTAATTTAATCCTGCAATTGAAGATATAAATGTGAAAGATGGAAGCCTGCTTTTTTTTTTTTGATGTGAATTTGACTAAAGTTGCGTTTGAGTGCCTTGAGACGTGTGTGTGTGTGTGTGTGTGTGTGTGTGTGTGTGTAGGAATGTCAACTCTCCAGTTTTTCCCTTGATTCTCCCGTATTTTACTCTTTCCCGCTATCTTCCCGTTTGAATATTTTTTTTTTTTTTTTTTTTTTTTTTTTTCTTTTTAATCCTTTAAAAATAAAGGCTGGTGACGTGACGGTGGTAGGCATAAGACTATTTAATTATATCTCTCCGACGACGATAGTTGGGAGATACTATGGTTTAGTTCCGGGCCGCCGCCGCAGAGATTTTCTGTTCCAGGCTCTGGAGGCTTCAAAGTTTATAGGATTTTTCTCAAAATTTGCATAGTCAAAGATGTTTATTTGGCAATGCTCAAGATCAATTTTTGGTGATTTCCGACATCCAGTATGGCTGCTGGCGGCCATTTTGTCTAATTTTTTTTTTTTTTTTTTTGCAGATTTTGTTTTCTGCTAATTTTCAGCCAAATTCACATAACTATATACACATGTGCAGGGATGCATATTAATGTCACAGCACGAGTAAAAACAGTAACATTGTGGCTGTAAAAATTTGCATCTCTGATGGGGATCGGGGAGATACACGACTCAGTCCCTGTGGCGACCGAGTTATCTAGTTTATTTTATTTTTTTTTTTAATTCCCCTCTGGTAAACCTGGCAGCAGTATGTAGCCTAATATTTACTGACCGAAGTCATTCAATAAAAAAACGCGGCTGCGCGGGATGCGTGTTTTGTTTTTACACTCTAGCGAAGGGTTCGCTCAGGATTCTGACCTTGTGAGCATGCGCAAAGGACTCACTCGCGATTAAGGCCTTACTTGTGATGCAGTGAAATCAATGGATAACACTGAATATCTTGCATAACTTTGCCATTGAGTTAGCAAGCTAGCATTTACATGAAACACATGATTAACAAACTTTGCAAAAATGTTTTTTAGCTAGCTAGCTAACGTTAGTTTACTTGCTCAGCTAGCTAGTTCGCTAGCCTAGCAGTTATATTGGGTGCATGCAGCCATTAGCCATGTCAATAGAAAATAAGTGAATAGCCATTACTTTGCTAACTAACTTGGCTGGAGTTGAACTGTGAGCATGTAGCTTGCTAGCTGGCATGAATAGCACCAAATAAAAAATTTGCCAGCCAATGGAAACTCAAGAAACCTAGCTTAAGGCTTAGAGATTATGCATTGCCATACTTGATTGTTTAGCCTGGTGAGACTGCTAATTAGTTAGCTACTCTATGGTCTAGCCTACTTAGTTTGGCTTACCCAGCAAGATATCAAGATTTGCAGCTGAAGCCAATTTACATTCATAGCCAAGTATCTTTTTATAATTTTTTTCATTTGTAAATGCATTACAATCAATACACATTTCTATACAAAAGTTAAAGAATACGCAACAGAATTCTAAGGAGGAGTTAAATTATACAGTAAATAGTTTCTAGCAAGGAAACAAAATGAAAATAAAATAAGATGAACAACGTTTGGGGTCTGCTAAATAAATGGAGCAAAATTGAAAATTCTAAATAGTTTACCAGTTTTTGCCAATTTAATATTAAGCTTTCAATTGTATTTAAATAAGTTTTTAAATAAGTGACTTTAAAAATGTAAAAGGAAGGCGTTCTTTTAAGCCATATTTTATTGATGTAATATTTAGCCAAGATATTAAGTTAATTATGTAAATTCCTTCTACCGAGAATTTGGGGTTGTTAAAAATCAGTAGTATATCAATCTTAGTTAATGTAACATTTTTGTCAAATCTATTTGAAAGGTACTTCTGTCAATCAAACCAGAACAAGGTAGCATGAAAACAATCTACAAACACATGTTCAATGGTTTCCCCTTCGCAGCCACAGAATATGCACGCGTTATTAACTGCAGAGAAAAACTTAAAGATGGCTTTAACAGGGTATCTGTGAACAATTTCAAATGGAAATTCTTTAATTCTATTAGGAATTATATACTTATGAGGTAATGGAAACACAACATTCCATTGTTTTCTATTTAAGTACAGCCATTTATATTTGCATACGGGAGTAGCAATATCAACAAGAAGATTTTTAATGAAAGTGTTAGAGCACATTTTATCAAATATATAGATTTCATTAATCGTAAGAGGACAAGTATTCAATGATATTGCATCAACATTTATGCTTTGTGCTAAATGGATCAAATTCTTTGGTATAGCCTTGTATCTTTGTCCTGTTTTTTGCGTATAAACTCGGTTGCGAACGAACGAACTAATCAGCCTCGTCAAAGCCTAATTGACCTAGCTACTCCGCTAATTCACGACTACTTGCTAATCTATCACTAGCTAAGTGGCGAAATAATTTTGATTCACCGTTTTATTGATTTATATGCACCCAAAATAGCTAGTTAGCTGAGCATGCAAACTAGCTTGCTAGCCTAATGTGCAAGATAGTTTGTAGGTTTCTTTAGTCAACAAGCACCAAATTGTCATAATTGTTAGCTAGCTAGACTAAGCAAGTGAACTAATGCTAGCTAGTTAGCTGGGTAGAAAGCCTTTTAGCCAACTTAGCTTGTTATATCTAGTGCATGTAATGCCTGCTAGCTCACTAAATGGTGAAGTTATAACTATTCACTGCTATCCAATGACTTCTATGCATCACAAATAAGGCCGTAATCGCCTGCCGACCCTTTGCGCATGCTCACATAGTCGCAATCCTGCGGAACTCTTCGCTTGACTGTAAAAACAAAACACGCACGTGGGATCACAGGCTGCGTCCAAATAGTCAAAAAATTAGGTCCTATCTACTACGTCCTAACCACTTTTCTTTAGCCTTTGGAAAAAGTCATACGGTGAAGGAAAGGTGTAAAAGGAAATTCCTAAATGCTTAGGAAGATAACCATGCAAATTAGAGAATCCGAATGCACCTACACTAATTCTGCGTTCGATTTGTACTGGGAAGTTGGGATTTCCGAGCTCCCAGTCGGACATTTCAAATTGAATGCCCTCTGAAGTCGGATTTCCAACTTGGAACATCGGAGATTCCTCACCTACCCCAACTTCCAAGCTCCAAGTTCAAGATGGCTGCACCGTAAATCAACAATAAGTGAACGCTGTTATAAAAAACTGCATATTTGCAATTCTGCGTAATTTGTGTCTCATTAAATCAGTCATACACACATTACTGAATAGTTTATTGATGGACTTATTGCTACGGTGTTTGCAAGCGAAAAATACCCTGTAATGCATTGTAATCAACTTGTATTGCTAACAATAGCTAATAAAGGCTATCCTGACCAGAGGACACCCAACTGACCCCAAGTCAGTTTTCCGACTTACTTTATAGAATGGTCAGCTGGGTTATGACGTCATTCCCAGCCCTGACTTCAATCTTCCGAGCCAAATCGAATGCAGCATCAGCAACGTGATCACGAGTCCCCTGCCCATCAATATACGTTTATGCGATTGGCCGTATGAATGGTCGCCGCTTTCAATGTTGCTGCTGTTATGGCCCCAATTTGTTATGGCGTCACGGACAGCAAGGGATGACAGACAAAATTCTTAAACTTCAACAGATTTAATTAAACAAACACATAGAACTAATCTACACCCTACACTACTGACCAAGATTGAAAAGAAAATAAAAAAATGAGATATTTAAAATTCCCTGTAATGGAGATGGGCTGCTATGTTGCGATGTCCTGGGACAGGAAAATGCTCCAACACAGGCAAAAATCCACAAAAAGCTTAACAGGTCTTGAAAAGAGTGACAGGTCTGGTCAAATGTATCCTTCTTGCAATTTCTCCTACTACTCCACTCTCTCAATTTTTTCTCCTTATATACTCTTGTCCAGCTCCCTCCCATTTCTGGGACTTTCCCTCTGGGCATGCCCTGGACATGCCCAACCTAGCTTCAGACTGGGCTTCACAAAAAAAAAAGTCAATACAGCCATCTAGTGGCTATTTACCACATTACACCTCCATTCCAAAAAGGGAAAAATTTTGACTCATAAAGGCAATATTTTTCTTTTAATACTAAAAATGGTTAAGTTGACACTTGTATATACATACATATAATACAATATGCTAATAAACACAGGTGATATATATACACATATTCAAACACGGGATAAGCAATCGCAATTACATTGTCAGCACCCTTTACATGCTTAATTTCCAAGTCAAACTCTTGTAAAATCAAACTCCAATTCAACAATCTCCGATTTTTGTTTTTCATCTTACTCAAAAACATTAACGGATTGTGGTCAGTATGTACAATCATTGGCTTTTGCCCCGCATAAACATAGACCTCAAAGTGTTGTATGGATAGAACCAGAGCCAACAGCTCCTTCTCAATTGTGGAATAGTTCTTTTTGGTGGCGATTGAACTTCCTGGAGAAGTATGCCACGGGATGCTCAATGTCATCAGAGTCACTTCTCTTTAGGAGCACAGATCCACAAGCTTGGTCGCTAGCATCGACCGCTATGGAGAACAGTTTGTTGAAGTCAGGAGATTTGAGCACGGGAAGTGACACAGCAGAGACTTCAGGCAATCGAAGGCTCTTTGGCATGCTTCATCCCAAGTGAACTTTTACGCCTTTCTTCAGTTGGTTGGTGAGACTGAGAGCAATCTCAGCAAAGTTCTTGCAGAACTTGCGGTAGTACCCATCATTCCAAGGAAGCGGCGCAAAGCTTTTTTTGTTGTCAGGAACTGGAAAGTCCATGATGGCTTGGACTTTAGCATTTATGGGTGCCACCTTACCCTGGCCTATGATGTAGCCAAGATACGTGACAGTAGCACAACCAAAGTCACTCTTGTTCAGGTTAACAGTCAGGTTAGCCTGGGTCAAGCGCTGAACAACGCTCCACATCTTTCAGATGTTCTTCCCAGGAGTCACTCCATGTGATCAGGTCGTCCAATGTACGCACCGTGTGTGGCAATCCGGCGATTGTAGACTGTATCATCCTTTGGAACGTGGCTGGGGCATTTTTCATGCCAAAGGGTAGGACTTCATACTGGTATAACCCAGATGGTGTGGCAAAAGCAGAGATGCTCTTGGCCCTCTCAGTTAAAGGCACACACCAATAACCCTTCAATAAATCAATCTTGGTCAGAAACTTTGCTTGCCCTACTCTATCGATACAATCATCAATCCTAGGTATTGGAAACACATCAGTTCTAGTTACAGCATTGACTTTGCGATAATCTGTACAGAATCTAGTGCTTCCATCTGGTTTTGGAACTAGAACACAGGGTGAACTCCAATCTGAGTTAGAGGGTCTGATAATATCATGTTCTAACATGTACTCAACCTCTTTCTCAGCAATCTTTCTCTTTTCAGGATTCATCCGTATGGATGCTGCTTTTATTGGTTTGGCATCACCAACATCTACATCATGAGAGGCTATAGAAACTCTCTTTGGAACATCAGGAAATAGATCTTTATATTTCTTGATCAACCTCTCAAACTGATCTTTTCTGTGAGGGTTCTAAGTGCTGGAGTTTTACATCAAGATTTTGCAACACTTCAGAATTTGACAATTAACATGAAAGAACTTCAGCTTTAATTCTACGTTCATCATCTTGACCTCCCCTCATCTTCACAAGTCTCAGCCCTAGGAGGATCTGAAGTGACAGCTGCAACCCTAGCATTTCTATCATGATAAGGCTTCAGCATGTTAATGTGACACAACTGTTTTGGCTTTCTCCTATCTGGAGTCTTCACAATGCAATTGAGATCACTGAGTTTTGTCAGAATTTCATAAGGACCATGAAATCTAGCCTGCAATGGATTGGACTGTAAGGGAAACAACACAAGGACCTTGTCTCCTGGTTTAAACTCACGGCTTCTAGCCTTATGATCATACCAAGTTTTCATTTTTCCCTGACTTGATTTCAAGTTCTCTTTGGCTAGGTCACAAGCTGCACCCAGTCTTTCCTTGAACTTGCTAACATAGTCTAACAGACTGATATGCGGCTCTTTCTCTTGCCATTGTTCACTCAACAATAGCAAAGGTCCTCTCACTTCATGGCCAAACACTAGCTCAAACGGACTGAATCCAGTAGACTCCTGCACTGCTTCTCTAGCTGCAAACAATAGCAAATGAACACCTTGATCCCAGTCTTTCTCATGGTCATAACAATAAGTCCTCATCATTGTCTTGAGAGTGGAATGAAACCGCTCTAAGGCACCCTGACTCTCTGGATGATAGGCACTGGAAAGAATCTGCTTCGCACCTAGTTCATACACAACCTGCTGAAACAATCTGGAAGTGAAATTGCTACCTTGATCTGACTGAATTTCCCTGGGAGGGCCAAACAACGTGAAGAACTTTATCAAAGCCTTCGAAATTGCAGTTGCCTTGATGTTGCGTGAGAGGGATGGCTTCAGGAATCTGGTAGATGCACACATGATCGTCAACAAGTACTGATTTCCAGATCTAGTCTTGGGTAATGGACCAACACAATCAACAATGACCTTGGAGAAGGGCTCCCCAAATGCTGGGATAGGCTGCAATGGAGCTACAGGTGGGTCTAACTGGTGTTTTCCAACTACCTGACAAGTGTGACAGGTTTTGCAAAAGTTGGAAACATCTTTCCGAAGTCCAGGCCAGAAGAAGTGTTTCATGATCTTGTCAACAGTCTTGTTAACACTGAGATGACCTCCTAAAGGCAAACTATGAGCCATTGTTAAGTTCTCATTCCTGTAGACCTTCGGAACAACAATTTGCTTGACCACTGCCCAATCTGCATTGGCAGGGATATCAGGAGGGCGCCACTTCCGCATCAACACTCCATCCTTGAGATAATACCCAACTGGAACTGTGTCTATTTTTTCATTAGGAAGGGCTCTCTTCTTTAGAACACAAATTTCAGGATCATTGTTTTGCTCCTGAATCAACCGCTTTCTGGACAGAGACAAGTCTCCAGACACATCAGAATCACCCGACCCATCTGGCTGGCTGAATAGAGAACTGATAAGTCCTCAAACGGAGAAACCATAGTAGGCTGAACAGAGTCATGAGGCGAACCACCTGAGTCATGACTATTCAAGGTGCTGGACGGCACCACATCATCTTCTTCTTGAGCCTTCTTGGCCATAGCACGAGTCACTGCACAGGAAGGATACAGAGATGGGTCTTCATCGCCATCTTCAGTGCTCGGCTGTGAAGTAAGATGAACAGGGGAAACTACATTGCCCCCAGCCAGGTCATTGCTTAGCAACAGAGAAACACCCTTGATAGGTAGACTTGACATAAGTCCCACCTTTACCTGTCCTGTAACTAAATCTGACTTCAAGAATACAGAGCGCAGGGGTACAGATACAGTCTTCCCTTCAATACCTTGTACAAGTATGAAATCCCCAGAAAGGGTCTCATCACGTAACTCCAAGGAGTCCATCAAGAAAAAGTGACTGAGAAGCTCCGCATCCCTTAGGATATATATGGGGACAGGAGGAGAATGCTCATTCAGAGCCACAAATCCCTCTGACACAAATGGAAGAAATTCCTCCCCCACAAAGTCAGCAGTATCAGGCTTCTTAGCCTCACAAGGAGCAGGCAATTTAGCAGATCGGTCATCTACTACAGGGGTTTCTAACCTTGTCTTCACAAAGGCATTGGGTTTGGTATCCTTTTCTTGCTCTTTTCTTAGCTTTAAGGAACCAACAGTTAGTTGTAACATGACCAGATTTCTTGCAATAATTGCAAACTAGACCACTTTTGTCACTGTCAGCTTTCACACTTTGTTCAGACCTTTTACTGGATTTCTGAGCACCATCACCAGATTTGTCTTTGTCTTTGGGTGAGGAATCTTGGGTATCACCGTTACCTTTCTTCTGAAATTGGGACCATCTATTTTTACTGCTAGACTGAAATTTGGACTTATGGGTGAGAACATATTCGTCTGCAAACTTGGCAGCTGATTGCAAATTCAGTGCTTGCTTCTCATTAAGGTAGGTCTTAATATCATCCTTGACACAGTTCTTGAATTCTTCAACTAACACCATCTCTTTTAGTGAGTTGAAATCATCCTTGACCTCCATAGAAGTACACCAGCTCAAAGCAAACCTTCTTCTCGTTAGCAAATTCAACATAAGTCTGATTGTCAGATTTCTTCAGACCTCTGAATTTCTGTCGGTAAGCCTCTGGAACCAACTCATAAGCTGTCAAAATAACCTTTTTGACAACCTCATAATCAGAGGAATCATCTGCAGACAAAGCCGAATAGGCTTGTTGAGCTTTACCCTTGAGGACAGTTTGCAACATCAGAGGCCAGTGTTCCTTTGGCCACTGACAACTCTTAGCTACCTTCTCGAAGCACTGGAAATACTTATCAACCTCCTTCTCTGAAAATGGAGGCACCAGCTTTACCTCCTGGCTAGCCCGAAATTTGTTTTCGGCTTCTATTTTAATTTTTAGTTGCTCCATTTGGAGCCTTTCTTCTCAGTCTAATTTTTCTAAATCGAAATCTCTCTGTCTCTCTCTTTCTGTTCTTTCCTCTTCTCTTGCTAATTTTTCTAACTCAAACTGCCTTTCTTTCTCTCTTTCTGCTCTCTCGAACTCTCTTTCTTTTTCTTTTTCTTCAATTTCTAGCATTTTTAATTTAAGTTCCAATTCTACATTTGGATTTTCCACCGAAAACTGTTCCAGATCTCCTGGTGCAAACACATTTTCATCAATGTAATATTCAACAATCTCTCTCGCCAGTCTTGCTTTTCGTGATGGCTGGTTTTACATCTGTCAGCTCTAACTGTCTGCATATTTCTAGCAGTTCTGTCTTTTTAAAAGACTTCAAAACCTCTACGGTTGGTGATGCCAAGAAATCATCCATTGCTGTTGATCTGCCAATATATATCTAGGAAAATTCAAAAAAACAATTTCACTATTTGAAATTTTAGATTTTCAATAAATGACTCGCACAATGGTCTATCCCGGACGAGCCCCCAATTTGTTATGGTCCCAATTTGTTATGGCGTCACGGACAGCAAGGGATGACAGACAAAATTCTTAAACTTCAACAGATTTAATTAAACAAACACATAGAACTAATCTACACCCTACACTACTGACCAAGATTGAAAAAGAAAATAAAAAATGAGATATTTACAATTCCCTGTAATGGAGATGGGCTGCTATGTTGCGATGTCCTGGGACAGGAAAATGCTCCAACACAGGCAAAAATCCACAAAAAACTTAACAGGTCTTGAAAAGAGTGACAGGTCTGGTCAAATGTATCCTTCTTGCAATTTCTCCTACTACTCCACTCTCTCAATTTTTCTCCTTATATACTCTTGTCCAGCCCCCTCCCATTTCTGGGACTTTCCCCTCTGGGCATGCCCTGGACATGCCCAACCTAGCTTCAGACTGGGCTTCACAAAAAAAGGTCAATACTGCCATCTAGTGGCTATTTACCACATTACACTGCTGCACAGAATTGTGGGATAGTGTTATCTCCTTTCTTTTCGAAAATGATGGTTCTGTGTACCCTATGCTAAAGGAGGCAAATTTGGAAGCACTAAGACACCTTTTCTTAACATTTAAAGAATTCGAATGCATTTATCATGGCTGCCACATAATGACCTCCGGATCATTTTTTAGGAGTTAGGAACTTTCCAAGGCAAAAGAGACCATTCGAACGCAGCCATAGGTCAAATCCCAAACTGCTCCCTCACCACTAGTACTTCACTACCGAGTGTCACACCGTGTGAAGTCTCCCTCACAGCTATGGAGGGAGCTTCATAAAGGGGGAGGGTGTAAAAACATGTATAAACTTTGGGATGCCCTTGCCCTTTATCCGATGAGAAGTGATTTTTACTGTGCTATCTCTCTTGAGTGCACATGTGAGACCAGGATAGCATTGTTCTAAACTAATTGAAAAATTCACTTAGATCAGTTAAATGAAGGTCATTGGTGATATTCATGAAGGTTTTCCTGTGGCACCTGCCCAGAAAAATTTACTACGTTGAATAACTGACAGCACCCCCTCCTGGCATAGCAAAGAACTCCACCTTAATGCCATAACAAATTCTTATTTTTTCTCATCAGTCCAGTTAATATATGAAGTTTCCAAAGGTTTTACTGTGGCACATTGAAGGAGATGCTGTAAAATAAGGTAAAGACAAAAGCGCCAGTTTTAGCTGACATTACACATCAAATATCTGACTTATCATATCGAGTGCCATAGTAATTCCACCTTTTCTTGAATCTGCATGGTAGAGTCTGAAGATTCTCCAAATTTCAAATATCTATCTAGCTGGAGTAAAATTTTATGGACTCCTAAAGATGGTCCCAAATTAGCCGAGAAGGTCGTATTGGCAACTTTGACAGGGGACAGCACTAAAATACTTAGGAGTGCCATAATAATTTTTGGTACCTTTCATACACCATGTAAGAAGGTATAAATCAACCTATTTATTAGCTCCATTCTTGCCTAGAGTATTAAAATATCTGCCCTCAAAATAGGGCCAAAACAGCTGAAGTTCACTTTTCAAGGCCAAATATCCCAAAACTCCAGCAAGATACCGGAGGTGTTCTCACATCATGCTATTTCATGTTCATAGATCTTCCTGACTTTTTGGCTTCCAGGTGGTGCTGAAACCAAATGAAGCAACCAATGGCAAAATAATTGGGGGATTTTCTGTGATACATGTGTATGTACTTACATGCAAAGTTTCCTTCAAATCTAGGGGTGTCATTTCCACAACATGTCCAAAAAGTGCTATTTTCTCAGACAATGGCTTTTAAACAATTTAAACGATCAGGAAACGAATGCATTGCATGAAGTGCCACTCACTGGATATTTTCTCTCTTTCGAACCATTATTTGTAAACCTTTCAGATGGTTGTATGACTGATTTCACAATCTGACTGTAAAATATGACCCCATTTCCAGAAAAGTTGGGACAGTGTGTAAAATGTAAATAAAAACAATGCAATGATTTGCAAATCATTTAAACCCTACATTTAATTGAAATTAATGCAAAGACAACATATCAAATGTTCTAACTGAGAAATGTTATTGTTTTTTGAAAAACATCTGCTCATGTTGATTTTAATGACAGCAAAGTGTTTCAAGAAAGTTGCAACAGGGGCAATGTTACCTGCTCATAAAATACAAAATAGGAAAAAAAGCAATAAAATTTCTCAGTTTCAACATTCAATTTGTTGTCTTTGCACTATTTTCAATGAAATATAGGGTTTAAATGATTTGCAAATCATTGCATGCTGTTTTTATTAACATTTTACACAGCGTTCAAACTTTTCTGGAAATGGGGTTTTTGTATAATATGCTAAATCCTGTACTGTAGATATTTGTATATGTTGTAATGTAGAATTTTTTCTCTTTTTTGTTGTCAGAACACAATTTTTCAAGTAATAGTCATAGAAATTATTTAGAAAGTTTCTTTGTATGTTTGCATAAAGACCTGTAACTGTTTTGCAATACCCGTGTGATCTTTGTGTGCGAGCCTAACAAATAATACACAGTTTTTCAAAAGCCCAGATGAATTTACATACGTCAACATGCAGTGTTTCATGACTCCTGATGAGGAGTGTTCCAACACTGTCTACAAGGTGTTTCATGACTCCCGATGAGGAGTGTTCCAACACTGTCTACAAGGTGTTTCATGACTCCCGATGAGGAGTGTTCCAACACTGTCTACAAGGTGTTTCATTGCTCCCGATGAGGGGTGTTTTAATACTCTCTACAAGGTGTTTCATGACTCGCGATGAGGAGTGTTTTAATACTGTCTCCAAGGTGTTTCATGACTCCCCATGAGGAGTGTTTTAATACTGTCTACAAGGTGTTTCATGACTCCCAATGAGGAGTGTTTTAATACTGTCTACAAGGTGTTTCATGACTCCCCATGAGGAGTGTTTTAATACTGTCTACAAGGTGTTTCATGACTCCCCATGAGGGGTGTTTTAATACTGTCTACAAGGTGTTTCATGACCCCCCATGAGGAGTGTTCCGTTACTCCACACAGTGTTTGCAAACTCAAATTTTGTTGTGTTTGCACTCACCACTTTGTGTTTCAAGACATAACATGTTCAGTGCACTGGTTCTTTTGAAGTGATGTATCATGAACTCTGTTAGTGTGTATTTCAAAAGTTTGTGTAGTGTTTTCAGACATTTTAAAAAGAGCGTTCTGTAACACCATTATTGGTGGCAGCTTAGTTGCCACCAATTTGGGGGTTTCAAAACACTTTCTTTTAACAGAGTGTGCCCCATGATCCACTTTATGGTTTAAAGAAGACACTAGGTGAACGAAATAGCAGTCAGAACAGAACAGATGTGTCCAGAGTATTTCATTTAGCATGACCTACAGTGAGTGGATTCATCAGGTTTTCTGAAATTGTGATGTATGTTGAAGGTGCCAGTGGCTTTCAATTTGAAGGAATCAGATCAAAAATGTATTGGTTGATTTATAATACATTTTAATCTTCTTTAGAATGGGGAACAAATAACTGTGGCTGAAACTTCAGAGGCTGAGATCTCCAGGAGCACCGAGGAGCCTCCTCAGGGATCTACACACACAGAGATAGAGGTACTTATCCTAGCTGATCATCCTGTCTGGTCTTTAGGTGTTGAAGCTGCAGTTTTAAAGACTCTGCTGATTGGTCAGGTCCTTAAAATGTATCTGATGTTTCAGGATGATAGTCAGTTAAGCTGTGTGTCTGCTTTAAGGCTCCCTCAGGTTGATTTTGTGTTGTGGGGTCTAGTCAGGTTGTTATTTTGGCTATCTAACAAACACACTTGTCAGGTTTACAGTGTTTGTGGGGTCCACGTAAAGTCATTAGCATTAGCAAACCTTTTCATACTTATCATATGAAAAAAACATCATTTGCGGTATATGTCCTCCTCACTGTGTAATGATCTAAGAACCTACCAGTCATTCCAGCTGTTTGACTGGGAGACTAAAGTCTCTGCCAGTCTTTCCTGTTACCTATTTTTGTTTATTAAAATTTCAAACGTTTGAATGACAGAATCTTTTTTCTGACTCGATTGTCATTGTGGTATATATGGCATATTTTTGTTTGTTTGTTTTCCCCCTGTTAGCCACAGATCAAACTGACATAGGACTGCAATCAATCTCCTCATATTGACTAAACAGACTTAGAAACAAGTGATAATTGTGATAATTCTTTCATTTAACTAATTTGCTCTCACTTATCAGGATAATAAACTAGAATAACTCAAATGAACTTTTTACCAGTTTATCAAGACAAATGATCAGTCGATTATATTTAGTATTCAGCAGTATATTTACATGAGATAGTTGCACTTTCGGTAAAACTTTCTCTCTGTTGTGACCGTAAATTTAATCTAACTTTTCCTCACAAATGCATACATTTCAGTAAAAAAGTGCTACCATCTGATTGATTTTAATTATTTTTGAGTATAGGCCTTTTTTTCTTACCTCGATGACATGCTTCAGTATTTCATTATGTCTTTATTTCCTCTAGGACTCAGATGCAGCTTGTCCTCTTCCCTCAGAGAAAAAAAATGGGCTGAATCTTCCTCTGGTAAACTACACAGATTCTGATGAACCCCAGAGTCCGTCCTCAAATCCTGACTCTGAACTTTGCCTTTCAGAGCAGGACCATATTACTATCCCCAGGCTCAGGAGGACCAAAAGTATACTGGTAAACAACACACACACATTGCAGTGAATGTATTACAAGCCAATTGCAGACATTTCATCGGTCTTATGCCTTCTGTCCATCATATTTTTATTGTTTTCTTTAGATGAAAAACCAGATTCACTTTGATTCGGATGAGCTTTTTGACACCACCTCAGCTGACAGTGAAGAGGAATACATTCCTAAGACAAGTGAGGACTCTGATGATTCGGACGGAAGTGAAGTCCTGGAAGTTGCGGACCCTCTCTTCAAGCATAAAGATGTCATCACAGATTTTTCTCCATTACCCCAAAGATCTGAAGCCTCCTCACAGCAGGTTGTTACAAGAGGGCGTTCACCTGTTAGGAGGAGAAGTAGCTCTGGTCTGATGCGTAAAAGGCAACGCTTCACAAGTGTGGTTCATCATTCAACACTAGCCAGCCATGCTTACTCATCTAACCAGAGTTCTGTAGGAGACACTGATGCCCTTTTCCAAAACTCAGTGGTGGATTTAGACCAGGATCAGGAGCAAAGTCTTCCTGACAGTTCCTCTTCCCTTCTTAGAAATGATAATGATTCTGGTGGTCCACTTTCCATACCCGCTGTTAACAAAAACGAGAATGGGTCAAGAATTTATAACAAGAAGCAGTACTGTTTGTACTGCAAGTTGGGTGTTTTAAAAATTGCAAGACATTTAGAGCGAGCATATATGAATAAGGCAGAGGTTGCACAGGCTTTTGCCTTCAAAAAAGGCTCCAAAGAAAGGCGAATGTATCTGGAACTTATAAGAAACAGGGGCAACTTTTCACACAACGTTGAGGTACTCCACTCTGGAGTCGGTAACCTCGTTCCCCGCAAGCAGCCAAGGCAGGATTCCAGTGCACAGGATTTCCTACACTGTGCATATTGTCACGGCTTTTTTGCCAGAAAGCTCCTTTGGCGGCACATGCAAATTTGCAAGCTTAGGCCTTGTGTACCACACAAACCAGGTAAAACCCGTGTCCAGGCCCTTTGTGCATTTACTACACCTCCTTCACCTGGTGTCAAACAGGACTTATGGAAACTCTTAAACAACATGGTCCAAGATGAGGTTTTTTCAGCAGTTAAATCTGATGCCTGTATCCTGGAGTACGGGGACCATCTGTACAACAGACTGGGACATGATCCTGGAAAACATGAATATATCCGGCAGAAGTTAAGAGAGCTTGGAAGACTTCTGCTGTGCTCCAGAAAAACCACTTCCATGAAGACCATTCGAGACCACATCAGACCATCCAACTTCATGCGAGTTATTCAGGCTGTAAAAGAGGTGGCAGGTTTTGATAGTGCAACCAACACTTACAAGTGTCCAAGTGTGGCCCTCAAAATTGGACATAGCCTGACAAAGGTATCAATGCTTGTTGAAAGTCGTGCAAATTTACAAAACAACTACAGTGCTGCCAAAGATGCACGTACATTTCGCAGAGTGTACGAAACTCGCTGGAATGAAATGGTTTCAGCTGCATCGCTGAGGACACTGCAGGAAGCCAGGTGGAACACTCCTCTGCTGCTTCCTTTCACAAAGGATGTCCAAACTCTCCACTCCTATTTGGATGAGAAACAGCAACATTACAGCTCAAAACTATCCACTGAGACATCCCCGCAGACATAGTCACAGCTGACTAAGGTCACGTTGACTCAAGTCTTCCTTTTTAATCGTCGAAGAGCCGGGGAGGTGACAAAGATGCCCACGACAGCATATTTGTCTAACAGTACATCAGATCCTCAAGACGATCTAGTTGATGCCCTGTCACCTGTTGAGAAGAAACTCTGCCAACACTTCAGACGGCTCGAGATCAGGGGAAAAAGAGAAAGAAAGGTTCCTGTTCTTCTGACCCCAGCAATGCAGCACGCATTGGATTTACTCACCAGCAAATGGCAGGAATGTGGGGTTCCTCAAGAGAACAGGTACCTTTTTGCTAGACCATTTGCCTTTACATGCCTCCGTGGTTCCGACTGCCTTCGACATTTTGCAAAGATCTGTGGTGCAAAAAGTCCCAAAAGTCTCACCTCCACAAAGCTTCGCAAACAAACAGGCACTCTTTCACAAGTTCTCAACCTCAGCAACACAGAGTTGGACCAGTTGGCTGATTTTCTCGGCCATGACATACGAGTACATAGGCAGTTCAATAGGCTTCCTGAGGGCACCCTCCAGCTTGCTAAAATAAGCAAGGTTCTGATGGCTCTGGAGAAAGGACGCCTGGGAGAATTCAAGGGAAAGACCTTGGATAAAATCAACATTGACCCTGAGGGTACTATTTGTCTATCTCTCTTGTCTCCTTTTAAAAGAAAATGTTCTTTCCTAATGCACTTTTTGTAATTATGTTTTATGGGCATTATTCACCATGTCAAAAACAAATGATCTTGAATAACATTCATTCCCCCTCACCCCCATACAGAGAATGTGCACCCTGACAGCGACCCTGACGAGGCATGCAAGTCAGACTCTGAAGGTTGGTATTTACATACAATTTTATATGTGACCACTGCTGCATATTTGTGGACATCCATGTGCAATATCTGTTTACAGAATCCATTTGGAGTCTGCTTTTGCCCGTCAACAACTGGTCATATGATGTTTTTGTTAACTTTAAAGCTCATCAGTCTTCATGTTCATTTGCAACATCAGAGAGGTGACTATTGTAAGACCCATCGCAGTTTGACCAACGGCGGAGGAACCGGGGGCGAAGGTTTATGCATGTTCTTTTGGGTTGGTTTTTGCACGCGCGACCCCTGGCTGGTGCGAATCACAATAAAATGGATATATTTCCTCCGTTCGAACAACGGGGCACAAAAGCACAACGGTTACAATTAATCTGACTCCATAATAAATTTAGAATACCAAATTTGGTCATACTCTCGTTAATTATCTGACTCCAAATTAGAATTAGAATTCATGATCTAAGGAAAGCATGCGTGAATCTCGGTGAGACTACACCTCGCCTCTTTCGGGGACAACCGCCGCATAAAACATGCACTCCGGTTCTAGTGCTGTTACCGGATCCTAGGTTCGTCGATTAAATTAGAGGTTGAAGTCAACCATCACTGCAACAGCATCTTTTGGCGTGAATACAGCTTAACCCAGATCTATGCACGCCCATGGGTTCCTTCAGGGAATTTTAACAGATAACCGACTTTTCATCCATGGGTTTCCTTAAGGCTAAAATCCCAGAACCGGCAATACACAAACCCTTTATATAGGTAGATCATGATTGTCTCTCCAACTTAATAAAACCAATTCTCATCCCAAAGCCGCTGATCAGTCAGTCCTTGGTTGAGCTTAACCCCTAGGTATCCGTCGCAACGCGGCTAGAAAGAATAAGAGGATTAAGAGTCACAGAGACCACGCAAGTTTAAAGAAATAACAAGAATTTAGTTTATTCACCAGGTAGGCAAGAGCTTAAATCAAACGAATCCAAGTTAAACCAAGTTACAAACAATTTAGAAAATGAGAATGAAGTCATACCTGGCGAAAAAGGTTACTCACGTGGGGAGAGATCGGATACCATTCTCCATAATTACAGGCGCTACTTACACACGGATGTGCGCAAGGAAAGACCAGATATCGTCTTCCCCGAACAGTCTGTCTCTCCTTGTTTTTAAGCCAAAATCTTTCTTTGATCCAGGCGGCATGGCCATAAACACCCGGAAGGGGGGTCGAATCTGGTTTTTGGGTTTCCTCCATTTGGAGGATGTAATAAAACACTTTAGCACAGAAAGGAGAACGGGCTGATTACCAAAAAGTGTTCTGACCAATTTTCAGGAGTTTCCAAAAGGGAATGAACCATGATTCCAATGGGAATTAAACATACTCCATTCAATTCCCTGGATTCCCCCGAGAATAACAAGACCAAACATGATAGGAATATGTACTAATATGATGCAGTTGTCATGAAAAAGTCTGACGATGAATTATTCTATCAGTATACTGGGTTATCCGTACAGAAGTGATTTCTTTGCAAGATATTGACCATATAAGCATATTATGAAGTTCTCATAGGTTTAGATTATTTGAAACAGATTAATATAACTATACTTTAACTTAGACTGGGGACAGTAATAGGACTCTCACAGGGGCATTGTGTCTGCCAGAGCCCTGTACCTAACCCCCCGTGGTGAGATCATCGACACCTTCCCCATGCAGGCTGAGTGGAAGTCCACAAAAGTTTTATTGCTATCTGGCCTGGCTTTGGACTGAGCTTATCAGCCATTCTACACTATGTAACGGCTGTGACAGCTTCATTTTAATCTCTGCACCAACGTTTAGTTTGAGCTTTTAGATTGCTGTTGTAAGCACTGCATGTCAAGCACAAGCATGGTGTTAGAGGTGTTGGGGGGGCAATAGGGTAGGTGGGTTCAGCTCTTTTAGGTTAGGATATAACCAGGGTGGTGTATCCGTAGATATCATAATCACTAGATGCCACACAACCCTGCCCAGGATGCTTCAAGACCACCGCCATCTTGGAGCAGTGCTTGTCAATGGTTTTCGGTCAATTGAAGTTTTGGAAGCCTGTGATTCACCTTACAACAGCATTTGTTTACATTCAACAAAAAGGGAACAACTTAGGTTATGTCATTTACTCGTTTGCAATATCACCTCAGAATGTGCTTAATGGCACAGAAAAACAATAAGTATGTATCAACTCCATCAACTGTATTTATGTCACAGGCTTGAAACTACAACACTACTCAGCACTATATAGCTGTGTCAAACAGCTAGTTAAGAGTTATTGAGTTAATATTTTTTTCAGTTTATGTGAATCAAAATAGTTTATGATCTAATTTCAGGTAAGTCTTATAAAGAGTAGGTAATTTTGCACATGTATTTGACATGTATTTTGGTTTACAGTTTAACCCTTCTTATCAGCATGGAGGATCCATACTGCAGTCAGTCAGCAGAGATCTTGAAATGTTTGTGATTTTGTGGAGGACACTGTTATACTGCAGTCTGCAGTCCTTAGACTTCAAACATGTCTGTGTGTTTTGTTTACCTGTGCCTTATAGTGAAGAGCTTCAAATTATGACCAAAATGTATGAAGTCAACCTTTTTGTTAACATTTTAATGTTAACGGATGAAAAGTAATTTTGACTCTCAGTTTTACTGTTCTTGACTTCATAACATCAAGTGACAAGAAGTGCCTTACTTCCTGTGAATTCAGTTTAGAAGTACTTCAAAAGAAAAGCATTTCCTGTTAACCAGATAATCCCAAATCTTTCCATTTAGCAGGTAAGTTGACAAATACCCTCCTAAATAATTTAAATAATGTATTTTAACATGTAATTAGGAACTTATTTAACTAAATTTTACAATTAAACTATTCAAGGAAACAATTTTCATCATCCTGTATACAAATTTTAAAATGTATCAACAAATATACTTTTCCTTTTTAACACGAGAAACTTGATCAACTTCTGGAGTCTCTTGGTTACAAATATTAGATCAAAAAACTTGAATTACTAACATAGAGGGGTTGAACAGCTGGTGTCACGAGTGCTTCACAATCAGTTAGAGCACCACTACGGTCACAATAGCAGACTGGTTTTTCACCTATTGCACAAATGATGGAGGATGTTTAGTGAGCTGTGGTGGATTTCTTTGGTTATACAGTCTATATTCTTCTGCTCTGTTGTAGGGAGTAAGGTAACATCTAGTCAGAGGGAAGAGGATGCACCATCTGATGTGAACCTTGATGATGCATCACCACAGCAGAGCACCATCGCACCTCAACACACCAAACAACCAAGGTCACCAAAAAGGGAAAGAGGCAAGTTCTCTGAGACTGGTCTGAAATCAGATTAGTTTATGGTGTGGTTGTAAGTGTGTTTTCTTGGCATGTGCTGAAATGTGGATTGTAGACACACAAATTTGTGATTAAGATTTCTTTGGGGGGTGGGGGAAGTTTCTGAGTTCTCATTCACCTATGTTACTTAAATTGCTTCTAAATCACTCCTTGGTTAAGAAACAGATTTGATTATATGTTTGTTCTTTTACAGCTCGGCAGCCTGTTAAAAAGAGGCCTTGGGAGAGAGAGGAGATCCTGGCTGTTGAGAAACACATGATGTCCTTCATCACCACATGCCGTGTTCCAGGGAAACGCGACTGCGATAAGTGCATTGAACAGGAGAAAATAGCACTCAAAAACAGGAATTGGTTGGCTATTAAATTTTACATCAAAAACCAAATCACAGCTCTGAAGAGAAAAGTTTAGAGGGATCAGGTGTTGTCTGTTGAGAGCTGTAGGAGGGTTACATCATGTTGGACTCCTTTTACTGTCCCCTCGTTTGGTTAATGTGGTGCAATACTTCTATCTGTTTGTTACACAAAGTTCATGGCTTGGATTAGGTTACAATGTTTAGTGCTACAGTGGCTTGCAAAAGTATTCAGCCCCCTTGAACTTTTCCACATTTTGTCACGTTGCGACCACAAACATAATTACAGCTGCAAGCAGCATTGAAAGGGCCCTCGCACCCCTCGTACACGTTGGGGTGGTGGCGAGATGTGAATGGGTGCAGGTGTCCATTCACAGCCATTGGACACTGCTAGACTCTGTACAATGTGTTTTCCTGAGGGGAGTGCAAAAATTTTCTGGAGGGCACTATGATACCATTTTGACATGCCTGTGTGCAAAACCTACACCATAGTAATCGTAATACTGGGCTCCATGAGTCTGTAGTTTTTTGTAAATTTTCAAGCATGTTGAGACCCTCAAAAGGGCAATTCATTTAAAAAAAATGTTTGGGGGGCGCTACAGAGGCATTGTGCCATATTAAATGCCAATTGGGATATCGCGTCGAAGATCATAAGACACTGACAATTTGTGCAATGTTTTGCAAGCTTTGGAATAACCGAAGGCCTTTACACGTGTGTTTGTAAAATTTCAAAAAAACGCAGGAAATGGCTCATAGCTCACTTCCTGTTTGGCCAAAAAATTTCTAATAAATTACCATATCTTTGCATGAGAAACTCAACGATCACACCAAATTTCATGAACATTCAAGCACTTTTATCTTAACATGGCTGTGGCTAGAGGTTGCTGTGGAGCCACCTGGCCACACCCGATCTAATATCAGCATATATTTGTACTTGGGAGGAGACTCTTATCAAGCTTGTAAAGTTTCAGGCAAATCTCACAAAGTGTGTGTGAGTAAAATCAACTTCTTGTTTCATGGCGGAACATCGAAATTCGCCGCAACACCACGGACACATCGTTGGATGAATCCAAAAAAGCTTCGCAATTTAACATCATTGGCCAAATTTTAAATTGATCGGATAAAATCTCTTGGAGGAGTTCGTTAAAGTACAACGCCTGTGAATGGCGAAAAATCCAAAAAAGTTGCAATTTCAATTAAAAATGGCGGACTTCCTGTTGAGTCTAGGTCATGGCACCAAGAGACTTTTTTTTAGGTTTCGGCATAATCCACATGTCCACCGAATTTCGTACATGTAGGTGAAAAGGACCCAGAGGGCTGCTTCATTAAAATTTTCTAGGGGGCGCTATAATGCTATTTTGCCACACCTATGCGTGATTTCAATATCCTAGTCAAAGGATTGACCGGCTCAATACGTTTGCAAAATTTTGTGAGTATGCAAGCATGTTTAGACCCTCAAAAGGGAAATTGTTTTAAAAAAATGATTGGGGGCGCTATAGAGCCATTGTCCCACATTAAGTGCCAATTGGTGCATCAAATGGAAGACCGTTAGAAAGTTATAATTGCTGCTTTGTTTTCCAAGTTTTGGAGTATTCTAAAGCCCTCAAACATGTGTTCGTAAAATTTGGATAAACGCAGGAAATGGCTCATAGCACACTTCCTGTTTGGCCAAAAAATTTCAAAAAAATTTCCATAACCCTCCATGACAAATTTAATGATCACACCAAATTTCATGAACATTCAAGCACTTTTATCTTTACATGGCCGTGGCTAGTGGGCCCTGTGGAGCCACCTGGCCACTCCCAATCTAATATCAGCATAAATTTATACTTGGGAGGACACTTTTATCAAGCTTGTAAAGTTTCAGGCAAATCTCTCATAGTATGTGGGAGTAAAACCAACTTCCTGTTTCATGGCAGAACATCGAAATTGGCCGCAACCCCACGGATACATCGTTAGATGAATCCAAAAAAGCTTGGCAATTTAACATTGGCAAAGTCTTTCGATGTCATACGCCAACTTTTAAGTTGATCGGACAAAATCTCTAGGAGGAGTTCGTTCAAGTACAACGCCTGTGAATGGCAAAAAATCAAAAAAAGTTGCAATTTCAATTAAAAATGACGGACTTCCTGTTGAGTCTAGATCATGGCACCAAGAGACTTTTTTTTAGGGCTTGGCATAATCTACATGAACACCGAATTTTGTACATGTAGGTTAAACACGCCAAGTAGGGCTGCTTCATTGAAATTTTCTAGGTGGCGCTATAATGCGATTTTGCCATGCTCATCTGTAAACCCTATATCATAGTAAAACGTATGACTGGCTTTATAAGTTTGCAAAATTTCGTGAGTTTTCGAGCATGTTGAGGCCATCAAAAATGCAATTATCTATTAGGGGGCGCTATAGAGCCACCATGTCACACCCAGTGCCAAATGAGACATCAAATCGAAGAGATTTATGTTTTCAACATATGAGCCAAGTTTGGCGAGTTTTCGAGTATGATAAGACCCTCCAAAATGTCTTCGTAAAATCTGAAAATAGGCAGGAAATGGCTCATAGCTCACTTCCTGTGAGGCAAAAAAATTTCAAAAAAATTGACAAAAAACTTCATAATGACGACTACGGCCACATCGAATTTCGTGGGAATCTGAGCAATTGCGTTCCAAAATGGCCGCGTGTTTGCTGGCGCTATATAGCCACCGGGGCATGTCCAAGCACAAAAATAACAATACTTTGAAATTTTCACCAAAACTGACGTCTCTGCTAATTTTTGTGAGTTTTCGTGCATGGCAAGGCCCTCAGAAATGCGTTCTCGCAGCAGAATAAAAATAATAATAATTAAAGCTGCAAGCAGCGTTGAAAGGGCCCTCGCACCCCTCGTGCACGTTGGGGGTGGTGGCGAGATGTTGACGGGTGCAGGTTTGCATTCACATCCATTGGACACTGCTAGACTGTACAATGTGTTTTCCTGAGTAGAGTGCAAACACCATTCCTGAAATCAATAGGTGGACTATGTTAAAGTATGGCGGCTGTTCATGAAAAAAAAAATTGAAATTTTAATTCAAAATAATGGACTTCCTGTTGGGTACGGGTCATGGCACTTCATAATTTTTTTACAAGTCTTGGTATGTTTCATGTTTCCACCAAAGTTTGTTTATGAAGGTGAACTGAACCATGAGAACTGTTTTGAGTTGAAGTTTTCTGGAGGCACAACGATGCCATTTTGACATTCCTGCGAGCCAAACCCATACCACAGTAATTGTAATACCAGGCTCCACGAGTGTGTTGATTCTTATAAGTTTCCCAGCATGCTGAGACCCTAAAAAGGGCAAATCTTTTGAAAAAATTATTAGGGGACGCTACAGAGCCATTGTACAACATTAATTGCCAATTGGAATATCAAATCGAAGATCATAAGACACTGCCAATTGGTGCAACGTTTTGCAAGTTTTGGAATATCCAATGGCCTTAAAACGTGTATTCGTAAAATTTGGAAAAACACAGGAAATGGCTCATAGCCCACTTCCTTTTTGGCCAAAAAATTTCTAAAAAATTACCATAACCCTGCATGACAAATCTAATGATCACACCAAATTTCATGAACATTCAAGCACTTTTATTCCAACATGGCCGCGGCTAGTGGCCGCTGTGGAGCCACCTGGCCACTCCCGCTCTAATATCAACCTAAAAGTATACTTGGGAGGACACTTTTATGAAGCTTGTAAAGTTTCAGGCAAATCTCACAACGTATGTGGGATTAAAACCAACTTCCTGTTTCATGGCGGAACATCGAAATTGGCCGCGACGCCACGGATACATCGTGCGATGAATCCAAAAAAGCTTCGCAAGTTAACATTGGCAACGTATTTAGATATCATTCGCCAAATTTTAAGTTGATCGGATAAAATCTCTAGGAGGAGTTCGTTAAAGTACGACGCCTGTGAATGGCGAAAAATAAAAAAAAGTTGCAATTTCAATTAAAAATGGCGGACTTCCTGTTGAGTTTAGGTCATGGCACCAAGAGACTTTTTTTTTCGTTTTCGGCATAATCCACATGTCCACCAAATTTCGTACATGTAGGTGAAAAGGACCCCGAGGGCTGCTTCATTGAAATTTTCTAGGGGGTGCTATAATGCTATTTTGCCACACCTATGCGTGATTTCAATATCCTAGTCAAAGGAATGACCGCTCAATCCGTGTGCAAAATTTTGTGAGTATTCAAGCATGTTTAGACCCTCAAAAGGGCAATTGTTTTAAAAAAAAATGATTGGGGGCGCTATAGAGCCATTGTCCCACATTAAGTGCCAATTGGTGCATCAAATTGAAGACCATTATGCAGTTATAATTGCTGCTATGTTTTCCAAGTTTTGGAGTATTGTAAAGCCCTGAAACATGTGTTCGTAAAATTTGGATAAACGCAGGAAATGGCTCATAGCTCACTTCCTGTTTGGCCAAATAAGAAAAAAAAAATTCAAAAAAATTTCCATAACCCTGCCTGACAAAGTCAATGATCACACCAAATTTCATGAACATTCAAGCACTTTTATCCTTACATGGCCGTGGCTAGTGGGCGCTGTGGAGCCACCTGGTCACTCCCGATCTAATATCAGCATCAATTTATACTTGGGAGGACACTTTTATCAAGCTTGTAAAGTTTCAGGCAAATCTCACATAGTATGTGGGAGTAAAACCAACTTCCTGTTTCATGGCGGAACATCGAAATTCGCCACAACCCCACGGATACATCGTTGGATGAATCCAAAAAAGCTTCGCAATTTAACATTGGCAAAGTCTTTAGATGTCATACGCCAAATTTTAAGTTGATCGGATAAAATCTCTAGGAGGAGTTCGTTAAAGTACGACGCCTGTGAATGGCGAAAAATCAAAAAAAGTTGCAATTTCAATTAAAAATGGCGGACTTCCTGTTGAGTCTAGGTCATGGCACCAGAGACTTTTTTTTAGGGCTTGGCATAATCTACATGTACACTGAATTTTGTACATGTAGGTTACACACGCTGCGAGGGCTGCTTCATTGAAATTTTCTAGGTGGCGCCATAATGCGATTTTGCCATGCCCATCTGTAAACCCTATATCATAGTAAAACGTATGACCGGCTTTTATAAGTTTGCAAAATTTCGTGAGTTTTCGAGCATGTTGAGGCCATCAAAATGCAATTATCTATTAGGGGGCGCTTATAGAGCCACCATGTCACACCCAGTGCCAAATGAGACATCAAATCGAAGAGATTTATGTTTTCAACCTCTGAGCCAAGATTGGAGAGTTTTCGAGTATGATAAGACCCTCAAAAATTTCTTCGTAAAATCTGAAAAGACGCAGGAAATGGCTCATAGCTCACTTCCTGTGAGGCAAAAAAATTTTAAAAAAATTTACAAAAAACTTCATAATGACGACTACGGCCATATCAAATTTCGTGAGAATCCGAGCAATTGCGTTCTAAAATGGCCGCGTGTTTGGTGGCGCTATAGAACCACCGGGGCCTGTCCAAGCACAAAAATAACAATTCTTTGAAATTTTCACCACGACTAATGTCTCTGCAAATTTTTGTGAGTTTTCGTGCATGGCAAGGCCCTCAAAAACGCGTTCTCGCAGCAGAATAAAAATAATAATAATAATAACTAAGAAGAAGAAGAAGAAGAAGAATAAAAATCCCTTCAAAAACAATAGGTTCCTCGCACCTTTGGTGCTCGAGCCCTAATAATAATAACTAAGAAGAAGAAGAAGAATAAAAATCCCTTCAAAAACAATAGGTTCCTCGCACCTTCGGTGCCAGGACCCATTCCGAGCCCTGGCACCGGTCGGTGCTCGGGCCCTAAATATAATTTATTGGAATTTTATGTGAAAGACCAACACAAAGTGACAGACAATTGTGAAGTAGAAAGAAAATTATCCATGATTTAAAATTTTTTTTTACAAATAAAAAACTGAAAAGTGCGGTGACAAAATGTGGAAAAGTTCAAGGGGGCTGAATACTTTTGCAAGCCACTGTAGTTCTGATAGGTCTGCTTATCACCTCTATTACCTTCTCCTTCTATATGTTGTCTTGTCTCCCATCCTTCTCATCTGGTCATCTCCTGTCACCTTATAATGTGTATAATGTTTGCTCCTTTCTTTTTCATTCAGTCTGGTTTCTTTCAAGGCATTCCTCCTCCAGTGTTTCTCTCTTTTCTCCCTTTATCTGGCACTTTATGACCTTGTTATCTTTAAAAAATGTAGCATCAAGTTAAAGCATGTTATCTGATTTATACTCTTAACTCGTTAGTGTTTCCTTGGTGGTATTGCATCATATCCATCATTTCTTAATTCAATAATCTGCCTCCTTATTTTAATTTATGTTTGGATGATAAAGAGTTACTGTAGGTTGGGCTTCAGAGCTGTGTAATACAGTGACAGTTTTGTCTACCTGTGAAGGGAGTTTAAAGAAGTTCAGAGTTTAGAGTTTTGACTAGACTTATTTTTGTTATAAGCTGCTGTCAATAATTGCACAGACCTACTGTACCCAGTGTCAAAAGAGGAGGGTGTTTTCTGTTCAAAAGAACGTGACAGTTTGTTGGTCCTTAATTGAACAAGTTTTGTTTATCCAGCATCTTCAAAAAATTTTGAATAAAAGCTTTCAGCTTTTAAATTCATCCATTGTTTCAGGTCTAATCATATGAACAGTATAAAAAAATCATTTAAATAGATATATCTATCTTATGTAGCCACATGCATATTAGCACATAAGACACAAAGACAAGACAACTGTTGACTTCTGTTACTATTCAATTTAATTATTTTTACAGTTTACCCTAAAACACAAAGCATCATCCTTATCAAAACTATAAAGTCAGCCCATCTGTGCTGTATTAAACAAACATTAGAGTTCAGACATCCAAGAGAAAGGGAAGAACTTTCTGGCTGAAGAAAAAATCAAATAGTGCACTTCTAAGAAAGACACATCCTGTGAACATTGAAGGTATATCGGGTCAGGTTTGAGAGTAGATCTAGAGACTGATGCACTTTACAATGCCTTGAATCTAAGCTGGTGATACTGATAAGAAATATACTTGTCAAAACCTTAGCATGGATAAAAATTTAAAGCAAGGCTTCAGATACTGAATACTACCTTGAATCATTGGTTCACCTCTCTTTCCTGCACTGACAAGTATGGAGTGGTCCCACAAAGTCTGTTTGATCTGACGTTTGTGTAAGTGGTACCCAGGAGGAGAAAAACCGGGCAGTGTGTAGATACTGACCCCAGATGTGGCCAAATACCAGACAGGTTCCCAGATGTCTGTTCCTAGTCTGGTCAGGGACCTCTACTTTGTCTAATTGGTAATTTGAAGTGAGTTCTCTATTTACCTACACTTCAGGATACTGCCTGATTTTTTTCAGTGCTGTACAACCTTCAGAAAGGTTGGTTCCCACAATGTATGGTCTGCTAATGTGTCCTGACAATAGCACAAGGACAAGTATGTGTGTGTGTGTGTGTGTGTGTGTGTGTGTGTGTGTGTGTGTGTGTGTGCGCCGTGTGCCCCAGCAGGATTAATCAAACTATTCAACTTTCATCACAAAATTATGGGAAGTTGGCCAATATGAATGGGAAGAGGTGATTAAATTTCCAGACTAATCCAAATGCAGATTTTGATTCTGCAGCTGACCTCCCTTATGCCATGCTTTTCTCCCCTGTTAAATGCTAAAATTGACTCTGATAGCACAACCATAATGTCCCACATTCAGTGCAGTCTTTTGCTTTGTGAAATAGGCAAGGAGTCTGCTTTTTTTTTGGAAAATGGTTCTTAGATGCGCTTGAGAAACTTGGATGCAATTTTACATGCGCTTGGATGCAATTCTGACGAGAGATACCCTGCCCGGCTACAGAGCCTTAATTAATCATTTTTCCAAAGCCGAAAACGCAGCTTGAAGAGTGTTTACGATGGATAAACGCATGTGGAAGGCCTCACTCGCAACTCAATGTGAATAGGATCAACAAGCATAAGGCTATTTTCTTGAACGTAAGAAAATTATAAAATTTTTTTTGCCATTTCACCCTCACTAGTCTTTCACCAACATGCTATGCATATATTTTATGCTGAGAAGACAGAATGACACCAATGGCATCATTGATATATGCGTTTTTACCCAGTGGACTTCTGCGCTTCTGCAGATGTAGCTTTAAACCTGTAGCAGCTGAGAACATGATTCCTTCATCCCACCCAGCACAGGCATCCACAACGCTGGATAATATGAAACATTAAGCGAGATGGTGACAGATTTTTTAATAGCATGACATAATCTGGCTCGAAATTTGAACGTGAGAAAAGCTGACTTGGTAGCTTGCCAGCTTACTAGCTGCACTAGGACTCAGAATGTTAGTCGCTTAGCCGAAGGGGGACCTGCCCCGATGACATCACGAAAAACGTGAATAATCGTCACGTGATGCAGATGGCGGGCAAGCCTGGGGCATCTGCCATAGAGAACCATTGAAAACGTGAAAAGGAGGCACTAAACTGCTTGTTATTCGTTTTTTTTCCATGGAATGAAGCAGAAATGTGTGCTCAAAGGTAGTTTAAAAATAGAATTACTCCTCCCGAGGCATATATCGATGAATATTAAATGATTACACTAAATCAATGGGTGAATGACGAGCGGTAAATTTAGTCACACTCCTCCCTTTCTCCCCCGTCCTGGGCTGCGACTTCAGGTAACCTGGTTAACCTGCTGCCTTCTGATACTTACGTAGACCCACCAGCAGTGATAGGCGAACAAACTCCTTTAGTCGTCTTCAAAAGCTTTGTTCCCTTACCTAGCATTATTCTTGAACATCAACATATTTTACGTACACTGCGAGGTTTGAAAAAAAGCGGTATCGCATCACATTTGGGATCTAAAAATGCCTACTTCCGAACCAAAATGAACAATACCGGACAAATGAATCGCAGCTGCTGCGAAAGAAAATCCTAACAACATAGGTGGAATAACTTCAAATTCTAGCATAGAATCAGACAACTAATGTATTATCGACAGGCACGTGCTGAGGGGCGACGAGGGGGCTTGGGCACCTGCCCCTTTCGCCCCTTGCCAGTAAGTGCCCTTTTTGTCAAGGTGTTTTTTTTTAGGCCCTATTTTTTGTCCCTCAATATGATATTCATCAATATAAAATATGAGTATTTTGAAATAAATAGCGTAATACCTGTGCCATTTATACCGTAACGTCACGTGACCTGACCTCAGAGCTTTAACCTCTGTGACAAGCGAGTGCCCCTCGCACTGCCCAGAGCCAGCCAGCCAAGGACACACTGCTGGAGGAGATCCCAGATTGCATTTGGTCTTGGTGCTAATTCCACAACGTTAATGCTGTTGTGGGGAGTCGAAGAGCCGGAAGGTAAGTAATTTAATTTACTAGTAGCTAGACGGCTTTGTAACATTATCATGCGCGTGGAGCGGAGCCTTTGGTCGTCGATAGCCAACTGTACACACGCATTTGAATGACCAATTCCTGCCATAAATTACGGATCTTTTGGCATTCTTACCGGTGGAATTTTTGGTTATTCAGAGACGGATTTGTATTTAAATAAATGCAATGCAAGACACATGTATCCAGCATCAGATGTATAGTACTTAAGTAGCTTTTTTTTGAGGATTTGTGCTTTACTTGAGTTTTTTTTTAATCAGGACTTTTACTTTTACTCTACTACATTTGAAAGATTAAAAAGTATATACTTTCACTTCATTACTTTGACACTGGCCACTTTGTTACTTGATACAAATTAAAATACGAATATAGAGCTGCCGGATAGCTCACTAGGTTAAGCATTGCGTTGCAATGCAGAAGTGACTATCACGTCGCAGGTTTGAGCCCCGGTCATACCAACCGGCAGTGGTCGGCAGCTTTTTCAGAGTAGCACACAATTGGTTATTGCACTACAGGGATTCAAATTGGGAAGGGACTGCTGGGAAAGGGAAATAAAGTAAATAGCTTTGTTCGTTGCTCAAGTACCTCCTGTTGGCCAGATGGGCGCTCGTCAGGAAGATTCTAAGCTTGTTCATGTCCGGGTATCCTCCGCCCTCGTTCTGAAGTTGTGAAGATTCAACCAATGAGTGTATAAGAAGCAGTGGCTGACAGGCACGTGCTTCGGAGGAGAGCCGTGAACTGTCTTCACTCTCCTGAATTGGCAATAAGGGATCGCAAACGAGCAAGCCTTGTACATAGTTCACCAATTGGGCATTCCAGAGTTGGGTGGGATTGGAGATGCCAAATTAAAAAAAAAAAAAAAATGCATGTAATTTATCTGTAAGGATTATCTGGATTTGGCGTGTTCGAGAAGAACTACGGTGCTCGGCAGGGTATCTTAACTGCTTTGAGCAGATGTGTGTGCCAGCAGACATGCAGCTGCAAATTTATGCACGCAGTTACAATATTCTGTCACAAGATGGCACTCCCGGATCAGTTATTGAATATTCACAAGCAAGCCGAGCTCGAACACGATTTAGAATATGGACGAGTTCACTCAAATCCCTGTTTTTCAGGAGTTGCCTGAATTAAACTCCTCAGCTAAGCCTGATGTGCAAACTGCTCAATATACTAGCCCATAGTATCTATCCTGCAGTTCAAAAAAATTCTCTCTTGCTACAGAAAAAATTGTTGTCCTCTGTAGCAACCACCTCAGCTACAGTGAGCCAATGGTATTCCAATTAGTGGTTAAGAAAAATCTGTTTTCTGAAGCAAAATTCCACATGGTATTGAAACTATGTCATTCTACAATTAATTGTAGTCAATTATAGTGTTTTTTTTTTTTTTTAAAAAACTACCAGTAAACTCAAAGAATAAGTATATAAAGCAGAGACTGCCTGTTTGTTTTTTGAATACTGCATCTTACTACTACTTTGTAATATATAATAACACATTAAACTGTGTCTGATACTGCCCAATACGCCGCGATACGCGCCAGTAGTATGTGCCCTTTTTTCACTTTGAGCACCTGCCCCTGTAGAGGTCTCTGCACCGGCCTGATTATCAAGTAGGTTAATGAACTGTTACCAAGCTAGCTTGCCATTACAAACCTGTCACTGGGTGTCACAAATTAAATTATGAATACGAAGTCATCCTCATTAGCCTGCTGTGATTTGAGCATTGAACACATTGCTTTTGCATTTCTGTAGCTGGCTAAGCACAAATGAAAAAAGGGTTGTTATTGTCACGGTTTTGTGTTATCTGGACTGCCCCTTATCTGTGTTTCCCTGTTAGCTGTCGATGGTGAAGTGAATTTTTTCAGAGCCATTGTTGCTATCGCTGTTGCATTTACCGTAGCAGCAATGTTTTTGGTCCCCATTGTCCACACAAGTTAGATCTGAAATAAAAGTTGATAAAAATCGCCTAAAAACCTACTTTACCTTGCTCAGCACGTCGCCTCTTGTTGTTCACTTGCCCGACTTCCGGGTTCGGTGAATGATGTTCACCTTACACATAGGCTATTTTTAGATATCAGGCGGGTCCCGATTGAGTTTAGTTTGCTTGTCGTCGGAATTGGTTTGGAGGAAAACGGCGACATGACGAACATTAGATTAATAATGCGGTTATGTCTAATGTAGCTAGTTTAAGGGTTAGCTGCATTGCTTTATATGATTTATTTCTAGCTCTTGTATTGCCTGACACATACTGGATCCAGTGTTATTTTTAGCTCAGTGATGGCAACAAATGCATGAAAACTAATTACCCTGCGTAACACGTGCAGTATGATTCCACTAATTTGTCCGGTTTGATCTAAGTGTGCGGTTTATTGGGTGCTAGGCTTTTCTGCATTGATGGCCAGCACCTCGCGGTAACTCTGGTATCTCCAGCCATTCCGTTAAAAATTTGGATGTCATGGATATATCCTTGCGTGAAATAGTTCAGGGCTGTTTCACAATTAGGGGTAAATTCTAAAATATTGAATAAATTTAGCTTTTTTTGTAAAATTACTGGCAGCAAGGTGACATATATCATTCATTTTAAGTTCTGCCATCATTGACTAATCTACAGAAGCCGTTTATTTGATGAAAAAATGTTAACTGTCGAAAATTTGCCAGTACGAAATTTTTTTTTTTGACATTTTGGTGTCTCATTTTCTTTTAGATACATTTGTATTCCTCACCAATAAAATACCACTGCACCCAGTAGCTTGTGCAATCATTACTTAAAAAATGGGAAGGCTTTTAAGCTACAAATAATATTTGGGGGGTCAGAAATGCATCGATTGATGAAAACTTGACTTTTTCTACCAAGACATTCTGTCTGTCAAAAAATGTCTTCGCTGGAAATGTTTTTTACATTATTAATATTTCAACAGAGGAGGGGGGTAAGTTTGTATGTATTGTATGATTTTTACTCCACTTATTCATATGATTGCATATGAGGAATACTGTGTCAGTATATGCACTGGTCATTACACTGTGTACCATGTTATGAGTATATGTTCTTTGTCCATCAAAAACATGTCTTCTCCGGAACTGGTTAAAAAGGTGGACATAGGCAAATTGTCATTTGTATGAATTTTAGGAGAACCTGAGAACCCAACGCTCCAAAATTTAAAGCATGTGTCCGCAACAACAATTGTAAACAAATAGGCATCAATTTGATTCTATATTCCACATTTGATTTTTGGGGGTCCGTGAGACAAACTTTGGTCCCTGATTGTGAAACAGCCCTTAAGGCCTTTCTGGAAGACTTTGCTGGAGAAGTTGGATGCATTCGGTACTAAATAAACCGCAATATTTTCTGGAAAGCGCGCAAGAGACTGGCGTTCAAACTTCGGCTGTACTGTAGTCATTTTGGAACTCAGCTGCATGGCGTGGGGCTCTCAGCAACAGTAACTAAAGGGGGGGGTGAGCTGGCCGGCGTAGTCGGAAAGGTCCATTGGTTCCAGCACTGGTGGTGTTCAGAGCCATGTCTCTGGTGGTGCTAAATCAGCTGGGATGAAGTAAGGCATTGCATTTACCCAGTGACTAATCAACTTGAAGCACAGATCTTCCTTACATACAAGAGAGCAAAAGAGCCTACGTCCTGGTCGGAGAATTAACAACCTCTAGTGGGGTCAAAAAACATTTAGGTGTACAGGCAGTTGTTTCAATGTATTAAATTCAATGGTAGACTGAGGAGACAGAGCAAAATATCTAATTCATATTTTTACTCTGCATCATATGGCATGCAATTGATACAATTTTCAGCAAACCAAAGTTCTTCCGATTATTTTCACGCCACACTTGCAGTGACCGTGATTAACTTTTTTTTAATAAAAATAACCGTTATGGAGGCCTCTGTAGGTTTTTCTTCTGGCGTTCCTTGGTAACAATGGATAGACAACCATGATTGCTGTCTTGTCCCAAGGGAGCCATCATTAGCATGCTGACTAGCTCAACGAGAAAAATTAGTAAATCAAAAAATAAATAAAGTGTTTACTAATTGAACAGTTCTGTGTTAGCGTTCAGATTTTGTTATGGTTCTTGTTCTTTACTGTGTCCCAATAACCAATTTGCAGCTATTTACCTAGCAATCTAAGCTAGCCACATTGCTAATTTTGTAAAAAGAGCAGCAAATGAGTGTTTATAGCAAGCTAGTGACTCAATTGATGGCGAATTAAGAAATCATCGCTCTTATAGACGGAATGACCATGCCTTAATGATTGAGTGGCAGAGTGATTGAGTTATCTCAATGCTAGTACATAATGGAAATAGCCATTGAGGCACTAACGGCAATTAGCAATGTGAACACATAGTGGGAAATGCCATTAAGGCTCTAATGGAACTTAGCATCGTGATAGCGAAAATATTTACAGTCACCCCATGTGGGGTGGCTAGTCTTGTTTAGCCAGAGGTAATGAAGGAGATGTGTTGACAAGAACAATTTGATTGGATGAATGAGCTTGTTGCAACCTACGTACATGGTCACGTGATCACCAAAACAAAACAAACACAAAGGTTGATCGCAGCATATTCAAATGGGAAAGTCTTGTGCTGCTGTTGGTTGTACCAATAACGATGCCATTAAATTGTCAGGGAAATATGGCAAAATAATTTCCATCAATTTCCATTAAATAATGACACCCTTTGGAAACAATGTCTTGTCAACAGGGGTTAAAGTGGGCCAGACCGGTCCGGAACTAAGTTCCACCACCTTAGTTTGTATTGAAAAATTTATTTGAGTAAAGCTGCTTTCACACCAGACGCGAAACGAATTTTTCACATGACTGATTACATTCAAAGTCAACACAATGATGCAAATATATTCGCGTCTTTGCCTTGACTTTGAATGTAATCTGTCGTGCGAAAAATTTGTTTCGCGTCCAGTGTGAAACGCCTTAACAGTAGGGCCGTGGACTACAGATCATTTTCACATGCTGCTTTCAATTACAGCCTGCCTGCCACTCTTTCAAAAGCACCAAGATGCCCAACAAATCAGAGCACAACATCAGTCTCTGCTAGCCCCGCCTTCACTAAAACGCAGCTGTATGTATGCTGTATTTCATTTGAGTGAGCGCATCGGTCAAGTACCAGCCTGCGAGGAATTGACAATGTTTGAAACGGCGTTTATAGCCAAAGTAAGTGAATTAACTTAAGTTAAAGTCGATGGTGAAATTTGGTAATATTCAAGAATCAAACCGGCCAACTAAAAGAATTTAAATTTAAAAAGGGTTAACGTTAGTTGCTTTAGGCTATAACGTTAACCAGGCTGCTTACCAGCTAGCTAGTGCATTAATAAAATTATTAGCGATTCAGTCAAAGCCTGACAAAGGCTCAGTTGCACCGATAGTTTTGTGAGCAATGTTGGTTTGTGTTTCTGGCACAGCAGTGACGTTACTTGTGCATATCTTTCTTTGAAATCTACAGTCGCCAGCTACAGGCAGAGCTACTTGAAAATCATTGCGCTGAGCAGCACGTTTTTTATGTAGCTGGCGATATTATGCTGGTTGGATCGCAGCGTCCTGTACTATCCAGGGATGCGTTTCCCAAAAGCATAGTCGCTAACTGCATTAGAGCATAAAATTATTAGAGATCCATCTTGATACATCTAGCCATAATTTTGCATTGGAAATCAGAACATTTTGGAAGTAGAATATGGTTTATGTGTGCAATGTAAGGACAGTGTCTTGAAATCACATAAAGATTCATAGATTTCTCTTACTTGTTCATTTTGTTAATTATGTAATAGTTTTGATTTACTGTTTTAGGAAATGAAAAATACTGTAACAGTAGAATATCTTCACTGTCATACTTCCCAATATTCTGCAAGTTTTCAGCCAAATCCAGCACTGCTTTTCTCTTGTTATGCTCACTTCCTGATTATGTGAATACGAAAATTCAATGTCATAGTCCCAATGGGCCAAAAATAAAGCGACTACAGTTATTTGCAATCATTTGTGTCATTTTCCCCCACTGCACCGCGACACCGAATTTTAGGGTTCCCCCACCTGTCAAATCCCACTTTAACCACTGCTTGTCAAACTGAGAAGAATTGACCGTGGAAAGCCTTACAAACCGACCAAGCATTCAGTTCTTTGTACAGAGAACTTCGAGGCTGCTTCACATATCAAGACTTTACCAGTAAGTCAACAGATTTGTTGCAGTGTAAACCTTTTTCAGTCAAAATAAAGATTTAAAGAAATCAGTTGAAAAGATTATATTCAATACAAATATTCACCTCTTAAGCCCAAACGCCCCCAGTCCCAGGGGCAATCAACATGCATAATAAATACAGTATGTTTCTTAATAGCAACATCGTCATACGGCATATCCACTAGGGAATAAACTCGGCGAAAAGCTCACGATGACTGTTTTTACCTAAACCGAACGCAATTCAAGCACCAAGCAAGCAAATAAGCATGTTGCAAAACATAGGATTAAAAGAATATCAGTGCTCGATCGCTAGCATTTCTACTGAATTTGTGCTATGCATACAAATGCTACATCAAATGACAGAGGAAAGTCCACAGAATCCAACAATGTAAGCCATGTCATTGTAAGCCGACACCACACTCAGAGAACAGCAGGCATTGTTGAGGAATTCGTACTGGTTAACGTTGACCTTTAAATGAAGGACTCAGAGACTTTCACTAATTTAACCATTTTACTATAATAATTCAAAAGGCAAAAACCATGTGTATAGATACAGACAAATTCTTCAAACCATCAAATAATATAGCTATTCAGTTGATGATCTTTCTGCGAAGTATTTGAAAAGAAGACAGTCAGGAAATTGAAGAAACTTCTTCGGGTGTGTAGAAAACTCTGCCGGCCAAGTGCAGAGACTCTGCAGGCAGAGGGCTGCCCCAAGGGCCAGCTCCGCCGCGTTCTTTTGCTTGGATATTTGTAAGTGCCCATTGCCCAAAACTACGCCTCTCCAGCTAATATCCTCCAGTAGTTTAACATCCTCCCTCATTATAAGCATATATTATTCATAATCCCTCCTTAAGGAACTGCTTTATGTAAATGTATGTTGTCAGCAAACAGGAATGTATGGCTTCGTCCTTATCAGCTCCAGCCGAGAGGCCCTCCTTGTCAGGCCTTATGGTCCCGTTGGCTTACAAGGCATTCTCTCTCTCTCCTGTGCTCCCCATGCTGTATCTCTCTCTCTCTCTCCTATGCTCCCTAGGCTCCCTCTCTCTCTCTCTCTCTCTCAGAGAAACTCCAAACTACAGTTTCATTCCATCGCTAAAGACTTAGCTAAACTGGCAGAATAAATGGTTGGCTTCCTTCAGAAGGGACCACGGGCAGCCTGCATCTAACTCCCAGTGATTGTGCTGTCAGCGCTTTATTTTCGGCAAGTTGCGTTTGTCCTCAGCTTAGCTAATTATTATTTTTTATCCTTTAGCACCCTTTGCCAGGAAAACTCTAGGGAAACATTTTAAGCGCTCAAATACAGTTAATTAACTTACAGGGGAACCGTCATTGAGTCGCGCTATTAATTGATCAGTTTGTCAGACCGGTTCTTGATATTTTAGGAGACAAAGCAGTAATTAACATTGTTCACTTGCTAGCAAGGTAGCGTAACGTTACAGCACTTGAATGGGTTAGCAACAAACGGTAACTTAGGCATGTTTTCCTGTGAGATATAATCGCATGCGTTTGTTCCTGTGGTAGCTCTCACGTTATCTGCACAAATATTCCTCGGAGGTTTCACTTATCTTAATGGTAACGTTGGCAAACTTAGCGAGACTGTATTATAACGAGTGAAGACATAACTTTTGCTAATACGTTGCGGTAGACAAACACTAGTTTTGCTAAGCAGTACTTTCATTTAAGGTGGACTGCAAACAGTGGCATATCGCATTCATTAACATATGTTTCTCTTTTTAACGTTTCATTTCTAGCAAACATTTCTTTGCATTTGATGGCTTGACACAAAAAGCAACGTTTTAAAATGGTGACAAATTATCTTAGACCTTCCAGTAAAAATAAACAGCTTGGAGTATTAGCCAGGTTACCTTTTTAAGATCGGGAAACAGAATAGCTGCAGAGGAAAACATTAAAGGGGACCTATTTTGCTATTTTTCCAAGTTTATATTTTGGTCTTTGACTCCCCTAGAGTACTCTGATCGCGCGCAAAAGTAAAAAAAAGGGTATTTATTTCGCTCATACTGCCATCCTCAAAAACTGCATTTGTAGTACATTGTAGTCTCTGCCTGAAACGCCTCACTGGGGTGGCTCTTCCGCTATGGCCCCACTCCCCGTGTGCCCACTTTCTTCTGACTGGCCAGCTCTGTGGAGGGCGGAGTTGGGCGGGACGAGGCTGCAGAACGCAGTTTTTTTCCGTGTCCGGCCCCCAGAGTGAAACCTGAGACACGCCTGCAATCTGACTAGGAAGCGGCGGGCAAATTCCGCAATCTAACGTTATACTTGAATATAGATCTAATGACATGATCTTGTTCTAACAAACGCAGCGGCGAAAGTGGAGGACGAAAAGCGAATATCTGTCAGCGCAAGCTCAAATTTGCTATCGGCTACAGTTTGCTACAGCAACAGTTGGTGAGTACCGCGTTTTTTTACTCCTAGCTAGGATGCAGGGGAAACTAGAATCCACCCCATACAGACACATTTGTAGAACGGGTCGACATGCTCAAGTGTAGACCGGAGACCGTAGAAACCGGTGGGTCTGAGTTTAGAGGGAAACATGGACAGTGAGGAGCAGCTAAAAGTGGACCAACAGCTTATGGACTGCTTCGGTGTGTATTAGGACCTGCTGGGTCGTGTGCATAGCTGTGGTGTGTTGTTAGCGTGGAGAAACGAACAGCTTCTGCGCTGGTATATGACGGAGGGCGAAAGCTCCAGGCTTAACGGCCTTTTCGAAATTGCCCGTGGTAATGGTTTATTTACTGCGCCGGAATGACAAGCGTTTTCGCGGAGAATGGGCCCGTTATGGATTGTGCGCGAGAGCATGCTAGAGCTCCGGTTATGTTATGAGCATAATACAGGTTTTACAGACCGTGAAAGTTCCGTCTCGTGAACGGTTGCTTATGTGGAGCTAGCTTAATCGATCACTTTTAAAGGAAATAATTTAATATTCAGTCGCCGATTTCATATTCAATCGACAGCAATGCAGAGAAATCTTTTGTGATACCATACACGTTATAGCCTGTGCTTTTCCCTATTGCTTTCACGGGTAGCAACAGAGAGCTTGCCCAGACATTGGAGATGTATCAGGCTGACCCCGGTCATGGATAAGTAAAGCGATCGTTTCACAAGCACCCAAAAACTCATCCCAAGCTTTGCAAAACCTATGTCTGGTCTAACTGCAGCCCAACTCGGCAGACACATACAGCACCTCTCCGGTTAGCTTCAACTGTAGTGGCTACAATCAGGCAACGTTATGATGAAACTGTCACATTGATGCTTACCGAAGTAACACAAGCATACCGATCAGAATTACTGCATATAAGTTAACCAGGAGCATTTTTTAATTGCACGACACGCATAAACTAACATGCAGTAGCTGGTAACCGAGCGGTCATAACCACAGAGACAAACCCTTGCAATACAGGTTTTACAGACAGCAAGTTCTGTTACTGTGAACAGTTGTACCAAGCATCCAAATTACAAACAAGTATTAAAAGTTAGCTTCAAATGAGGTTTATGTTCACACACCTTCTGTAGAATTTCCGGTATCACTCTTGCATATTTAGGACACAAAAAATTAGCAACAGTAACTTGGCTACGTTAGTCGCTGTGCTACAGCCACAATCAACTGGCTATCATGTCAGGTTGGCTTATGCAGTAAAAGCAGCTTACAGCTTCTGTGTCTGTGAGTCATGGACAGTCGCGACCGATACAGGCTTTATCTTCAGATATTTTACCAAGCCTCCGCGTTTGAGGCCAGTTGTTAGTGCTAACTATCGCTAGCGGTCCTGCTAGCCACACGTAACACGTTAGCTTCACTTACATTATTTGCTGTTATATCGTTGCTTACAGCGTGGCTCCGAGCGCTTGATCGATGCAACTGCTTCAGGTTTGAGAAGCATCTGAAACGCTTATCCTGCGTCGAATTATCCTTTATTGATAAAGCTGTCTTTGGTGAAATGCTGAGCACAATCAGCTAACGTTCCTTTGGCCGTGGCTTTTGCTGCCAGCAAACAAAAAAAGCTACCCACTGATTTCTGGTGGCATCGCTTTTGGAAGAAAAATCGTTGTTTTTTCTTCGCGTCCAAAAGTAAACGGACAAGCAGCTTTGGAGAGATACTGACAAAACTGCACCTCAAATGATCTGCGGTTCTTCTTTTGTATTTCCAAAAGTGTAGACGCTACTAAGGCATAGTATGATCTGCCGTTGTTAGTGCCTGCTAGAATAGTTTCCGGTGTGGGCAGGTCCAGCGCCATGATTGGCTCTGGCTAGGTCTGTACTAATTGGATGGCACAACCTGACGTCAGGTTTTACCCAGATCTCATGAAGATCTGGGGAGGAGCTGTTCAGAGAGGAAATCACGCTCACAAAATCACGTTCTTGGATTACGGCAAAACCCCTCTATCTTATGTTTAGAAACTTTTCAGAGGTTGAGTATGGACAACCAACATTATAACATTACTAATATGTATTAAAAGAAGGATCAGCATAATAGGTCCCCTTTAAACTGCCTAAACCTGCAACTGGTAACAAAATCGTTCAAATAAATACTGATCAAAAAACGTGTGGTAGTCCGTTGTTTTTAAGATCAGAATAGGCAAATGACCATAATACACCACATGAGAAGTCGCACCTGTAGCCTGCATAGCCTCAGCCGTAGCCTACTTCAAAACAAACAAGCTAAAAGTAGCACTTCAGACTTAATAACCGCCAAGATAACACGGCTGCTAATTGTTACTGAATTACTTAATGTCTATTACCACGTAGACATTTTTGTCTCCAGATTCTGGTGTTGCTTACAAATCCTGCAACTGCATATTGATTGGCATCTGTACTTTTGAAAGCCTTCAGGCTTTCAAGGTATATATAAATATCAGGAAATGTTAGTTGGGGTGGACACTTCGCAAATGGTAACAGACATAATAAAATAAGGGGTACTAAACATGGATCACAACCGATTATTGATGTTTTTTTATGAATAACACTGACTCTCTTACTCATTTAAATGTACCGTGTTCACTGTCATGAGCGAGGGAGAAAAGTGGAATCGGACACAAAAATAGCGGTGGGAACATCGGAAGTGACATTTTTGGTACCAATGAATTGCGCTACAGGGTTGCAAATTGGGAAGGGACTGCCGGGAAGGGAAAATAATAGTTGCCTTGTTCGTTGCTCAAGCGCCTCCTGTTGGCCAGACGGGCGCTCGTCAGGAAGATTCTAAGCCTGTTCATGTCCGGGTATCCTCCGCCCTCGTTCTGTACTTGCGAAGATTCAACCAATGAGTGTATAACAAGCGGTGGCTGACAGGCGCGTGCTTCAGAGGAGAGCCGCGAACTGTCTACACTTTCCTGAATTGGCAGCAAGGGGTCGCATACGAGCAAGCCTTGTACATAGTTCCCAAATTGAGCATTCCAGATTCGGGTGGGATTGGAGATGCCAAATTTTTAGGAAAAAAAAAAAAAGAATGTATAGCTTGCTACTTCTTCAGTCATCTGTATTTTCACCGTATTTTGACAGCAAAGATTTAAAAACGTAGCTTCCATCTATCGGTCGCACCGTCTAACCATGTAATGCGCAACCGCCTGCCAATATGGCTGCTGATAACACTGAGCACGAGAGAATGCGCTAAGGGCAATGCCCACTTTAGGAGACCGGAGCAACAACCAAAGAAATGTTAGTAGGGAAGATCTTTGCCTGAAGTATCCCAGACCAACGAGCTATATAAATTAGAGGGGCTATGCTACGATTTCAATGTGCAAGTCTGGCCACCATCTTTTTTTTTTTTTTTAAAAAAATTTGACATCTCCAATCCCACCCGAATTTGGAATGCCCAATCCGAGAACTAATTACAAGGCTTGCTCGTATGCAACCCCCTATTGCCAGCTCAGGAGAGAGAGACAGTTCGCGGCTCTCCTTCGAAGCACGCGCCTTTCAGCCCCTGCATCTTTTACACTCATTGGTCAAAACTATCACAAGTTCAGAACGAGGGCGGAGGATTCCTGAACATGAGCAAGCTTAGAATCTCACTGACGAGCGCCTGGCTGGCCAATAGAAGGCGCTTGAGCAACTAACAAGGCAATCATTTGAATTTCCCTTCCCAGCAGTCCATTCCCAATTTGCATCCCGACAGCGCTTAAGCCAATCATGCGCTGTTCTGAAAAAGCTGCCGACCACTGCTGGTTGGTACGACCGGGGATCGAACCCGCGCCGTAGTAGTCACTACTGCACCGCAATTGCAGCGCCTTAACTGAGGGAGCTATCCGGCAGCTCGTCTGGCCACCATCTTGTGACGGGTGTCTATCACAGAAAGGTGCAGCAAAGTGGATTCATACCTTCCAGAAATTTCTTTCTTAATGCAAGACCACTGCGTTGCCGGAAATTGTACCACAGGCGAGGGAAAGTCCTCGATTTAACCTTTCCCAGGTAAGTTATTTTAGCTTGAATAAGAGAGATTATTGGCTTTTTTGAATCATCAAACTTGGCTGCATGGTGTAGAGCTAGTCTTGACTTAGCCCTCTCCCACTACCAAATCACCGGGTTACTTACCTCTGGGGTAACGTCGTGGCTTACCCGATGCATCACAAGCGTTGTCATTACTCTTTAGCCACGCCGGGTTAACGCAAAAAATCTGCGCTTACCCCAGGGTTTGTAAACTAAGTCAGCGACCAGGCTCAACGACGGTGATCTCGGTGTTAATAGCCAAACCTCGGGGCGAGCAGTGTAGTCGGGAGCTAAGCAAGGTTAAGAGTTCCTCGGACTATCGCCTATTTTAATTAACGGTTGAAGTGGTCGAAGGTTAAATGCTTGGCTTATAAACTAGTAGACTAGTTTCACGACTTGGCTGCCGTCACAATAAGACACTTGTTTTCAAGGTTCCCGGCATTTGCGATGATAATTTATCTTAATAGTTAACAAGTGCCCCGTCCCGGATCATACTGCAAGTGAAATACACCTGGGCCCGTATTCACAAAGCATCTTAGTGTTAAAAGTTGGTCCTAACGGCAGGATTAAGGAGAAACTCCTAAAAAAAAAAATGGGCGTGTCAGTCGTAAATTTAGGACTCCTAATTGAAGACCTGGGTGCAAAAAGTACTTTAGTCACAAAATAACACTTTTGAGATATTAAGAGTCAAAGTTTTGAAAACATGCTGCAGATACTTTTTTTAAAAGATAACATTCAGTGGCGCCTGCTGTTAGTCCCAGGGGTTATACAAAGTAGACAGATACGTTTTTGTGGAAAAATAATGCTTTATTATGAAAAAAAGAAGAAAATCAGTTTTGGACTTTGGTTCTTCTTACCATAAAATGCCTGGACTTCGGTACTTATTGCCATAAAATGCATGGACTTCGGTACTTTTACCACACAAATGCCGTTTCAATCATTTTCTGATTGCCAAGCAGTCATTTTTGCTACACTTGTCACATGACACATACTAGCAGCTGATTGGACAGTCATGGACTTAGGCACTTGTTCCTGATGACGTCAAGGACTTGAGTACTTCTGCAAAGACTTGAGTATTTCTAGCACAAAAATTCAGAAGATTCAGGGAAGGCCGTATATCAGTATTGAGGACTTGAGTACTTATGTTTGTAATTTTTTGGCTTTAAATGATGCACATGACACTCTACTTTATGGTAGTAGTGTCAGCTCATTTTTTGGAAAATGTGACTCAAGTACTTCTTGCACCCAGGTCTTCAATTATTTTTACTAAGCGTTATTCACAAAGCATTTTAGGCCTAAAAGTAGCTCCTAAGTCTGGGAGAGCTTAAAAGTAGTCAAGAGGACTCCTAACTCGTTAAAACCTATTCACAAAGAATCGGAAAATGGCTGCTGCTGTTGAAAGACGGAATGACTTGGAGATTTTGAATGATGAGCAGTTGTTGAAAAGATATCGGATCGACCGTGAAGGGATTTTATTTGTTGTTGACTTGATGAGGGAGAGAATTACGTCTCCAACCATGAGAAACAACCCAATAAGCGCCAAAATAAAATGTTTGACAACACTTCGTTACTTGGCCACCGGAAAAATGCAACTTTGCAACGCGGACAATGTAGAGATTTCACAATCATCTGTCAGTCACTCAATTCGACAAACAATCAATGCGCTCTGTGAACCCCATATCATCCGACAGTTTATCCGGTTTCCAATGGACATTTGCCAGCAACAAAGAATCAAACTGTCATGGTTATGGTTTTTAGTTCATGTTTATGTTCATGTTTATGTTCTAGTTCATGGTTCATGGTTTTGTCTTTTTATTTATTCTTTTTTTGGTTATTGTATTGCTCAGGTTTTAGTTCAGTCCATTCTTCAGTTCCATTGCACTTGTCTCCCCTGTCTTGTGATCTAGTTGGTTCAGTCCGTCTTCCCGGTCTGCGCTCACATGCTTCGGGTGATTTCAATGATTTCTGGTGTTTAACATATTCCTTCAATCCTCGTTTACTTCCTTCGCCTTACTGTTCTAATTACAAACAAAACTAACATTTGTATTTTGTATCATAGTCTACTAACCCAACTAATCCATGTATATATGTTACTAACTTACTAACGAGCAGTCTAGTTAAATCTGTAAAGTTGCACCGCCACTAATTTATACTAATTCCCTCTCAGCAATTGTCCTGTTCTAGTCTCCGCCTCTTGCTCAGCTTTACCTGTCTCCCCCTGCGTTTCTGCGAGATCTCTCGCACGTGCTTAATTACTTTCCTGCACTCATTATCTGTGCACTTAGAACTCCTTGACCGGAGCGGTTTAAATGTCATAGGCTGTTTGTATGATTCCCGTCCGTGTCTTGGCTTTCGCCAATTTTCGTGGTTAGGGTTTCCCTCATGTGTTCCTCCCATTGTAATTAGTCTGATCCAGCTCACCTGTTCCCTGCATAGCATGTGACTTCCCTCCTGTCTATTTAAGAGTTCTCACTGCTGTTCTGACTTTGTCAGAACGTTGATCAATATTTCTTTGTACAGAGCCAGAGCGCCTTGTATGCCATTGAGTATTGTTTTCCTTCAACTGTTAAGTTTGACCTCAATTCTTGCCATAGCCCTTCTTGTATTGTTTTGTCTTTTTGGATTCTGACCTATTTTTGTATGACCAAGATTTCTGTGTTTGGATGCCCTGTGTATAACCCTTGGATTTGTTCATCGTCTACGACTTTTTGCCTACCGTCTATGTACCTTTGCTCATCTGTTTTTCTGGTTCTGACCCCTGCCTGTCTAGTCGACTGTTTTTGGATTTCGTATCGGGGCTTGGCAATTGTGTTTTGGCTTTGACCCGGACTTCATTAAAGGCATACGTTTTTTTTGGATTTCCATCTCTTGCGTGTGGTTCCTGAACGCTACGTCACACAAACTTTGATTCATGCACATCTCAGGTATGCTTGGGTATCATCGGTCCTATCGACGGGACCCATATTCGAATTATTTCTCATTTCTCAAGATGAAGAAGTATTTGTAAACAGAAAGTTAATTCCATCAACACCCAGGTAGTATTTGATGCCGAATACAATATTTTGGACATTGTTGCGAAATGGCCAGGATCCACGCACGACTCTCGCATTTTAATGGAAAGCGGCTTATGCCAATTATTTGACAGGCATTATGTGCCTGCAGGATGCCACTTGCTAGGGGAGAGTGGCTACCCCTGCAAACGTTGGCTCTTGACCCCTTACCTGAATCCACAACTGGGACCACAACAAAATTATAACCGGTAAGTCATTGTTGCTATAGCATGCATTGGCATACCCTATTACATGTGAAGATGGCATAATACTGTAAATTACAAATATTTAGTCTACTGTTGTCTTTTTCATGGTGCATGTTAGAGCACACAAGATGACACGCGGTGTGGTGGAGCGTGGTATTGGGCAGCTGAAGCGCCGGTTTCATGTGCTGCATGGGGAGGTGCGTCTCAGCCCAGAGAGAGCCAGCAAAGTAATTACAGCATGTGCCATCCTTCACAATTCATGCCAACGAAAAAACATACCTCCAACCGGATGAAGATGGTGCTAGCAACAGCGATGATGTTGAGGAGGATGACGACATTTGCAATGTTGCTGAACAAAGTGGACTGGCATACAGAGACCACTATGCCAATCTGCACTGGTTAAAAAAAAAAAAAAACAGCCAATCGATAGCGTTATAATGTTGCTCATTTTTCATTTTCTATCAATACTGTATAATTTTAACAGTTTCTCCTTTTGTTTCAGAACCTTTGTCTTTTTAACCTGAATTTCTTTTTTTTTTTTTTTTTTTTCTTTTTTTTTCAGGGGTGAGCAGCAGGCAGCAGGAGGGAGAGGAGAGGCAGGAGGTGGGCTGGTGGGAGAAGCCGCTGGAGCAGAAGCAGCTAGAGGAGCAGGGAGGGGGAAGAGGAGCTGCCAGAGGAGCACGGAGGGGAAGAGGAGGGCATGGTAGAGCAGGAGGAAGATTGGCAGCATCTTGAGTCTCTTGTGCCCTATAGGGGAGAAAAATAGCTATCCTTTACGTATGCTCATTTATGTGAACATTTTGGGTTTGTCAGAATGTTGCAGCTCTCATAGGCATAAAGCCATAAATGTGTGTTGGAATTATTGTATAGGTATATTGCCCTTCCAACTCCATTAACTGCATTGCTGGGTCAGCTGCACTTTGCAGGCCAGTGATGCTTGTGTCGGATCCCAGGACACTGTACACCACTGACGCTATGGGGGACAGTGGCATTCGTGCTGTACTTCCTCCTGCTATGCATGAATTATGTTAAGGCTATTGAGCGATGGTTACATTTTAAATATCATCATACCAGCCTATGTCATATTTTGTATGCATATTTAAATTTTAGTCTATAAATTACAAACCTACCTGTTTGAGTGAAAGCCCATTAATAGGCTGCAATCTCGGACCGCCCCTGCAATTGCAGCCCATACCACCACTTCTCGCAGTCGTCTGCTGTCCCAGACACGGAAGAGAATGCTGCATTTATCTGTAGGCTGATACTATCCCACGCATCCCGCTTGGATTTGTTGTTCACCCCCGGGCCAGATTTCCCTTTGATTATGTGTTTTCGCTCCAGCACCACCTGGGCCAGCAGCAGTAACTGGTTGTGGCTCCAGTTGGGCTTTTGCGTCCTTTTTGATTTTTCATCCATGACAGTTTAGGGCAAACAAACTTGAATGGTCCAACATTTAAATGGTCACAACATATTCTCATTGGGTAATAAGATGCTAATTATTGGGGCAAATGACGCGTTTCATTAATACCTCGTTTTATGCTATCAACGTTATTACAATTACCTCTTTCCTATGTACGTTTATTGGCCTAGAGCGTGATATGCGGGGACCCCGCATTATGCATTTCAGAAGTACGCAACATCTTATCATTTTACACAGAATCTAGACAAACGGTACCTACGATTGGTACAACAGTCTGCTTGAAGGAATGAGGTTAAGGCTTCGAATTGTGAGGAGGGGAGGAGTTATTTTATCGGTTAGGGCAGTGTTTAAAATTGGGACTGCCGTACTGCTCTCTACATTGAAATGCATTGGAAAAATGCTGTAACGTAGCAACTGTCATTATTTTATGGGACAAACCAGCCGCTTGGACTATTTCTTCATTTTTTCCTCCATGGGTTGTATGTGGGATATTTTTTTTCAATGGGCCGCCCTGCCACCAAACAACCAATCACTGTGCTCATTGTCCCAAGACTCGTGCATGAGAATTGACGTCATCCATAGCAACGGAGATTTACTCCCACATATGTCAGAGCTATTCCTATTCTAGGAGTTACCAGTTTTCTTAACTAAAAGTTGCTCTCAGCGGCTTTGTGCATAACTTTTAAGATTTTACTCCTACATAAAATGTTTTAGCGCGACTTAGGAGTACTCCTAGCGGTAAGATGAGATGCTTTGTGAATACGAGCCCTGGCCTGACAGAACGAGATCAGTCATATTACCGTACCGAAGGGGTTTTAAGGTGGCCTGGATGTATACCACCGTATTTTCAAACATTCCCTTTGGAAAAATATCAATCACTCAGGGGTCCGTTTCCCGAAATCACAGATGCTAACTTACATCATAGGAACCATTGACAATGAATGGACGAACTATGTAAGCTGCTAACTTAGTTAGCAATTACGCTTTTGGTAAATGCAATGGGCGATAATGGACTGAAATGGCGCTTCAAGCTAACGCTTCTCTAGTTATCGGTCAGAAAAAGGGCGGAAATCAAAATGCTGAATGATTATTATTGATATTTACCAAAATATTAACCAGAGCGTATTTGGTTACATGGGTTCCAGTGGCAGGCACGCCCTTCATAAGATCACGGCCAGCCCTGCACACACTGGCTGATCTGGAACGAATAATGTAGCGCCTCCAGTTTATTTATCTCATTGTCCCAGATAGCCTTGTTTCTTCTTCAGTTGTTTTTCACGGTATGTAAACTGAGTAAATGCATTACCGCCATCTGCTGGTCTGAGATGTGAACCATCTCTGAGGATACTGTACTCTACATCAGAGTGCTGAGGTTGTGTTCATCTTGCCAAGTAATGCAAGGATAAAGGACAAAGTCACAAACAGTGCTGTGCTTTCCATTTGATTTATTCCATTTTCATCTGTTCCCGGAGACACCATTGTGAGAAGTGATACAAAAGCCAACTGTGCAGACGTGACGTCCTTAACACATGCGCATTGCGCCGCACGTGAAAACAATCATAGAAATTACGTCATTACCGTACTATACAATATGCGAATTTTATACAACATACGAGTTTTACTCAACACCCCCCCTAAAACTCAACTTATGTCAAATCATATATTTACATTTAGATTCAAAACCGTTAACTTGTAACGCGACACTGGCTTTGTGAATACATCTGCCAAGTTACTTCCAGTGTCCACATATTCCACTCCAACATTGCCATTCTGTAATTCATTTCTCAAGAAATGATATCTGATATCAATATGCTTCGACCTTCTGTGGTACACTGGGTTTTTACCCATAGCTATGGCACTTCGGTTGTCCACAAACAAAACAGGCTTAACACTTACAAAGCCAAACATGTCATTCAACGACTGTTTCAAAATTTTTGCCTCTTTCACTGCACCTGCCAATGCAATATACTCAGCCTCACATGTAGACAGAGCAACACACTGTTGCACACTAGCTTTTCCAAGAAATCAGTAAACCAGTTTTACCAAAAGTGAAACAATATCCGGAAATACTTTTCCTGTCACCAGATCCTGCCCAGTCTGAATCACAATATCCAATCAGACTTGGTTCACACTCAGATCTGCTGAACTTCAAACAGTAATGTTTTGTACCTTTCAGATACCTCAAAACATGTTTTGCCGTACACCAATGTTTTTCCAACGGTTTGGACATGAACTGAGCCAGTTTTGTTACAACAAATGAAATATCCGGCCTAGTAGCAGTCATCAAATAAATCAGACTTCCAACTATTTCTCTGTACAAGCCTACATTGGACAATTCAGGTGAATCTTCATTCATGGTCTTACAAAGACCTGGATCACATGGGGTTGATTTCGATTTACAATCACTCATGTTGAACTTCTCCAACATGCTTTCAACATATTTTGTTTGTTTCATAACAACACTGTCCTCATTACAGGTAAACTCTATACTTAGAAACCATGACAGAACACCCAAGTCTTTCATTCTGAACTTCTGACCAAGGGAACTTTTGATCTTCGCCAACTCAGATTCACTGTTTGCTGCTACAATTATGTCATCGACGCAAATAATCACAATCACTCTGCGAGTATCATCTGTTTGGTATACAAACAATGATCAACTGAAGACTTTTTAAAGCCGTCACCCATCAAATGTGAATGCAACATTTGATTCCACATTCTTCCACTCTGTTTCAGACCAAACAAAGCCTTATGTAATTTATACACAAGCTTTTCACTATTTTCGCCAGTGACTTGAAAACCTTCTGGTTGTTCCATATAGATAACACAATCAAGTGGAGCATGCAAGTATGCAGTCTTTACATCCATCTGATGCACAATCAACCCTGTATTTACAGCAAACTGCATCAACATTGGTACAGATGTCAACCGTGCAGTGGGTGAAAAAGTCTCGTGATAATCAACACCTTGTTTCTGGGAGAAACCTCTTGCTATATATCTTGCTTTGAACTTTTCAGTTCCATTCGGATTCAATTTTACAGCGTGCACCCATTTTCCACCAACAATATTTTGATCTTTTGGCAAAGCAACCAATTCAAAAGTCTCATTTTCTTCGAGAGCAGACATTTCTTCGACCATTGCCTTTTCCCACTCACTTTTCTGTGGTGATTTGACAGCATCTTGGTAGTTTTGAGGAACATTAAATGCTTTACAACAATAATCAACAGACATATCATCATTTATAACAGTGACATAATCGGCCAAATACTTGGGTTGCCTACGTTCATGCCTGGGTCTGACACCACTTGCATCTTGAACATCATGATCTACATCATCTGGCCTATCAGCATTTGTATCTGAACCATCAGAATCAGCACTTTCAACTGCATCATCATTTTGCTCTGGAGCTTCATTTGTTACATTCGTTTCACCTTTTCTGATCAACCATTCATCCTCATCATGTACATCAAGATTCATTTCATGTTCAAATTGATTCAGAAATTTGACACATCTGACCTTTTTGACACTTTTCCTTTCAGGAAAATACACCAGATAAGCAGGGCTTTGTTGGTCATAACCAATAAATAATTCTTGTGTAGATCGAGAATCTAGTTTCGACTTGACCTGATCATATGCAAAGCATACAGAACCAAACACATTCAAACCACTCAAATTCGGTCTTTTGCCCATCAAACATTCATAAGCAGTTTTCTTTGTTCTTGGATTGAAACACCGATTTCTAATGTGCGCTGAACACAATACAACATATGTCCACAGAAACTTTGGCAATTTTGACTCTAACAACAAGCATCTAGCCATATCAAAAAGTGAACGCCACGATCTCTCTACCATTCTGGTGTGGCGAATATGGAGCCGTCCTCAGACGCTTAACATCACCATACGGCGCACAATCTGCCAAAAACACCTTTGTTGCTTCTACGGTATCACTTCTTTTTTTCAGAAAATAGACAAAGATTGCACCACTGTAGTCATCCACAAAACAAATAGCATATCGAAAACCTTCTTTGGCTATAGGTGAAATGGGGCCTGCAAGATCACAATGTACAAACTCTAGTGGCTTTGTCGCCCGTACATCAGGTTCTTTATTGAAAGTTTGAGTCATTTTTCCCAACACACGTGTTACATTCAAAATCCTGTTTCTGAGTACCGGTAATTTTCATACCATCAGTCACATTTTGCAAACTCAGAATGTCTTTAACATTACAGTGACCTAAAGTTTTGTGCCAGTCCAACAGTGATCTACATGATACAGATTTACATGCTGAAATGACACAATTCAAGAAATACAATCTGCCATCTTTTCTGATTCTGAACCTCGTTCCGTCGGCTGCAGTCATGACACCACCATTCTTGTCAAAAGATACAGATGCACCTGCATTAGTCGCTGTCTGGACAGAAAAGATGTCTTGCTTGTAGGACGGTATATACAACGCACGTTTCAAAGAAACATCATGTGGACGACCATTTTCATCACGCAAAACAATATGAGCATTACCTCTACCAGATACAACATTAGTGGTACGACTGCCATCTGCCAGCTCAATAGTGTGACCTTTAGCATCAAAATCTTCATCAAAACTTACAAAGTTTGATTTGTCAGTGACAATATGTGTGGTAGCACCACAATCAACCAAAAGACGATGATCTTTAACACACTCTCCATAGTCTTTACCTTTCACAGCAAAACAGAATGAATGTTCGTTGTCTGCGTCCTCGCTCTGGGTGCTTTTCTCCGTGTCCTTCTGTCGACATTCCTTCGTCGCGTGACTTGCAGACATCACACCACTTGTCCTTTCCTTTGGATCTGCAGTCCATCTTCGTGTGGCCGCGCTTGCCACACTTGAAGCACTTCATCTCCCGCCAGCTGTTCGCTGTACCGGACTTACTCGACTGGCTGGTCTGTCCGACGAGCATGACACTGCTCTGTTCCTGCCTCTGGGAGCACTTGACCGTCTCCTCGAACCCCTTCAGCGACACCTTGAACTCCTGGAACGTCTGCTGTTTTTCCCGCTGCACCGTAACCGCTACAAACGTCTTGTACTCTGGGGGTAGACCTTTCAGCGCCATGGCAATGAGAAGACCGTCGCTCACCACTTCGACTGCGTTCTTCAGTGCAGTCGACGCGCACTCTGCTCGGATGATATAGTCGGTGACATCCTCACCCTCCTTCATGGACAGTGCGGTAAGGTCGTTGTACAAAGCTGTGACACGTGGTTTACTCTGGCCCAAGTAATGTTCTCGAAGAATTTTCAACGCATTCCGAACGTTGTTGTTGGCTTCACGGATTATGAGAGACAGGCTCTTATCGTCTAGGAACTGAACCAGTTCAGCAAACACGTCCTTGTTCTTCTCTGCATCAGGCTCCGGTGGGTCCGCCTGGCTTGGGGCGATAACCTCGTCCAGTCTCTGTAGACGCATGTGACCGAGGAACTTGACCTCCCACAACTCGTATTTCGACTCGTCTCCGTCAAACACCAGCCGGTGCCTGGGGCCATAACCTGTTGAAATTGTGTTCATCTTGCCGAGTAACGCAAGGATAAAGGACAAAGTCACAAACAGTGCTGTGCTTTCCATTTGATTTATTCCATTTTCATCCGTTCCCGGAGACACCATTGTGAGAATTGATACAAAAGCCAACTCTGCAGATGTGACATCCTTAACACACACGCATGGTGCCGCATGTGAAAACAATCATAGAAATTACGTCATTACCATACTATACAATATGCGAGTTTTATACAACATATGAGTTTTACTCAACACAGAGTTTCCCAACCCTGACATTGGAGCATCCCCACTCTGCTTCTCTGATCTCTCATACCCAGTTCAGCTCATTCAATGCACCACTGAAGAGCTGATCAGCTGAATCAGGTCTGTTAAATCAGGGAGACATGATGGAAAATGCTCTGGATAGGTTTACCCTAGGAGCCGGGAAACAATGCTTCAGATGACAAAAAAGCATGTAAGAAATCAAATTATGTCTGCTAACACAGTTGCTCCCCAGAACAGTTGAACTGTTTTAATTATGGACTATATTCCTAGTGTATGAAAAATTCCTGAATCTGCTTCGGAGTTCCTGGATCATCCCTGACATCAATCATCTAACGCAATTTTTGGTTTGGGGGGAATTAAGTCTTGGTTGGGGCACCACTAGGGTGTGATTAGAACAGGGGTATTCAACAAAGAAAGGGCTTGAGTGGGTTCATGCTTTTGTTCGAGGCATGCTGTCACACACCAGATTATACGAATCAATCCCTAGAGTGTTCAATAAAGACCTTTATACAGTTGTGCCCAAAGTTTGCATACCCTTGCTGAATTTGTGAAATGTTGCTATTTATTTTGAAAATATGACTCATCATGCAAAAAACTTGTCTTATATTTAATGATAGTGATCTTGTGAAGTCATTTATCATCACAGAGGTGTTTGGCTCCTTTTTAAATCATAATGATAACTGAAATCACCCAAACAGCCCTGATCGTGAGTTTACATACCCTTGAATGTTTGACCTTGTTATATCGACACAAGGTGAGACACTCAGGTTTAAATGGCTATGAAGGGTTCTACACCTTTTTATATTGAAACAAGTGTCTGTGTATAGTCTTTGAATTTGTTAGCTCCTTAGTGGATGCACTGATCTGGCTTGACACTGAGCCGTGGTTAGCAGAAAAGAACAGTCTAAAGACCTTTGTAACAAGGTAGTTCAACTTTTTAAAGATGTGGAAGGATGTGAAAAGATATCCAAAGACAGTCAGAAAGAAAAAGCCAGTCAGTGCTGTTCAGTCCATGATTAAGAGATGGAAAATTAAGGGATATAGTGATGCCAAGCCAAGGTCTGGTAGGCCAAGAAAGATTTCGGCCCAAACTGCCAGGAGAATTGTTTGGGACACTAAGAAAAATCCACAAGCTACCTCAAGAGAAATTCAATTCAATATATTTTATTCACACACAACAAGAAGTGGCATAATAATATTACAATAAATACAAATAAAAACTCAAAAGAAACAGAAACAATTAAAAACAATTAAAAAGAGATACAGTTACATTTTGAAGACTGTACAACATCCACTGGCGCCGGAAAGGGGGGGGCCAGGGGGCCATTGGCCCCCCCACTTTTACCCTCCTCCCACTTTCTTTTTAAGCATAAACAGTTAAGGAGGTCTGTGCATGCATAGTTTATTGTCACGCTGTCTTTAATGGGCATCATTTAGGCACAGCGCTTCTCTGCCCAGTGGCGTAACAATAGGGGGCGCAGCGAGTGCAACGGCACTAAAACCCAGTGGCGGGGGGGCCATGATGGGCACACTTGTGACGGTGGCGGGCCTCGACAGTTGTCAGCATAGATATATTTAATAAAAATATACTAGCTATATTAATCAAGAGTTACCTTCAAAATATTTAAATTTATTCTCGCGCCTGGTTATTTATACCACCGCAACTGCATTCATTTCTCAATCATGGTGCTGGCAAGTCGACGTCATCACGATATATTATTCATCATTTTAATTGAACATAAGTCGTTATAATATTAAACAATTTAGATTTCTTTTTTGAAAATGCTTAATAAAACAAACAATGATAATTTTATTTTGCTGTTGATATCGTCATTGAGACAGCAAGTGCTTCTGGGTAATGGCCATGAGTGTGAGCGCAGATCAGCTGTTTTTACGATGTCCACTCGCTCGCTGATTATTTATCGTTCCCGCAACTTCTTGCTGTTCTCAAAATTTCAGATCATCCAATAAAGTTATGTTAATGTGTCGTTCATTTGCTCATTTTGCCTTATTGTTCTTGATGATGACCATTATTAAGATAATAATTTTAAGGTGATAATGTTGAGAAAGAAATAGGAAACTTTATATTATAGAATGAAATAGTTTAGTAACCCTTGGTGTGTTTTACGTAGGTCTATAACACTATGAGGAGCGTGCAAAATTTGTTTCCCGTGACATTGGAATTTATGAAGTAGCAACATCGTGAACACCTTTATCCGTGTGGAAAAAATACCTGCGTGGCTGTGTGCGATTACAATTTGCAAGTAATAGTGTGCGCGCTATAATTCGCTGATACCAAAAGCTTGATCGATTTTGCAGTGGTTTTAATAATGAGTTCTACTTAATATATATTTTTTCATGCATGTATTATGCGATTTGAGCTATGGCTGATCCTGCCTACCCAGCCACGGACCTCACTACGCGTTGATGCATGATGTACATTGAAACGAAATGTCCAAAGTATTAGTCTTAAAGAAGAGGTGATGGATTTGGGGTATGTGTGTCTGGGTTAACTGGAATGAGCCAAACGTCTTTTTATTTTTTATACCGTAAGTGTTGCAATATAGGGGCACTGCTGAGGTGCACGAGAAGAGGCACTGTGAATGAGTTGAACACACAACACGGCACTTTTTGGCCCCCCCACTTCTTTAGTGAATCCGGCGCCCCTGACAACATCAGTATGGAGGGTTAATTAGTGCATAAGGTGACTAGCAGCTCACAAACCTCATCATAATCTAAACCAATATCTAAAATACCTTCTCTCAGTTGAATTAATTCCACAACTGTATGAGCAATTGAGTTAAACCTTTCAGAAAGCCAGAGCTTTTCACTAAAATTAAAGGCAGACCAATTAGTTACGTAATATTTAAGAGACAATTCTCTAGTCTTTTGTCTACAGACTGAAAAAGGACAATCAATAGAAAGGTCATATACATGTTTAACAAGTGAACTGCACTTGCCATTGACAATACTTTTTATAAATTTAGCAAATCTGACTTCTAACATGATGTCTAATGGCACTGAGCCCATTATGAATGGCAACAAGTAACAATGTGTTCTGTGTGGTAAACTAGAGAGCATTCTAACAGCTTTTCTCCATGCTAAACACAACTTGGAGAAATATTTACTATTATGTGACCAGAGTACAGAGCCATAATAATCACAACAATATATTTTAAATAACTTCTGTTTTACAGGATGCTCTGGAAAAAGATGGTCGTTTCAAAGAGCACAATAAGGAGGTACTTAATGCTAGGTTGACATTATGTTCCCGGCGGCCACGGCAGCCCCGTTTGCCCGAAACGTAGTGTGCCGTGGGATTTCGGCCATTTTTTCTCTGTATTCAAGTCTTGGCAAGTTTTCTCACGGTCTATCACGGTATCCGTGACGGGCTGTGGGGGGAAAGGGGCTGCTGAGTCCCAGAGGCTCCAAGGCGCACTATGGTTCGGCCCGCAGTGTACCAAGGATGCCAGTACGTTCCCTCCCAGCCCGTCATGTTCTGATGGGGTCCCTCACGTTTCTCACATTCTGATCAAGGTCTGACACGGCTTTCACGTTCTGTCAAGGCTTTCTACAGATGAAACGTGCACGCCGGGCAGCTTTGGAGCACGTTTGTGCCCACTGTATAAAAAGAAGGCCTCCCAAGCAATAGCAATCATTCAGAGGTGTATAATAAGGAAGTACGTGTACTTCATTACAGTACTTAAGTACAACCACAATTCCAAAATAGTTGGGACAAAGTGTAACTTGTGAATAAAATCAAAGCGCAATGACTTTCAAATCACACCAGCCAGTATTTTATTCACAATAGAACAGAGATAACATAGCAAATATTGAAACTGAGAAATTTTACAATTTTATCCACAAAATGAGCTCATTTCAAATTTGATGGCTGATACAGGTCTCTAAAAAGTTGGGACAGGGGCCTGTTTACCAGGGTGTAGCATCCTCTCTTCTTTTTAACACAGAGTGGAGGCGTCTGGGCATTGAGGAGACAAGTTTCTTGAGTTTAGCCATTGGAATTTGATCCCACTCTTGTTTAATATAGGCTTCCAGCAGCTGGAGAGTTTTGGGTCTCCTTTGACGGACTTTTCGTTTAATTATGTGCCAAATGTTCTCAATTTGTGAAAGATCAGGACTGCAGGCAGGCCAGTTCAGCACACGGACTCTTCTGCTACGAAGCCATGCTGTTGTAATAGCTGCAGTATGTGGTTTTGCATTGTCCTTCTGAAATACACAAGGCCTTCCCTGGAATAGATGTCATCTGGAGGGGAGTATATGTGCTCTGTACCTTTCTATACCTTTCAGCATTCATGGTGCTTTTTAAAACATGCAAGTGTCCCACACCATATGCACTAATGCATCCCCATACCATCAGAGATGCTGGCTTTTGAACTGAACGCTGATAACAGGAGGGGTGGTCTTTCTCCTCTTTAGCCCGGAGGACACAATGCCCATGATTTCCAACAAGAATGTCAAATTTGGACTCGTCTGACCACTAGACACTTTGCTACAGTCCATTTTAAATGAGCCTCGGCCCACAGAACACGGCGGCGCTTCTGGATCATGATCAAAAACGGCTTCCTTTAGGCTTCCTTTGAGTTTTAGGTGGCATCTGTGGATGGCATGGCAGACTGTGTTTACAGACAGTGGTTTCTTGAAGTATTCCTGGGCCCATTTAGTAATGTCAATGACAGAATCATGCCGGTGAGTGATGCAGTGGCGTCTGAGGGCCTGACGATCATGGGCATCCAGTAAAGGTCTTCGGCCTTGTCCCGTGCAGAGATTTTTCCAGTTTCTCTGAATCTTTTGATGATTTTATGCACTGTCGATGATGAGACCTTCAAAGCCTTTGCAATTTGTCGTTGAGGAACATTGTTTTTAAAGTATTCCACTATTTTTTATGCAAGCCTTCACAGGTTGGAGAGCCTCTGGCCATCTTGACTTCTGAGAGACTCAGCCTCTCTAAGACATCCCTTTTATAGCCAATCATGTTACACACCTGATGCCAGTTAACTTAATTACTTGCTAAATGTTCTTTCAGCTGATTCTCTTATATATTAATAGCTTTTTTCAGCCCTTTTTTGCCTGTGTCCCAACTTTTTTGAGACCTGTTGCAGCCAGAAAATTTGAAATAAGCTCATTTTGTGGATAAAAATGCAAAATGTCTCAGTTTCAACATTTGAAATGTTATCTATGTCCTATTGTAAATAACGTATTGGCTCGTGATCTGAAAGTCATTCCATTTTGATTTTATTCACAATTTACACTTCGTCCCAACTATTTCGGAATTGGGGTTGTTGTTTTTTTTTGAGGATTTGTACTTTACTTGAGTTGTTTTTTTTTTAAACCGGGACTTTTATTTCTACTCTACTACAGTACGTTTAAAAGATTAAAAAGTATACTTTTACTTCGTTACTTTGACACTGGCCACTTCATTACTTGTTACAAATTAAAATATGAATGTAATTCATCATTTAAGGATTATCTGGATGTGGCGCGTTTGAGAAGAACAATGGTGCTTGGCAGGGTATCTTAAGCGCTTTGGTGCAGATGTGTCCGCCACATCACTATTGAAAATGTCAAACACACGGGTAAAAACAGTATTTATTTATAGTTTATTTGATAGCAACAGATACAATATGCAGAAACAAACTCAACAGCTGTCCGATGCAAGTATCACAGTGTTTACAGCAGATGCTAATTTGCAACACCTGTCCCAAGAAGGGCTTTTGTGAAAATGAAAATTGAAAACTGTGATTAAAAAAGCATTAAAATAGAGTACAGCTCAACACTATTACCGGTAAGTACACATTTAAAAGCATTACATTTCAAAATCAGACATGAGTACAGGTTTGGTGTTCAATTACCCAGGATTTAGTTGCTCTTTTAAAGATGTTAAGGTTTTCTGCTAATTGTAAATGATCAGGCAGCAGGTTCCAGCGATTTGCTCCTTTCACAGATAAAGCTGCTTGCGCAAAGGATGTTTTACGGAATGGAACTTTTCAGTGACCACTTCGAGCTGCTCTGGTGGATCGACTATAGCAATCTCTAAATACAACTAGAACGTGTTTTTACTCGTAAAAACATACATCTTCCCCCCTGGCCCCCTTCCCTGCCTAACCCACCGGACGGATGGACCGACAGATGGTCGGACAGGCACATACCGAAAGGCACCAATGCAGGACCTGAGTAGTAAGTATGCAAAGTTTCGTTAAGATCACGCAAACGGTGTTGGAGTTACGCTCGAAGCGAAGTGGGAACGCGAACGCGAACGGGAACTGAGCCTAAAACAATATGTCTCCCCCCCCCCCCCATCTCAGGGAGGGAGACATAATAATCAAATGCCACGCAGTAGACCTCAATATTCTTGTCCTAACCATCCTTCAGAGAGCGTTAAGTGATGGAGTTTATTGCTATACATGGACATCCTGGCTCACGATTATGTGGGTTACATACAAATTGTAGGGCATTACTTTTTCTTTTTTTTTTCATATTCATATGTTTCATATGCTATATCATCTTCTGTATCTCTCTGACATGAAGGTTTCAAACATTCAAGGTTGATGATAATTCTTGAAACTGTTGTAGGCACAGTAGCTGCAAGTGTAACAGTACAACTTTGTACTTCAGTGCATAATGTTAATTCTCTGAGTGTTTTTCAGAAAGAAGTTATCGTGAAGTGAGAAATTTTCACTGACTTAGCAAAGCTTTTAATAAATCTTAAAAATACATCTCCTTACATGATTTTTACAGGTTTCTCGGAAAGGTCAAAGAGGTGGCAGAAGGTGTTTAAGCTAAATGTTTTTATTTTTTAAAATACACACCAGTCATAATGTTGATTTTGTCATCTAGCTGATGCTTTCATCTAATCCCCCCTGGACCATTGTGAGGTGGAGGGCCTTGCTCAAGGGCCCAATGCTGCTCTTCTGTGACTTGGGCCAGCAACCTCCACCGTCAAGCACTTAGATCACTTGGCTATAAGCTAATCCCCCAAAATCTGCCCAATAAATTAGTTCTGCTAAAGAAAAGTAATATTTACTGTAAGTTTCCATATCCATTTTTGATGATCACTTAGGTAAAATCTTAATTTCCCTACCTGGCCGATCCCAGTTGCAGTTCTGGATCAATTCAAATTGGGGAGCCAGGTTGGGGCCTCGTGCGATTTCCGGGCTACCAAAAATAAATCCCTTCCATCAGGCTGTTCAAAACAGACAGATCACAGACAATTAACTCGGCATTTCATATTCCTCACAGCGACTGTGCAGTGAAAAAATATTCACCCCCTTCCTGATTTCACCCTATTGTTTTTACTTGGATTATTTTTTTTTTTCCCGCCACTTTTCCAATTTTGCCCATAAAACCAAAACCGTCCATCGAAAAATCCATTGAAAAATTGGTAGGATGTTAGAGGGTCATGTGATGAACAGTTGTCCACAATATAGCATCCATAGGTCACATGACCAGGCAGCCATTTTGGATTGAAATCGCCATTTTCAAAAGCTCCACCCCTTTGACCCATTCGAAGAAAAGTCAAGAAACTTGGTACACTGTTTCCCCTCATCACAAGGAACTACTTTGTCTCTTGAACCTTTCAAGTTCGCCATATTGGATTTTGAGCTACACTCAGATTTAAAAAAAAATCAAATCAAAACACCGTGTTCTGCATTTCATTTCAGTTTATTGTGATTTAAGGGGTCAAGACAGTTTCAGTACGTCATTCAGTCACGTTTCCAGCAAGGATTTAGGCTGAACAAGACATTTTTGTGAGACTTTGCTCAGACTTTAGATTCATTGAAATAGCCACCCTTAGCCTTGATCACTGCATCAGAAATTCTTGGCATGCGATGCAACAGTTTCTTGAAGTATGCTGCTGGCAGGGATTCCCATTCAAATTTCAAGAGTTCAAACAACTGTTTTTCGGGTTGGAGCGCCAGACCTGCCTATCAAGTTCATCCCATGCCAGTTCAGTAGGAGAAAGGTCTGGAGACTGTGGCGGCCATATCATGTTTCTTAAGACATTCTGCTCCTCTTTTGAATGAATGTAGTCCTGGCAAAGCTTTGAAAAATGTTTGGGGTCATTGTCTTTTTTAAAAATCTGAGGGTGGCCCCAAACTTTTGGCCTGTAGTGTAATTTGCATAATTATGATTTCAGCAAAAATGACATCTTCTCCTGAACGGTTAGGCCGATTTGAACAAAATTTGAGACACACCATCTTGAACGCAATCTGGACTTAAATTGCGAAGAAGCCGGTCAGGCCGCCACAAGCCAATCAATTTGCTTCATTTACTAATTAATATGTAAATGAGCCAGTATCATTCACAGACGCATCAATTCTTCTGAAATTTCTTGTGCACAATGACAAGGCCTCACTTACAAGATGTTCCAAAGTTGAAAGCAATCCGTCAAAAAACAGATTCCACAAGCGCTTGAACACGCCCATTTTTAACCCAATTTTTTTATATGTGAAAAATATACTGAAAAATCTTCTTTTCATGAACCGTAACTTCAACTGATGCAAAATTTCCAAAGTATTGCCTTTGGGGTTTGCTCTATCTAAATTGCAAAGGGATTCTTGCTATACCAAATAACACTAGGCCTACGTGCCAATCAATTTGCAAAGGTTTCAAAATCAATGTTGAAAAATTATTGTGTTCAAATGGGTATAAATTCTAGACAGTTGCTTTATAAGTGTCTCTTCTTTGCATTCTTCTATAACCCCAAAGGTGATTCTTCTGAATGAAAATTTTCTATACTGGTGACATGGCTTTGCTGCCACATTTTATCTTACAAATTCAGTTTGTCCTCCTGCCGAGACAAAACATTTGGAACTCCTAAGACTTTAAAGGTATGTTTCTCCCTCTGTCAACAATCATTCCATTTAGGGAGAATGTCATCGGTCACATAATATGGTGACCATCTTGAATTATCTGTGAGACTCTTAAATGTCAACTTTTCTTGAACTGTTTGGCCGATTGGCATACAACTTGGTACGTACAATTCTTCAACTAACCTCCGTCTAATTTGCTAAGAAAATATTGCTATGTCAAAGCACATGGCCTTTACAAGCTAATCAAATACTTCATCACAGACCTTTAGAGCATGAAATCAAAGACCCCCAGGCAATTAGCTTATTTGTGCTTGGACCCCAGCTTGCAGCTACATTTTTTGTGTAGCTGTCACACCTAAATTTCTCACATCCAAATTTAGTAAATTTAGTACAAGACAAAGATAACCCGAGTAAACATAAAATATAGTTTTTAATGATGCTTTTACCCCTTTGTGCAGATGTGTCCACCCGCGGACATGGAGCTGCAAATTTATGCACGCAGTTACAATATTCTATCACTAGATGGCACACCCGGATCAGTTATTGAATATTCACAAGCAAGCCAAGCTCAAACACTGTTTAGAATATAGACGAGTTCACTCCAATCCCTGTTTTTCAGGAGTTGCCTGAATTAAACTCCTCAGCTAAGCCTGATGTGCAAACTGCTCAATATATTTGCCCATAGTATCTATCCAGCAGTTCAAAAAAATTATCTCTTGCTACAGAAAAAATCGTGGTCCTCTGTAGCAACCGCTTCAGCTACAGTGAGCCAATGGTATCCCAATTAGTAGTTAAGAAAAATCAGTTTTCTGAAGCAAAAATTCAACATGGTATTGATACTATGTAATTCTATTAATTTTAGACAATTATTGTGGTTTTTTAATCTGCCAGTAAACTCAAAGAAGAAGAGGAAATATATAAAGGAGAGACTGCCTGTTTGTTTTTTGAATACTGTATCTTTCATTAACCTGAAAATTGATTAAAGAGTGTAAGGAGAGAACAATGTGTGGTTGCTTTGCTTCTTTCTGTGCGTGCTATGAAAAATACTTTGTACTTGTGCTTGCACTTTTGATACTTAAGTATATTTTTCACATAATGCTTTTGGTACTTAAGTTCATTTAATGTGAGCTACTTTAAGACTTTTACTCGAGTAATTTTCTTATGGGTGACTTCAACTTTTACCAAAGTAACTTTCAGTTATGGTACTTCTACTTATACTTAGTTATTTTTTTTCCAGTACTTTATACATCTCTGCAATCATTGTATCCTGAGACTTCGACATGACAACATCATGAATGCCCAAGATGAAGAAGATTTTGTGTTTGCGTGTTTGCTGGGTGCATACGTCCAGTTTTTGCGTCAGCAAGAAGAAGGGCAGCAGCAGTTCCAGAGAGGGAAGGCCAGAGTGCAGTAATATAATACAGTAATATACAGTAATCTGCAGTAATATAATACAGTAGCCTAATTGGCAGTAATCTATCAAAGATGTTGTGTCGCGAATAATGCTCAGACTCGAATGAAGCTCCCCTGCCGGGCTCTGCTTCTATATATTCCCTCCCAGACCGCGCGTGCCGTGTCAGACTGTAGTAGAACACAATGCACTGTAGCGTGCCGGCCAGCAAACCGTGACACGCTGGGACGCGCCATGATTGAACGCAACGAAACGGCTACCATACACCCTAGCTTGCCATGAGAACCGTGACAAAACTTTAAAGGACCGTGAGATTCCGGGAAATACACACAGTGATGATTCTAGGACGCGTAATTTGCGGGATCCCGCAAGTTTGACAGACTTGGCGCTAAACGAAGATTTCAGTGCGCCAGCAACTACGCATTACATTATGATTTGGCGTGAATCCTTCGTTCTAGTGCATAGATTGATATGAAAACATCGTCTATAACGAACTTCCGTGCATTTATTCAACAAATTTATAAACCTACAACAAAGATTGTTGTCAAAATGTCGGCAGCAAGAGACTTCTATATATGCCTGTATATGACTGTGGCTGGATGCATGTTTCTGTAACCCCCGTCACGCTGGAGTGCTGCTTTCCAGTTGGTAAAACCACGCGAGGTAAAAACAGCATCCCTCTCACTGGCAGTAGCATATTTCCTGCAGGAAAAGCAAAAGCATGCATCCCGCTGAACTGAGTACTCAAGCCACGGTCGTGTACGATACCAGGCTGGATTGAATGATCGCCATAAAGCACCGAATGCACGCTCTGGGTAGCTAGCTAATATTGGCTGGGATGTAGCATTACCATTCAAGTCGCTAACTGCGTGAGGTAGGGCGGAGGCAGCAGAGAGAGGGAACTGGTTTGGGGCAATGCTTGTGGAGGGCACTGGAGCCATAGCCATAGTCATAGCTTCTGGTGTGCAAGCTACGGCATCGCCAGAGATGCCAAGTCTCAGGCATTCGGTGTAGGTCTCACGCATTTTTTAGGCCTATTCAATGTAGTCATAGGCGCAATTTGTGGGGGGGCATTGGGTCTCCTCAGTGATGATTCTAGAAAATTTCAAAAGTGGGCCAACTCCCCCCCCGACTTAAAAAAAGTGCGCCAATGGGAAAAAAAGTGGGCCAACTGGGTATACCTGGTAAAATGCCATTTATATCAAGTTTTTAAACAGTACCTTGACTGGCTCACTTATCTATATGTACATTCAGTTTTTACACCTTATTGACAAAACTAAGACATGAACGACAGTTTGAGTTTAAAGTTTCAATAGAAAACCTTCACAGTCTCTGCCAATCATAAAAATTATAAAGTAAATGACAAAATAGCGCATAAAATAATAGTTTCTAACGCCTGATTTTGTGCATAGCTTAAAGCCCGCCTCCAAACCAAAGTCCTACTGCTAAAGTTGTAAGTACGGATACTTCACCTGGCAGTGAAGCCATTCTCTTCATAGGTTAGGTGTACGTTGAGCAGCGCGCAGAGACTCACAATTTTACCTACATTTCGTTTTATTCATTCAAACGAGTTCTGCACCATGTATCATTTTTTTAAACCTATTAGCAAGCCTTGTGCTGCTTCAACCTCAAGCGATGCAGAGATGCCAAGTCTCACGCGTTTGCGTGAGTCTCTCGCCTTTTAGTGGCACTCACGTTCCTGTGCCGTAGTCAGCAATTATTCAATTAACGCGCTCTGAAGAAATTCAGTCGCGGAATTTAAGTCATTGTGCATTAAGTAAATCAGTTTCACGTGCATTACAGTGGATTTCCCCACTAGTGACACGGAAAACGATTATGACTCGGGAATTCTCACGCTTGTCTTTACTGAGGGATTGAAAGCAATGGAATTGCATAAAGATGTTTCAAATGGTCTTATTTCATTTAAATAATTTAAACGATCATGAAACTCATGCATTCTTTCCAATCCCTGAGTAAAGAGAAGCACAAGAACTCCGGAGTCGCTTTCCATGTTACTTGTGGTGAGGTCCACCTTTACGCAAGTGAAACTGAAACTTCAATGCACAAGGATTTTAATTCCGCGTGAGAATCTTATTAATAAGCGTTCATTGAATAATTGTGAACTACGCTGAATAAGCCTAAAAAATGCGTGAGACCTACAGAGAATGCGTGAGACTTGGCATCTCTGGCGATGCCGTAGCTTGTACACCAGAAGCTATGACTATGGCTATGGCTCCAGTGCCCTCCACAAGCATTGTCCCAAACCAGTTCCTTCTCTCTGCTGCCTCAGCCCTACCTCACGCAGTTAGCGACTTGAATGGCGATGCTCCATCCCAGCCAATATTAGCTAGCTACCCAGAGCGTGCATTCGGTGCTTTATGGCGATCATTCAATCCAGCCTGGTATCGTAATCGACCGTGGCTGGAGTACTCGGTTCAGCGGGATGCATGCTTTTGCTTTCCCTGCAGGAAATATGCTACTGCCAGTGAGAGGGATGCTGTTTTTACCTCGCGTGGTTTCACCAACTGGAAAGCAGCACTCCAGCGCGACAGGGGGTTACAGAAACATGCATCCAGCCACAGTCATATACAGGCATATATAGAAGTCTCTTGCTGCCGACATTTTGACAACAATCTTTGCAGTAGGTTGATAAATTTGTTGAATAAGTGCACGGAAGTTCGTTATAGACGATGTTTTCATATCAATCTATGCACTAGAACGAAGGATTCGCGCCAAATCATAATGTGATGTGTAGTTGCTGGCGCACTGAAATCTTCGTTTAGCGCCAAGTCTGTCAAACTTGCGGGATCCCGCAAATTACGCATCCTAGAATCATCACTGCTCCTGCACCTCCAAAGTTAAGGTTGGGGTTGCAAAAACTCTGCAATATTAAAACCGCAAGTTTACGTATTTCATCTGCTCCGTTCAGTCAAGCTACTTGTTAAGGTAATGCGGGACCTTTAAAAAAAAATAAAGTGTAAAAAAAAGTTCCTTAATTGGCAATAATAAAGTATACACCCTAATTTTTTACAGAAGTATTCCGTTTTTCGTGTCTTCGCTCAAATGTTTTCATCGAGAGACAGCGCTCTATCACAAGTAGGATGTATCTGGACCTCATTTTCATCGTCCAGCTGGATACATATTGGAAATGTATTGTGACGTTGGCTTCAGAATTTCCCTTGCTGAGATTAAACGCAGTAAAATATAAAGTAACGTGGTTAATTAACATAATTTTATTTTTCTGGAAAATGACATGCAGGCTATATCATGCAATTACATTTCTTAAACTAGTTCATTAAAAAGAGCCCATTGATATTGACAACTTGTCATTTGTTACCCTGTCTGTATTATGTTTATGAAGCGATAGCCAATTCAACGAATAGCCTAAGCCTACTGCCAACTTTCGAGAAATTTTCTGGACTTGAATATTCCAATATGAATTCAGCTTCTGAACCTGCAACTGCAATCGTAGACGGCTTGCATTAGCCTTATTAAAAAAGGTCCCGCTTCTACTTCAGTTTAGCGCTGAGGTTATATCGGCTTTTAACTTGCAGCTTGGGATTTCATTTTCATAGTCGTGATAGGGTGTACTATTAACCATACGTCTGCAGCATGCGGCGCTATTTAAACACAGCAGATGCGTGGATGATGGCAGATATGTAGCCTATAGCGTTGTTAAGAGACAGCGGCCTTGGCCGATGAACCACGCGTTGCATGCATAATTATTGTGTGCACATATTGCGTGCGTCTTGAAGCAGGCTGGAAAAACATGTGACACGTGAGTATCCTATAGGCTAACGCAATGTTTAAGGTCCCGTTTGCAATTTCAAATCCTAGGCTAAATAAATGACTGAAAACAGTTTGGCCTACGTCCATAAATGCGGGGATGGAAAATGGATGCTCCCTCCGACATTCAATTCGTGTATGCCTCCATACATCGCATCCATTCAGCCAATTAACGTTATTACACAGATCACAACCAGATTTAAAATTAATCGAATAAAGTAGCCAACTGATATTTTCGAAATAAACCTTTTTAACATTCTAAAAGGCTGGACTTTGGACAAGGCAGCCTACCCTTGGGAATACAGCAGCCTGAAAAAAAAAAAATTTGTGACCCCCCAATGTTGACCTGAAGTTGGCGCCACTGAACGTAGTCCACAATTATTCAATGAATGCTTATTAATGAGATTCTCGCGCGGAATTAAAATCCTCGTGCCTTGAAGTTTCAGTCTCACTTGCGTAAAGGTGGACCTCACCACAAGTAACATGGAAAGCGACTCCGGAGTTCTCGTGCTTCTCTTTACTCAGGGATTGGAAACAATGCACGTGTTTCATGATTGTTTAAATTATTTAAATGAAATCAGACCATTTGAAACATCTTTATGCAATTCCATTGCTTTCAATCCCTCAGTAAAGACAAGCGTGAGAATTCCCGAGTCATAATCGATTTCCGTGTCATTAGTGGGGAAATCCACAGTAATGCACGTGAAACTGATTAACTTAATGCACAATGACTTAAATTCCGCGACTGAATTTCTTCAGTGCGCGTTGATTGAATAATTGCTGACTACAGCACAGGTACGTGAATGACACTAAGAGGCGAGAGACTCATGCTGAACGCGTGAGACTTGGCATCTCTGCATCGCTTGAGGTTGAAGCAGCATAAGGCTTGCTAATAGGTTTTAAAAAAGGCAGTCGCTATGGGTACGGCAGTTTTCCAATGCATTTCAATGTAGAGAGGTATGGCAGTCCCAATTTCAAACCCTGCCCTAACCTAACCCTGACCCTAACCCTAACCTTAACCCTGACCCCTAATCTAACCCTTCCCCTATCCATAATCCCTAATCCTTATCCTAATCCCTTCAAATCGACTGCCGTACCCATAAAACTGCCATATCTCTAGACACTGCGTTTAAAAAAACGATACATGGCTCAGAACTCGTTTGAATGAATCAAACAAAATGTAGGTAAAATTGTGAGTCTCTGCGCACTGCTCAACGTACACCTATGAAGAGAATGGCTTCACTGCCTGGTGAAGTATCCGTACTTACAACTTTAGCAGCAGGACTTTGGTTTGGAGGCGGGCTTTAAGCTATGCACAAAATCAGGCGTTAGGAACTATTATTTTGTGCGCTATTTTGTCATTTACTTTATAATTGTTATGATTGGCAGAGACTGTGAAGGTTTTCTATTGAAACTTTAAACTCAAACTGTCATTCATGTCTTAGTTTTGTCAATAAGGTGTAAAAACTGAATGTGTGTACATATAAATGAGTGAGCCAGTCAAGCCACTGTTTAAAAACTTGATATAAATGGCATTTTACCAGGTATACCCAGTTGGCCCACTTTTTTTTCCCCACTGGCCCACTTTTTATAAGTCAGGGGGGAGTAGGCCCACTTTTGAAATTTTCTAGAATCATCACTGTACACATGCTTCCCGTCCCACTACGGACCGCCTCCAAGTTTTGTTATGGCCTATTACGTACTGTCACGTTTTGTTGCGTTCACCCGTTTAATTACGGCCTACTAGGTTTCTCATCCGCACCGTGACTGTCGTGGCGAATTTTTTGACAGTTTAAAAATCTGGCCCGGCATCCTGATGCACTCTGCACTGGGACAACACCTACGCAGGCGCTATACTCAACAAGCATTAAAGAATTACACTGTTGAAATGGTAAGCTGCTCTCTTCGACCTAGTCTGCTGGTCTGTCTCTGCATCTTTACACTGAGTACATGCCCTAGTTTTATTTGTTCCTACTGTGTGGGCATCATGATTTAGGCTAGATGAGTGTCCTTAACGTTAAAGTGCCATCAGGGCTTCGTCCTTTTTACTCCAACTTCCCTTCCCTTCCCTGCGGTGACTCCCTCTGAAAGCAGTACAGCTGTCTACCTCTTTCCTTTCCATCTCATATCTCCAGACAGATTCTGTTGGCGTCATAAATCATTCTCCTTATCACTGACCTTCTGAAGGGTACTTGGAAATCTATGGAGCCCAGTTTGGCTGGTTGTTTGTAGTTTTAGGTGGACTAAAAACCTGAAGAGCTTTTCTTGTTAATAAGCTGGGAAACGTTTGAGAAAAATTTCCACTTATCTTTTAAAACTGAGATGAAAAGTAGGGTCTAAGTTTAGACGACAACCCTTATTAACAACAGTGAGCAAAAATTAATATTTAGGTTGTGTGGTTAGCCTACCATCTACCGGCTGAAAGGAGGAATTTTTTCTTGCTTGCAATCACAACGCGCTGCAATGTGGTAATTACTCCTAATGCTATTACGGTTTGGCCTCCAGGAATATTCAGCGACTGGAATAAAAAAGATGATTCACACTTTTTACTGGACTGTGTCCACTGTCATGCTACTTTTCACTAGTCCACCAGGTAAACATCAAAAGATGGTCCCTTATTCAGAAAATAGCAGCTGTACTAGTAGGAAGAACCTGGAAAAGAAAACATTCTAGTTCAGTCCTCACTGCTGTCATGCCTGGTATGTTTCAGACTTAATTTTATTTTGTTTCACTTGTTTTATGTTACGTGATCTTTAATTCTGAGGGGAATAGCGAGCAAGGACATATTCTTTGAAAGGTAGAGGGACTAAACATAGTAAACATAACTAAACAAGAACATTTTATGGAAATGTTCACACTTTTTCACAATTGCTAACACACAATTCTTGAAACCTGTCACCCTTTTCTGAAAACTATAAAAAAAAAATGCACAGACTTCATTCGCAAAACCTCTGACGGTTCTGGCAAAATCAAAGAATTGCCTCAATACGATTTTACTTGTGCTCAAAATCAGAGTTTTCGGGGCACACACACAACCAATATATAAACACTATATACACTACATCAGAAAATGGAAAACACAGCGTCCAATGCATGTTGGTACAGAAAAAAGCATTCAGCCCCCCCCCCCCTATTTTTTGCACAAAAAAATTTGAACTATGCATACAATTCTGAAAACTTGAAGCTCCTGTATGGGCATAGTGACTCCAAACTGCTAAACTCTGAGCAGAAATCCACTGTTCTCATGAAAATATCATTCCAAATCACAGTTTTGCAAAATCTCATCATTGCATCAAAAATGCATCATTTAGCACACTTTGTTCACCAATAAACACTGGCCTTCAAAATGCAACTCGCTGATGACTAAGTAGTCCCACTTGTGTTGCACCTGAGCAAACTCAGTTGGAAGAACACTTCTATTACATGTCAGAGTATAAAAGAGGCCTCAATGACTCACACAGGTGTTTGGAAAGAAGATGCAGCAGCAACAACACAGAGGACAAGGAAGAGGAGGCCTGGCAGGCTGCAAAGGCCATTGAGGAATAGGAAGAGGAAGGCAAAGATGAGCCAATATTTTCAATGACATTACAAGAAACTTTGGGAGACCATGTGATTAATCATGGCCTAACCATGACTGAAGCTGGGCAGTGAGTCCAGCCAAATTTGAGCCGCTTCACAGTAGCCTCATTTATCTGGGCCTTTAGGGAAGGGTTATAGGTAAGTATGAACTTTAAGAGTTTTAGATGACTGCACTACATGCACTATTGATGATATCTTCTGAAAGCAAGAAAGCGTAGTGGGGGGCTTGGAGCAGCAAGCACCTGGGAAACCAAAGGGGAAGTGCATTCGTAATACCCTGAAATGTTTTTATTTAAATGTTAGAAGTATAAAAAATAAATTTCCAGAACTTGAGGCTGTTATGATTAGTGAGGGCTATGACATAGTTGGGATGACAGAGACAAGGGCGTAGGAATGAGTTTAACATTGGGGGGGACCAGGGACGTAGGCTAAATGTGAGAATTTGTAGGGACACGTATGTGATGCGAGCACGCATAGCGCGCGAGCTGGAAAATTTTTGTGAATCTGAGCGCAGGTACTGCCTTTAATGTATACAGAGATTATCCAAATGAGTGTTTCTCCATTTTTTTAATTAGGCTACGCAAGGTGCCTCCAAAATTTCCATACAAAGATGCCACATACATTAACTTGCCACAACTTTAACTGACAGCTGCAAACCATATCAGCGCACTCATGAAACCCGCTCAGATCTAGTAACCTGGACATTGATACCAAGTGAGTGAATATATAACTACGTTAGCAAGCCAGCTCGCAATCCTCGCTATTTAGCATCTTAATATGCGGTAACGCAATTGCAGCCGCGATAAACACCTCAAAATGGACCACCAACTATGAATTGGACAAGCCGCAAACAGAGAGTCAATCGGACTGGATCGTGTTAAATTTACGATTACGTGTTTCTTCATTTCCCCCACTGAGCCAAAGTTGGTTCGGACATTTTGACTTTCAAAGGTTTTATTTGCTGAACACCATGAGACGAACTTTAATGCTTTCCCTATAATTCCACAGAACAAGTCATAACTTTGACCTCACCTGAAGCCCTGATACACCTGTATCCCCAACAGCTTGCTCTGTTTCTCTAGCCTGCTGCTGTGGTTCCTGCATATAAAATAATTAATTAATAATGGCACCTTCGCGGGATTTCTCCACTTAAATTCACCTCATAATTTGACATATCCACCTGGCTTATATATTAGCTACTACTGCTAGCAACCCGATTACTAATCAACATGTGACAGAAACCAGGTTTAGTTCGCTAGTTGAAACTAGCGAACATGTTTAATTAACATTTGTTGACCCTTACAGTACTGTGGAAATAATGAAGAGAGTTTCTGCCATCAGACCGCCTGCTGTCGACTGCTGCTGTCTCCCGCCTCCCAAACACTCTCAGAGCTGGTGAGGGAGGGGGCGGGCCAGTGACATAACGCTGTGTTGCGCTTTCAAAATAAAAGCGCGTAAGTTAAAAATGTCAAAATCAAATATTTTTCTCCTCCGCGGTATAATTTTTGGGTGGAACAAATGCGCCTGTCTCCAATACTGGAGGGGACACGTCCCCCCGTGCCCCCCGGTTCCTACGCCCATGTACAGAGGCATGGCTTTGTGAAGAGGATGGAGACGAATATAATATAGAAGGTCATAAGCTCTTAAAGATGTCATCCCACGGGAAACCGTGAATTACGTGTTCTTTCTGAAGTGCCATTGGTCAACATGAGCTGCGTATGTATGCTGCGTGTGAACACGAATATCAACCCCCACTCTGTGTAATAGCGAACTGAAAAAAAAAAGACAGGAAAACGGGAGAATCAGAAAAGCTCAACAAACCTACGTAGGTTTTTGAATTATTATTCATGGTCTCGCTCTGGTCTCGCGCACTTTGACTTCAATCAAATCAATCAAATCCTTTATTTAACCAGATAAAACCAGTTGAGACCAAAGTCTCTTTTTCAATGGTGATCTGGTGGTATGCAGCAAGTCACACACAAGTATTACATAAACACAACACAGTTCAAGACAATATTGACAAAATAGTACAGTATAATACAAGAACAAGGGACAGAATAGAGACTACCATCTGACAGGACAAGACTAAATATCCAAAAAAAAAATAAGTTCTAAAAATGGCTCAATATACAGTACGACAAGAGCAGCTAATGGGAAAGGCCTCAGAAATCTTTTGTCTGAAACTTGGTATAGAGATGGGAGCAGCAATTTTAAAATGAGTTTGAAGGTCATTCCATGACCAAGGGCCAAAGTAAAACAGACTCCTCTTACCAGCGTCAGTTCACACAGGAGGCACCTTGAATCGCAACCAGGCGTTGGATCTGAGGCTGTAAGAGTTCTGAATTAAAACAAATTTAGAGCAAAAGTACTGGGGTAGTTCGCCTAAAATAGCCTTGTATATTAAAACATACCGGTGGTGCAGCCTGCGCACAGCTAGTGAAGGCCAGCCGACTAAAGTGTACAGTGTACAGTGATGCGTCCTATAGGGCGACTTAGAAATGTATCTCAGTGCAGAATGATAGAGCGGATCGAGTTTAGCCAGGAAAGTGGGACACACAAATCGGTAAACAGTATCGCCATAATCAAGTTGAGACAAAAATATATTATTTACTAGCTGTTTGCAAGAAAAAGAGGAAAAGCAAGATTTTAATCTATATAAGAAACCCAGTGTAAACTTGAGTTTCTTTGTCAACATGTCAATATGGTGATTAAAAGTTAAATTCTTGTCCAGCCATAATCCTAGATATTTGTATTTATCTACAAACTCAATTGGAGTTCCATCTAGGGTAATAAGAGAAGGGGAAGAAACTACAGACCTATGAGGTGCAAACAGCATAGCTTTAGTTTTGCCACCATTCAACAGAAGTTTAGAATCAATGAGCGCATGCTGCAGAGAGATAAAATCTGACTGAAGATGTGAGACAGCAGCCTTGAGAGAGGGAGCACTAGAGTACAAAATGGTGTCGTCGGCATACATATGATGCAATGAATATTTAAAATGGTCACAAATATTATTTATGTATAGTAAAAAAAAAGCAATGGTCCCAAAATGGAGCCTTGCGGAACACCCTTATCTATCATCACAGGGTCGGAAACAGTATCACCAAGCTTAACACGTTGAGAGCGGTTGGATAAATAACTCTGAAACCAGCCAGTCGTACTATCGCCAAAACCGACCCTTGAAAGAATGTTAATTAATATGTGGTGATCTACTGTATCAAATGCCTTGGTCAAATCAACGAATAATGCAACACAAAATAATTTATTATCAACAGCTGCTTTAATATCATCTAGGACTTTCAAGCTAGCCGTAACCATACTGTGCTTGGATCTAAAGCCAGATTGCATGGGATTTAAGACATTATGCAAATCTAAAACTAATTTAATCTGGTCAGAAATTAAAGACTCCAAGATCTTAGCTAAGGCAGAAAGATTTGAAATTGGTCTATAATTGTTTAAATCAGAAGGATCACCACCCTTCAAAAGAGGAGAGACAAAGGCTTGTTTCCAAACTACAGGTAAAGTTTGAGTGGAAATGGAAAGATTAAAAATATCTGTAACTGGCTGAGCCACAATTGGTGCTGCAATTTTTAAAAAGTATGGATCAATGCCATCAGGCCCGGCAGCCTTTTTAGGATCTTAAGTTGATAGCGCATGCAAAACTTCAGAGGCCAAAAAGGGAGAAAAATTAAGAGTTGACAAAGTGCCTGATTGCCCTGGAAGCTTAATATTATGCCTTGGATCATGACTAAGACCCTGTTCATCAAATAAATGCCCAGCCTTTTTAAAATGAGTATTAAAAGCATTAGACATCTCCTTATTATCCAAAATACAAGAATCACTAACCTTCAGCTTTTGAGGAGGACCAGCAACTTTCTTATTTTGCAAGGTTTAGACTATTTTCCAAAATTTAGAATGGTCATTGCCAGTGTCAGAGGTTAAGGTGAGATAGTAATTGGCTTTAGATTTTCTGATAAGGAAAATACATTTATTCCTAAGGGAACAAAAAAGGGTCCAGTCTTTGGTTGTACCTGACTTTCTGGCTAAAGACCATTGCTTATTACGAGCATGAATGGTATCAGCCAGGTCCCTAGAAAACCAAGGATTTTACCTATTTTTAATCCTGATTTTTTTTAAGAGGGGCATGTTTATTAATGATTTTTAGGAAGTGATGCTGATTTACGACCTTCCACCAAATCATTGGCAGCCAGCGGGAAGTAGCAGCTGAGAAGCAGGAGGAACAGCGAGTCATTAACATGGTGGAACAAATTCGTTCTTGTGCTATTTATGGCAATAAAACCTCAATGCTGCATGCCTTGCCCCAACGAGATATATAAACTAGAGGCGTTATGTTGTTTGTTCCAGATCAGCTAATGTGTGCAGGGCTGACCGCCATCTTATGACGGGCGTACCTCCCGCTGGAACAAATGTAAACACATACGCTCTGGATAAAATTTTGGCAAATATCAGTAATAATCATTCAGCAGTGTTTTGATTTTCGGCCTTTTCCGGCATAATCGTGATATAGCCCCCACCTGGTTTAGTGGGGCTTATTTCCCCTCCAACCTGGTTTAGTGGGGCTTATTTCCCCAACAGTGATTGTAACTATGTCCTAACCCTAGCCCCACTGAACCAGGTGGAGGCTATATCACGATTATCCTAACCGATAATGAGAGAAGAGTCAGCTTGAAGCGCCATTTCTGTCTATTACCGCCCATTGCGTTTACCAAAAGCGTAGTTGCTAACTAAGTTAGCAGCTTACATATTTCATCCATTCATTGTCAATGGTTCCTACGACGCAAGTTAGCATCTGTGATTTCAGGAAACGCATCCCTGAGCGATTGATATTTTTCCATTGGGTCTGTTTGGAAATACAGTGGTATACATCCAGTCTATCTTAAAACCCCTCGGTACGGTAATATTATGACCAATCTCGTTTTGTCAGGCTGGGTTTATTTCTCTAGCAGTACGATCTAGGATGGGGCACTTGTACTTCATCATCGCAAGTGCCGGGAACCTTGATAACAAGTGTCTTATCGTGACCGCTGCCAAGTGGGGAAACATGTTTACAGGGAAACTCTCACTGAAGAAATGCCTATTTTTTTTTTCAAGAAAAAAACAAAAACACTGATTTGTTGTTGGATCTTAAAAAAAGAAAAACAAAAAAGATATTGGTTTGTAATTGTATCAGACACATATCAATGACCATTTTTTATTTGATAGAAATACTGCTGCATGGTGCAAACCCAGACACTGAAATGACGAAGGACGAACAACTAAACCTATTCGCATCTACTGACAGTGAAGCAGCTGCTGATTTCAACGGTTTTTCAGACGTGCCTGACGCCGAAGTCGGGAGTGATTCAAAGTACTGCGGTATTTTCGCTCATTAGGACTGCAAGTAAAACGCTCAGTGGAAATCAATAAAACCGAATGTTTATGCAGTCACGCACGAATAAGATGTCTATTTCCCATCCAAGTAACCTGGCAGATCCGGTCCTATAAGCCACAACGTTACCCCCGAGGTAACCAGGTAATCTGGTAGTGGGAAAAGGCTAGTCAATACTAGCTTTGCACTGTTTAGCTAAGTTTTATGATATAAAGCCAATAATTTCCGTTGTTCAAGCTAAAAATAATTTACATGTGAAACGTTAAGTCGACGACTTTCCCTCTCCTGTGGCTGCAATTTACGGCGACACAGTGGTCAGGCATTCAGAGAAAAATTTCCGAAAAGAACCATCTACTTTGCTTCACCTTCCTGTATTGGCCCCCCGTCACAAGATGACGACCAGACCTACATATTGAAATTGTAACATAGCGCCTCTAGTATATATAGCCCATTGCCTTGCCCAAGAACGTAGAGTTGAGCAAGAAATGTTTGAAGTTTATCTTTGGTACACAATCAGCGAACTACAGCTCCTCATTAGTTCTGTGACTTTGGTTGATATTTGTTGCAATAGGTTACTCAGTGTTGTTTGTTTTTCACGAATGTGACTGTTCAGGTGGTAAGAAGAATAGGCGACACCAATACCCCCCTCTTACCACCTGAACAGTCACGTTTGTGAAAATAAACAACATTGAGTAACCTATTGCAACAATTATATATCAACCAAAGCCATGCCTTTTTATGCTTTCACACCGAACGCAAAACAAATTTTTCACAGGACAGATTGCATTCAAAGTCCATGCAAAGACGCGAATAAGAAACGCGTGTATTCGCATCTTTGCATTGACTTTGAATGTAATCTGCCGCGCAAAAAATTTGTTCGCGTTCGGTGTGAAAGCACCTTTAGTCTTAATTACCGGTGGAGTCTTCTGGCAGCACACATTCTCCTCCTCTGTGGGCATTCTGGCGCAATAACCGCATGTGCACCTGACAAAATATAGGTAAGTGTGTTTGTTAGGCCTATGTAATAATTGATAGGCTATGACATCAACTAATGATCTTCGGGTGGTCAATGGTAGCCTGGAATTCAAGCCATAACGCTAGCAAATTGACATGTCTGCATCTCGGTCAACTGCGTCTAGCGGCATGCTGTGTCTTCAGGTAATCTGGGAATAGACTAGCACTAAACCAGCTACCAGGAAGACTGCCAAGACTGTTGATGGTGTAAAGAAACAAGCCTTTATTTTAAAATGTTTCCCACAGTTTAGTGCAACGTGAAAGGCCATGATGACGATCGCGACAAACGTTCGTCTCTTGAAGAAAATCGAAGTTGACATGCAAATATTCCCATTCCAAAACGTTCATCGATAAACGTTCTGGTAGCAGTTCTTGCGCTGCTTCTGTTTCCTCCTCGGATTCAGGATCGAACACATAGGGCTGTATCTCTGAAGCCATTGAGAGCAATTTAGAAATTCGCACTGTGAACTTATGTCAATAACAACTAATCAAACGGATGGAGAAACACCTCTCGATACAGCTGTAAAGGGGGGCGGGCCACAGTTAGCCAATCAGAGGCAAGTTAATTTAAATACAGAATATTCATGAGCAAGAGGCGCAATCCTGTCATTTCTTCCCAGCCCTTTTCCGTACCAAACTAGAACAGAGTGAAATAGGCGAACCAAAGCATTTTTTTCTCCAAAAAGGGCTCGCAGGGCATTCAATAACTCCAGAGACCATAACAAAATTAATGACACAGGTGTGAGATGACACCGTTGAAAATCTTCTTCTCATGAACCGTGACTTCGATCAATGCAAAATTCTATATGTCGGGCCTTTGAGGTATGCTCTCTTTAAATTGCAAAGGAATAGTTGCTATGTCAAATAACACCAGAGCTATGCATCAATCAAGTTGCAATGGTGATATAATGAGTTTTTTTACATCTAATACTCATGTGCTTCTGAACCACTGTGCTGATCGGCACAAAACGTGGTATGAAAAACCCTTACAATGTTCTCTGTCTAATATATGAAGGAAAAGTAGCTTCATCAAAATACATGGCCGCCACAAGCCAATCAAGTTGCTTCATTTAATTAATACGCAAATGAGCCAATATCATTCACCGTTGCCTCAATCATTCTGAAATGTCTTGTGCACAATGACAAGGCCTCAATGACAAGACTTTCCAAAGTTGAAAGCAATCCGTCAAAAAAAAAAAAAAAAAAAAAACACAGAATCCACAAGCGCTTGAACATGGCCATTTTTAACTCAATTTTTAAAATGTGAAAAAAAAAACAAAACTTAAAAATCTTCTTATGAACCGTAACTTCAAATGATCCAAAATTTCCAAAGTATTGCCTTTAGGGTATGCGCTATGTGAATTGCGAAGGAATAGTTGCAACACCAAATAACACTAGACCAACGTGCCAATCAATTTGCAAAGGTCTCAAAATCATTGTTTAAAAATTGTGTTCAAATGTGTATACATTCTAGACAGTTGCTTAAAAAGTGGCGATACTTTGCATTCTTTTATAACCCAAAGGATGATTCGTTTGAATGAACATTTTGTGTACCGATGACATGGTATTGCTGCCACGTTGGAATTTATCTTACAAATTCAGTTTGTCCTCCTGCCAAAACAAAACACTGGGAACTCCTGAGACTTAATAGGTATGTTTCTCTCTCTGTCAACAATCATTCCAATGAGGGAGAATGTCATCGGTCAAATCATTTGGTGACCATCTTGAATTATCTGTTAGACTCTTAAATGTCAACTTTGCTTGAACTGTATGGCCGATTGGCAAAATCCGTGGTACGTGCAATTCTTCAACTAACCTCTGCCTAATTTGCTAAGGAAACGTTGCTACTTCAAAACACATGGCCTTTACAAGCTAATCAAATTTTTCATCACAGACTTTTAGTGCATGAAATCGAAGACCCCCAGGCAATTAGCTTATTTGTGCTTGGACCCCAGAATTGCTGCTTGCAGCTATATTTTAAAGATAAATCTGCTCCAGTGGAGTCAAACTACATTTTCTTCATATGTATTATCTTTGAGTGGGAAATTGTATAGGCTACAGGACTGGCGAAATAATAATTTCAAAAATTTTTAAAAATTCTAAAAATTAAAAAGTGGTTGTTTTTGGATGGAATGTATGCCTGTATTGACATATAAGTGAAATTAAATGAGTTTTACAGTTTGGTATCTGAGAAACATGAAACAGCACACAGTGTTAGCTTGGAGAGGCCACCTAGACATTCCCAAACTAATACCTCTCTAATTTTGCACTGATGTACTTGGTTAGAATAAACTTTGGCATAAATAATGGTGAGATTCTGTGCTGTAATTTTTTGGGGGTTTCACACTGTAACTGAATAATTTTTAATAATTTACTCTGACTCAGTGACATATACAATGATTTTTGCACCATGACAAAAATCCCCAAGGTGTTACCTTTATTATGATACCAAAATTATTCACATCAACCAATTTGTTGCAGAGATTTAGTCATTTCATTTTGGGCATGTCATTTTCAAGTCAGAGGCTCAGGGCTTAAAAGGTTAACAGGGAGAGTCGGAAAATTTTCTGAGAAACCACACAGATCAAGTTTCAACCATTTGTCAGCCAGGAGGGCCACTTAAAGCCAATTGTACAATCCAAATTAAACATTGATCAGAATACTTATGATGCATGTATATAATAGGTGAATAAAATGTCGAATTACAGAGTCAAAGTAGAACAGTCTCATACTTGGCAACAAAAAAAGCTACACATGATGTGGGTCATGGAGGAGTCCGGCTGCAGAACTCCACACAAAGTTACACATGACGCATCATGGACATATACAGGACTGTACATAGGCTTTGTTTCCGCACTTTAAGTACAAAAACCAGGTGTTTGATCCTTTACATGGAGAGAAAAAAAACATGCATTATAGGAACACACCCCTGACCAAGGAACTGGCTTTAGAACTGGAGTTGGTCCCCAGGTGCTGCTCTGTGGCTGCCCACTGCTCCTAGCTATAGGATGGGTTAAATTCAGAGGACAAATTACACCATGGGGTTCAATAAAGTGTATCTTAAAATCTTTTTAAAAAGCCAAAATGAGCTATTTAGAATTTCCAGCCACAGTACCTGAGCCCACAGGAGGCAGGTACTGATCGAAGTGTGAGGCCATGTGGCCTCAGTGGGGGCTGATCTCCGCAGTGGTCCAGTTTACTCCTGGGTTCGTTGATGCATATTGAGACCTAGGAAAACTGCTGTGGAAAACAGACTATTGCACCAGTCATACTGAGACTAACAGAATGACACCATACATAACCACGCTGGAACTTGGATTGTCGTGAAACATCCCATGCCATGTGCAACATTATGGTGACCCAAACCTGAAAGAGAAGGAGGAGGGAGAGGGGGGGTGTCAGGAACACAGATGTTTGGAGAGACAGTGAGAGTAGTCATCCCATTCATTCTTGCACTGAAGGAATGTCAGGAAGGAAAGGTGGAGGCCAGGAAATGAAGTTGTGGGCTATTGTAAAATGTAGAATAGGCTTTGCAGTCACATTAACCGGAACTGTCACAGGAACCTGGCTCCTCACTGGTGCCAAGTGATTACAGCAGTAGAGTTTGTTGATGAATTCAGTCTGCCATACACTGATTCAGTGTGTATGGATGGCAACACTGTCCATGAAAAATCCAGTCTGCCTTACAGATTCCCCACTTGTCCCATTGAGGCAAAGATAACAAAATCTCCAGGGGGCACTGTGAATTTTACTGTTCATACCTGAACTTAGCATAAACAGAGATTTCATTGGAGCCAACTATAAAGGCTCTATGACGATTTTGAGAAATTGACATCTTATTGCCTCCAAACAATTTTGAACATGGATGAGTTAAGTCCCATCCCTGTTTCCCAGCAATTGTATGACTTAAACTCCTGATCCAAGCCTGATATGCAAACTGCCTAATATACTTGCCCATAGTATATATCCAACAGTTAATAAAAATGATCTCTTGTGACAAAAAAATTGTTGTCCTTTTTTGCAACCACTTCAGCTGTAATAGGCCATGGTATTCCAATTAAGTAGTGAAAAAACATCATTTTTCTGAAGTAGAAATTCATTACTGTGTCATTCTACTATTAATTAGTCATCAGATATTAAAAATGTGTGATTCTCTACCACTGATTGATGCATAGATTCGCCCCTCGAAGAATTTAGTGGTCACTTAAATCCTCATACGATCTCTCACTGAAATCCAGTCACTTTAATGCTGGCTCAGGCTTATCTGCTGCTACGTGTCACATGTGTTTTGTGTTTGTCTTCCTTGCCTTCATTTGTCGCCATCTTCATTTGCTGTCCCACTTGTCAGTCTTCATCCACTAAGTCCTGCCTCCACCAACCACTGCCTTCCCAGTCCCACTTCCACCAATCCAAGCTCTAGTGTCATTCACCAGTCAACCAATCCGGATCCACCACCTTGTTTAAAATCCTGGTTTGATTGCCATTCTGGAGTTTTTGCTATGTTTAGACTTGGTTGTGTTTGTGTGAATGGCCTGTGTCTCAGTTTTGTCTTTGTTATCCCTTGTTCAATATGTTGTTTGAATATGTTTCTTTTTTGGTTTCGGTTCACTTCCAGGGCTTGGGACAGGTAAGAGTGGGGGTTTCTATCCGAGATGCAAAAAGCTCACTTTTTAAGTGAGACTCACTTTCTTGATGGCCAAATGGAATGGGTCACTTGTGTTATTCATGCAAATCTGAGGGGAAATTTTCTTGTGTGTGGGGGGCGGGGGTGGGGGGGGAGGGCTGTTGACGGAGAAGGAGAATCCAACTGGGCCAAGGATCCACAACTGCATTCCAAATGAACTTGAAGTCAGATGCCTGCTTAGGTCAGAGAGTTCTGATAGGCTCCGGAACTTTTGTGTTGTATGGATTGGAACGTGCAGCATCAGAGAGTCAGGAGATGCAGTCTAACCGGTGTTGGGATTATTTTTCCAGCGAAAAGGTCAAGAAGTCTGCTGAACGTAAGGTAAGGTTGCGCTCTTCTGCTGACTCATAAGGATTAGTAATGCCAAAATACAAATGTGACAATTGTGTGCTGGTTAATAATCACTAGGACCATGTATTAGGAACCGATTAGGACCACGTCCTCACAAAAATTTTGCGCCACCATGATCCTGACTGAAAGCTTGGTTACATGAACAAAATTAGTATTCCAGAATTGCTACCTTTATTCCAGAAACAAAACGTCACACTGTGTTCTTTCAATGTGAACACATTCCCTTCGTGGACAATTAAACAACATTGAAAGTTTAACATGAACATTATTGTCTTGGACATATCTATGATATCAACTAGCAGCGAGCTAACTGCAGCTGATGTTAGCTAGCGCATAGACCTGTATTGCTTGCCAGTTGTTAGCCCACTAGCGACTCACTAGCTACCATAATTGGAGTAAACCATCACAAATATTGCAAATCTGTGAGTTGTTGTTAATGCACTAGGATGTCCAATGGTGAAAAATAATTTCTTTGTCTCCAGGTGCCATATTTCTGAATCCTTCACCCACACAGCGACGACTGTGGTGCATCTGCACTTGGGGGACAATTGTTAAGAATAACAAGAAAGAACTGGGGTGAGAGAGAGCAATTGGTAAAGCTCGCGAAGATGTTAAGAGACAAAATAACTGGATGTAAAATATACTGATGAGAGCGAATAATTGCTGTTTATTCAAGATATGGTATCCCCCTTTCTCATTTACATCCATTGTTCACGAACGAGATTGGACGGGAATATCGTGGCGGGCTAATAAAAAGTCTCGCGACTGGCATGTATGGATAGCGATAACGTTTGCCTTTTACCAATAGTGCTAGCCTAGTGTGGCGTATGGAAAAGTGAACGCGCCAGCTCTCAATGTGAGGGATACATGATGATCACCAACGAAATATGGCGGTCAAAAATATTGCGCATTAAGCATCATTTTTTTAGTCATGCATTTAGTCGTATTCAGTCTAATGTAAGGGGATAGAAGTTAGAACCATTCAGGAAGGAAATTTTCATGTGTTCTTCGGATGGATTTTGCTACAGTGCTGTGAAAAAGTATTTGCCCCCTTCCTGATATCTTATTTTTTTGTATATTTGACACACTTAAATATTTCAGATCATCAAACAAATTTTAATTTTAGACAAAGATAACTTGAGTAAATACAAAATGCAGTTTTTAAATGATGGTTTCATTTATTAAGGAAAAAAAACTTTCCAAACCTACCTGGGCCTATGTGAAAAAGTCATTGCCTCCCCTTGTTAAATCATGAATTAACTGTGATAAACCACATTTTTTAGTTCAATTTCACAAGCCATATCCAGGCCTGATTACTGCCAGACCTGTTCAATCAAAAAATCACTTAAACAAAACCTGTCTGACAAAGTGAAATAGGTTAAAAGATCTCAAGAAGCAAAACATCATTCCTCGATCGTAAGAAATTCAAGAACTGATGAGAAACAGAGTCATTGACATCTATCAGTCTGAAAAGGGTTACAAAGCCATTTGTACGGATTTGGGACTCCAGCGAACCACGGTGACAGCCACTATCCACAAATGGAGAAAACTTGGAACCGTGGTGAACCTTCCCAGGAGTGGCCGACCAACCAAAATTACTCCAAGAGTGCATCGACGACTCATCCAGGAGGTCAAGAACCCAGAACAACATCTAAAGAACTGCAGGCCTCACTTGCCTCAGTTAAAGTCAGTGTTCATGATTCATCAATAAGAAAGAGACTGGGCAAAAATGGCATCCATGGAAGAGTTCCAAGGTGAAAACCACTGCTGACCAACAGTGGCGAACTGAGAAAATAATTCAGGCCGGGAGTTTTGACTCCATCCCAGGCCACTGCCACCCTGTTCATATAAAGACCGCTAATCCTTTTGGCTAACCCTATTTGCTGATGTAATGGGAACCAGACGAGTCATAAATTTGGCCACTATCTTCTTCTGGGAGGAAAGTTATCCAGATTATAAAATGCAGAAAAAAAGGACTGGACTGGGAAAAATCTGAGTGGCTTACTAAATTTTTGGTGTATACTATGGCTATGGGCGAACTCTCAAAAACTCACAGTTACAGAGAGATACACAGTTAGCTCAAATGTTCAAATGTTTATATTTATTTTCAAGCATCAAGTATATCCAAAGTATCAAAAACCACACACACACACACACACACACACACAAATAGTAAATACTACCTACTAAAGCATACTGTAGTTACACAAAGATATTACAACTGTAATGGCCGAAGTAATCGGGAGGCCAATTGCGGCAGCTAGGAGAAAACAGGACCAGCAAGGACTTAAAATACCCACAGGGAGAAAAATAGACGAAGAAACAGAACAGCTCTCGCACTTCCAAAACGAGCGCCCAACAATACGCACCAGGAAGCGGTGCGAGAGAGGGACAAACAAAGAGGGAAAGAAAAAGGAAACTTTCCTGAAGAAAAGAACCACAAATGTACTGCAAAGACATTCGCTAAGAATCCTTGACTAGAGATATCTTCTGGCTGTAGTGATAACTAAATCAGACACTCCAGGCGTGGCGGACATCCGGCTCATGTAGCCTTAGGGGAAGGTGCCGCCCACGCCTGACAAAACAGCTGGGAAGAATCCGATAGTTAAAGGAACAGACGTGGTCCAAATACGAGCCACAAAGAAAGTCTAAAACCACACGCAGCCAGAACCATGACAACAACTTTGTATATCATTAATATCATAGACTGTATAAAAAAATGGACGAAGCAACCGTGACGTCACCCATTGGTTTCAGCATACCATTTAGGAAGCCTTGATTTTGGCAATTTGAACAGCGCCATTTTGTCATTTTGAAACTATTGGACAAGAGCGTGAATTGAAGATCAGAGAAGAGCGAGGGGTGTATCTACGGGTCGATCTGACCGCATCGGATGAGGACCAGAGGATAGCCACGCCCCTAAAGCATATTCTAGCTTTATCCTTTATTCTAGTCTATTTGGGACCATAATTTCCAAAAATGAACATCATGATATATCGAAGGAGACTTGAAACTTGCGATAGATACCATAAAATAATGTGTTAAATCTTTATTGAAATAATAAATCAGGTGGTAAAGTAGGGTCATTTTCTCATAGCCCTCTATAGCATTGAACTTCCTTTGCAACTACCAACGTTGCCATCTGCTGGCCATTAAATAGAATGCAATTTTTAGAGATTTCCGCATTGGCCTCACTTTTCAGACCCAGGTGCTGTGTCCATCTTTTTATACAGTCTATGATTAATATACACTACCGGTTAAAAGTTTTAAGACACCCAAATTTTTCCAGTTTTTTTAATCGAAAATTATGCAGTTTAATGTCTCATTGTACTCTGGAATGAAAGCATAGACATGATAGAACAAATTAACAATCGAAGTTAGAAAAGAAATCATGGAATCAATTAATGAACCAAAATGAATTTTAAACTTTTGACTGAAAGTACCCACCTTTGGCAGATATAACAGCTGAACATACTCGTGGCATTCTTTCGACAATGGAAATCAAATATTCTTCAGAAAGTTCTTCCCAACTCTGTTGGAGAGTTCCCATAAATGTGTGGCACTTGTAGGTTGCTTTGCTTTCACTCTTCTGTCCAGTTCAACCTAAACCATCTCAATGGGGTTTAAGTCTGGAGACTGTACTGGCCTCTCCATGTTTTCATGCTTACCATCTCGTTCTTTATTCCTAATGTAGTTCTGGCAGAGCTTGGACTTATGTTTTGGGTCATTATCTTGCTTTAGAATGAACCCCTGACCAGCTAGGTGCATACCAGAGGGTACAGCATGGCGCTGCAGAATGATGTGGTAGCCGTTTTGGTTCAGGGTGCCTTTCACTCTGTAAATCACTGACCCTGGATCCAACAAAACAGCCCCAGACCATCATGCTTCCTCCCCCATGTTTGACAGTTGATGTCACACACTGAAGAACCATCCTTTTACCTACTCGACGGCGTACAAAAAACCTGGGTAACCATACCTTTTGTTTAAAACTTCTGGCAGTTCACCACTTACCTTTGTACCATTTCAAGCTATTCATTGGACTGGAACTGCATAATTTTCAATAAAAAACAGGAAAAATTGGGGTGTTGTAAAACTTTTGACAAGTGTACAGTGAAAAATCAGCATCTGTAGTCCAGTGCAATGTGTTGCATTTGTTTTTCGACTGTTCTACTGATAAGAAGCTCAAAGCAGCTGTCATTGTCAACTGTCAGCACTGTCAGTTTGATTAATTGTATAATCAGTAATTCGTACTACTTTGTCTAAGTAACTTTTTATTCGACCAAACTAGATTTTTTCCTAGGATAGCTTTTCTGTCATTAAACTACTTTCAGGGTAAAGTAATTGACAGCTTCGAAAGCCATGCTTTCAAAGTCGCTTCCCCAACACCGGTTATATATTTTTTTTTAATCGGCTTCCACTAAGTGGAACTTATTAAATAGACAACAGATAACTTTTTAACTGGTAACCCGGCGTTATGAAATGGCTGTAGCTGTCGGATTCGGTCAGACTGACAACAGAAAGGACGATAATATTGTCTATGCATTGATATTCATTCAGATCAGTAACTGAATTGCTAGTCAGTCACCATCCTTGTTATTTAATTAGGTTGACAGGTCGTCATCATCTGACTAGCGATTCAGTCACCCCAACTGGATAGATGTACTTCTTCATATGAGTATCAATGGACAGACACAAAATATCAATGGTTATTACCTTTCTGTTGCCAGACTGACTGAATCCGCTGGCTAGCTACAACAATATAGTAACCAGAGTAGCGCTACCAGCTTGCTAGTTAAAAAGGTATCAATTGCCTCTTTAAGTGAAACCTTACTATGATGGGTGTGTGTCTGTTATAGCGAGTGTTTTTGACTGACCTGCTCCCTTGCTGGCGAACATGTCAGCAATTTTTAAAGCCTTTGCTGCTTCTGTGGTCAGTGCTTTGCGTTTCTCATCCTCTCCCTCTCCGCTCCACATTTCTGTTTTGTTTTCTCCATTATTCCAGACGCGTCTTAAAAGCAGGTAACGTTCGGCTGCTCTGTGCATCGCTGGGTGCCGTAATGGTTTAATTTTCACAGTGATCGCCTGATTCGTGGATTCGGTGCAATCCGTTAAGTCATTCCTAATTTGGTTATTAGCCTATTGCAAGTCAAGCTGACTGGATTACTACTGTCAGGCCACCGGGAAATGTCACGGTGCTCCCGATGGCCAGTTCGCGCCTGCTGACCAAAAAGAACACAAAGCCTTGTCTCACATTTGGCAAAAAACATCTTGATGATCCCCAAGACTTTTGGGAAAATATTCTGTGGACTGAAGAGACAATGGTTGAAATTTTTGGAAAGTGTGCGTCCCGTTACATCTGGCATAAAACTAACACAGAATTTCATAGGCCATACTTAAATCCGATGGCTAAAAAATGTTTGCTACACGAGGCTTAGCAGCCTTTAATCTGGTCAGGTGAATGCTGAACCAAATATTCACCACCTGAGGTCACTCCAGAACCACCTTCTTTCTCTTCTATAACCACTGGAGGGTCAACTTGGCTTTATGCTTTAGATCACTGTCATCCTGCAAAGTCCTGCAAGTGCGTCCCATGCGCAGCTTTGGCGGAAATTGTTTGTCAGTATTTCCTGATAGCATGCTGCATTCATCTTGCCATCAATTTTTACGGGATTCCCTGTACCTTTCGAGCTCACACACCCTCGAAACATCAGAGAGCCACCACCATGCTATACAGTGGGAATGGTTTATTTTCCACCATAGGCCTTGTTGACTGTTTTCCAATCATATGGTTGTGACCATCATCCAAATGACAGTATTCCAGAAGTTGTGAGGTGTGTCAAGGTGTTGTCTGGCATGTTTTAGGCAGGCTTTTTTGTGGAATTGGCGCAATAATGGTTTCCTTTTTACAACTCGACCATGCAGCTCATTGTCATTTATGTACCTCATTATTTTGCTCCTTGAAACGACCACACCATCTTTATCCAGAGTAACCTGTATTTCTCTTGAGGTAGCTTGTGGATTTTTCTTTGCATCCCAAACAATTCTCCTGGCAGTTTTGGTTGAAATATTTGCGGTATTGACTGGCATTTTCAGGTCTTTGGATATCTTTTTTATATCCTTTCCTATCTTTAAAAGGTTGAACTACCTTGTTACAAAGCTCCTTTGACAGTTCCTTTCCGCTCCCCTTAGCTCAGTGTCTAGCCAGATCAGCCCATCCGCTGGGGAGCTAACAAACTCAATGACTATACGAATATACTAGTTACAATTTAAAAAGCCCCAGGTCTGAAACCCTTTATAGCCATTTAGCCTTTTTGTGCAATTGTGTCCGTCAACGGACATAGAGCTGCAAATTCATGCATGCAGTTACACTATTCCATCACTAGATGGCACCCACGGATCAGTTATTGAATATTCCCAAGAAAGCCAAGCTCGAACATGGTTTAGAATATGGACGAATTCATTCCCCTCCCTGTTTTTCAGGAGTTGCATGAATTAAACCCCTCAGCTAAGCCTGATGTGCAAACTGCTCAATATACTTGCCGATAGTATATATCCAGCAGTTCAAAAAAATGATCTCTTGCTACAGGAAAAATCATTGTCCTCTGTAGCAAGCATTTCAGCTACCGTAAGCCAATGGTATCCCAATCAGTAGTTTAGAAAAATCAGTTTTCTGAAGCAAAAATTTGACATGGTATTGATACTATGTCATTCTTCAATCAATCAAAGTCATCACGTCAGACACGCGTAGTTCCCTACTGTGGATTTACGCATAGATTCCTCCATCGACGAATTCAATGCTCCTTTATATCCTCCGAAGTACTCATGTTGATAGCCAATCACTTAATAATTAACTTAGGCTCATCTGCGTAACTGCACACTAGGGATGTACCCGAAGCCGAATATAGTATTCGGTAAAACACAAATATTGCAAAATTAAAGATTATTTTTTTAGGGAATTTTTCCTTTATTTGACAGTTATGCAGTGCAGAGAGACAGGAAGGTTGGGGAGAAGAACGGGGGAAGACATGCAGCAAACAACCCGAGCCGGAACCGAACCCAGGTCGCTGCAGGAAGGACAGCCTCCACGGCACGCGCACTCAGACCGATGAGCCACCGGGATGCCCCGAATATTGCAAAATTGACAGACGACGAATCCATACGAATATTGGCGTCATTTTTCGGGAGTCGCGACTAACGGGAAAAAAACGCTAAAATACTCCAGCTGCACATCTGTTCTCTCAAACCAGGCCCCACACAACATCTCAAGTCTAGAAGCAATCCGTTCACTATCGAAAGGGGAGGGGGTTCCGCCCTGTTTCCTAAGTTTCAGTCAACAAAGCAGGAGCGGCATAATATCAGGCTTGCCCACTGTTTGAAAGCCAAATGCAATCTGTCACGTTCACGGTTAAACCAAGCAACAAGAAATCTAAAACCACCACTTTTCCTGCCACGGCGCTAGAACAGGGAATTGGGTGAGCACAGATATGTCCCTTTATGACAAGAATTAATCCTGGCGAGTTCTCAATCATTTTCCTTTATTGACGCGTTTTTAATTCAGTACAGAAAAATAATTTACTTATTAGTAGGCCAATGCTTTGCGTTGATTGAACTGGTCCGCATTCAAATGAAATATCGCATTTCACTCTCGGTATTGCGTGGGTTGATTAAAAAAAAAAGTGGCACTAGGCAGTTAAATAGGCTATAAAAAGCATGCAGCTCCAGCTATTTGCACAGGTATACAATTTTGAATAACGTTGATTAAAATACAGCAATTACGCGTCTAGATGAATGATTGTCGTCTTACCAAATCGGGGAGAACAAGCAGCACCTGTTAAGTGTGGAGTGCTCTCGGAATGAACCTTTTGTTAAAAAGGAAATGACTGAGAACAGGTCAGGACTAATAATTGTTTTCAACGGATGTTTTGTGCACCCCAATTCTCAGTTCTGGTTCCGCCACTGTACTGAATTTACCCCATGATTTCATCGCTGTTAGATCGCATATGGAGAGAAACAGTGTCTTCAGATGCCAATTACGATAATTGGAAAACGCGTCAATAAAGGAAAATGATTGAGAACTCGCCAGGACTAATTCTTGTCATAAATGGACGTGTCTGTGCCCCCGCAATTCCCAGTTCTAGCGCCATGGCAGCATCTAGGTAAGGCAAAGTTATCCACAACAAGAAACATTATTAAAAATGAGAATCTAAAGGAACTGTAGTTTGAATATCCAGCATAACAATTCAATGATGGCTAGGCAGTTAGTCTTCAGCAACTTTGACATTGCATAGGCTAAATGCAGGCTAGACATAAAGCCTGTTCATGTCAAGTTTGTAGTCCTTTTAGAGTTACAGCAAGGCTGGTAAAAACCCTGCAATTAAACTTATGAAGTTAGCGTAATAAAATTTTGTTGTATAGACTATTTCATTTTGTTGACAGATTTTTGGATTAAGTCAACATAAGATGTTGTAGGAATATTTATTATGAGTTATGTTCCTTGATGCACTGTATCCTGGGGAAAAGAGTGTTCGAATAGGTGCCTCTGATGCTAATACTGCTGACCCATTTATCTCACATTGCCACTTTTTTTTGTGACAAAATTGCATTCAATGGTATTTGATATTCAGCTTTAAGTTTTAATAAAATATCTTGTTTTTTGTTACAGAACTGTCTGTGGTATTGTTTTCATTGTAGTTTAAAGGGGGTCCTGGTGAGAATAGTCACAACAATACCTTTCCAAATAATAAAAGCTCCAAAATACAATATATATTTAAATAGTCAAAGATCCCGCGACAAACCACACCCACTTCCGGTTTCATATCTGGACACAGATACAAATACAGATAATTTTGTTGCCTACACAGACACAGATACAGATACAGATACAGATAATGGCATCGCTGTACATCCCTACTGCACACTTATAGTTTATGTCCTCGTGAAGCTTCCCAGGTGGTGATGTATTGATTGACTCGTTTCTTATTCAATGCCAGACAGTATTAACTTTCCAAAGTAACTGAGAGGCATTGATTGGAGAATCAGCAGAGTATACAAGCCTTTGCGTAAGAGCAAGGTAGGTTATATTCTCTTAACGTTGCACACAATTGAGCAGCTGAAAATGATGCAATTTATTTAAAAAAAAAGACTTCCAAAACCAGCCTAAAGTGTTCAGTTACATTTATGGGATTTGAATAAGGTACGGACATGGTCAATAGGAATTATTCCGAATGAAACGGGACTGGAGGGTTCCTTCTACCGGATACATCTGTCCCTGGAGGTGGGATTCAATGAACAAATACTGCTACTGCTACTGTGGTTGCATTTTGCTCAATGTGGCTTTTTGTTTTGGAATTTATACCGTATTCAATGAAATCGAATGCTGAGGTTTTGGTGCATTTATAATGCCAACAGCTCACACACTTCAGTAGACCCCCTGGGATGTTCATTATACCATTCTGTTCAATCTAGGGTAGATTGCCTGATTTTTCCTGACGGTGGAACATCTGTTCTGTTGTAATAAGGTATATTTCAGATATTACTGAATTAGTGAGTTATACTTGTTCCTTATAAGGCGTGGAAAGTGTTTGTCTAAGGTTGCGAGCACAGAAGTGGGAACTGCCAGCTTTTCATTGCAGAGTGAATGTTCTGACCGTTAAATAAGCAGTTCTTTTAATGAGTATGTCTGCTGGCTTTTGGGATAATGAAGAAAAATGGAAAAATTCTAAACCTTATCATGGAGAAAAGGCATGTTTTGTGTTTGGAGAGGTTACTGGTGACCACTGATGTCCAACTGCACCTATATTGATAAACTCATACAAAATTCAACAAGAAAATCATTAATTCATATTGAATTTCATGCGTAAGGAGTTTATCAGAGTTAAAAATATGATTTTTTATTATTTGACCGCGCGCCAATTTGAGGCATCTTGGAGTTCGAGGAGCCACCTGGACAGCTGTCTTATTTGGGTCCTAGAGAGACGGTAATTTAGAATGTAATGCTCAGATGACTTGTACTTGTGGTCAAGGAGTTTATGATCCTAGAAATAAATACTTTTAACCCTCAGCCATTTTTCAATTTTCAGTATGTTTTTAACACCTTCAATTCTGAATTTTCATGAAGATTTGCAGCCTTTTTTCTCTACCAAATTCATGAAAATAAACTAAAATATGAAGTAATTCTAAATGTGTCAAGTGTCCCTTCTCAGTTGAGCCATACCCTTCCTCTCTGTGAAGCTGAAATCTTTAATTATAAAGCCTTAAATAAGGTAATACAGTTGTACATAAATAGCCAGATTTGGCTTCTGCGTAAAGGGTTTAAACCTGAATGTGTCACCTTATGTCTATATAACAAGGTCTTAGCTTGAGGCTGGACAATAATTTGCCCCTCTTAAAAAGGGGGCTGGTGTGTAGCCTTGTTGGTAAGGTTTTATTGACTCAAGGATGTTGGTGGTTCAAGCTCTGACAAAGTCACAAGCATGTCATGCCCATTTTGCCCTTGCTTTTTTCCATCAAATGGTTTTGATCAAATTAATGTATCGCAAAAAAAAATAGATGCCTTCATTCGCTGAATTTATCAATGGAAAATAAAGCAGCTTTTGTATGATTTTTTTTTTTTTTTTATTTAACCCTTATTTAACCAGGGGAAGTCCGCTGAGATTTGAAATCTCTTTTTCAAGGAGCCCTGGGGGTAGAGGTGGGGAGGGAGAGGGCAATTTGCACAGCCAATTAGATCAGGGGATGATTAGGTGGCAGGTCTAAAGAGCCAAGTTGATGTTTGTTATGACACCGGGGAACCCCTACTCTTATCGAAGAGTGTCATGGGATCTTTAATGACCACAGGGAGTCAGGACCTCGGGTTTAGCGTCTCATCCGAAAAGACGGCGTCTCCTTCAGTACAGTGTCCCTGGTCACTGCACTGGGGCATTGGGGATTATTCCACCAGAGGGAAGATCGCCACCTACTGGCCCACTCAACACACCTTCCAGCAGCAACTTGGTTTTCCCAGGTGGTCTCCCATCCAAGTACTAACCAAGCCCCACCTGCTTAGCTTCAGCCACGCGGCTGGAGCAGATCAAATAGTGGTATGGCTGCTGGCCTAAACTGTCTGTACTGTAAACTGTACTGTAAAACATAGCTCTAGTGGTAAATAGGCATATTTGGCTCTTACTTAACTGCTCTTACCTTTTCATTGGTGGATACAGTTTCAGGCATTATTATTATTATTATTATTATTATTATTATTATTATTATTATTATCATGATTATTATTATATTGAGGCAACCTGAGTTGAAGATGCCTCATAGGATTACAAAGCAGGGAAGCAAGGAAGCTAGATACACAGCAACAGAGGTGAACTGCCCACTAAAACACCACTGCGAACAAAGTATAATGAAAGTAATTGTAATATAAGGTCACAAACCAAATAATGTGACGGAAGGAATCAAAATAAGACCTAGATCTTCATTTGAATGTAGAGATACCTAAACAACATTGTGAGGCTGACCACTGTGCCATTCATCCACCACAATCACCTCTTTCCTGTTTCAGCCTGATGTAAGCCCTACACTAACCCAATAATGGAAATTAGCTGATCAGGGCAAAGGTAACTGTGTGCATTCCCCCCGGCACTGTTGGAAAGAAGATCTTCTGGTAAAAGTCTGTAAAAGTCATCTTTGACCTTGTATAATTTATCTGACTCCATTTTCATAACTATTAATTTAAGAAATCAAATTTGAATAGAAGCATTATCATTTATAATTTTGACTTGATTATACGAAGAATCCAGTTATTTTGTTACCACTGTCAGAACATTGTATGCTGATACCACTGCATGTCCGCACGTATCACAACCTGACTAGATGTCTGTTGTCATGACCCGGCTCAAAGCCCTGACAAAAATAATGAGGAGACATACGGTTTAACTAAAAAAAAAAAAACGAAATAATTTATTACAAAATGCGAATTAAAAGATTAACAACTAAATGAAACAATAACTAAACACATCACTAAACCAAAAAAAACATAATGCACACGAGGAATCGCAGAGCTGCAGCCGCGCAGGGTAGAGCAGAGCAGAGTGAAGAGACGTAAAATGCCAGCTCTTATACACCTGGGGGATCCGCCCGGGTGCAGCGCACACCTCCTACCAAGCCTGCAGGGACAGACAAACACCAGTAATGGGGAACACACAACACTAGCAGGCCCTAGAGGCAGGAGGCCGTCACACCCCCCTCCATAAAACGGGGTTCCCATCCCAGAACACACAAATCCTCATCAAACTGAAATTCAATTTGGAATTACCCAAATTCAAACCAAGAAAGTTCAAATTCAACAAATTAGGATAATAGTGTGATATAAATGTTCTAATTTCGTTTTTTTTTTATTATATTTTTTGTTTTATGTTACAACATTAATGAGGACCTCAGTCCAACAATTATTTGTTCTGTTTTTAACCTTTTTGTTCTTATCATTAATATTTTAAACTACTTAAAACTTACCATTGGTCACGTTACCCTTTTACAATATTCACAAGACTGACCTAATGTTTATTATCAATACCTCTTCCTTCACCTACATCACCACCCTCCCACCTCAGCAACCTGGTACCTGGGAAGCAATTTAAGAGGGGTCAGGGGAGTGAAAAAAGTGGCACGAGAATCACATGGCTCTCTTTACTCTAAAGGCGCTCTGGACAATGCATCTGCCACCACATTGTCAGAACCTTTTATATGTCTAATATCAAGCCAGTGAGGCTGAAGGAATGGTTACCATCTCACTAATCTTTGATTGGGACACTGTAATGAGTTTAGAAAAATGAGAGGATTGTGATCGGTGAAGACCACTACACGTACGACACCAGATCCAAGATAAACATCAAAATGCTTAAGTGCCCACACTAATGCCAATGCTTCTTTCTCAATGGTAGAATAGTTAAGTTGGTATGAGTTAAACTTTTAGAGAAGAAGCTCACTGGTTTTTCAATACCAAACTCATCGCTCTGTAGCAGTACCGCCACCCCCCCACGTGACTGGCATCAACCTGGAGAGCAAAAGAGATGATCAAACCTAGGAGGAGAGAGAACAGGTGCATTACACAACAATGATTTAAACTTTTTCAAATGCCTGCTGACAAACAGGAGACCACACAAAAGTCGCGCTTGCCTTAAGTAAATCGGTCAGCGGTGCAACTACCACAGAAAAATTTCTGCAAAAGCTCCTGTAATAACCAACAAGACCTAAGAAACGCATTAGCTCCTTTTTAGTTGTTGGAACAGGAAAGCACGCCACTGCTTTAACTTTTTCCTCAACGGGACGGACAGTACCCTGCCCCACCACCCGACCGAGATACGTCACCGTCGCTCTGGCAAACTCACACTTAGCGAGGTTAACGGTCAGACGCGCCTCAGCCAGACGTCTAAACAATGCACGCTTGCGCTCAACATAAGAAGCCCACATGTCCAAAAAGACAACCACGTCGTCCAAATAGACAGTACACCCTTCCAAATCCCCCAGAACTTTTGTCATGAGCCTTTGAAATGTTGCAGGGGCATTACGCAACCCGAAGAGCACGACATTGTATGAGTATAAACCATTTAGAGGAATAAATGCGGATAACTCATGCACACGCTCTGATAAAGGGACCTGCCAATAACCTTTACGGAGGTTGAACTTGCTGACACATTTAGCATGGCCCACTTGGTCGACGCAATCCTCCATGCAGGGAAGTGGAAAAGAGTCTGGCTTTGTAACAGCGTTTAGCTTACGAAAATCGGTACAAAATCTTGGAGTGTTGTTAGACTTTGGCACTAAAAGACAAGGGGAAGCCCAACTGGAAGAAGAAGGTTCAGCTATGCCATTATCAAGCATGTATTTTATTTCAGCATCAATATATTTACGTTTTTCAGGATTAACACGATAAAATCTCTGCCTGATTGGTTGTACATCTCCAACATCAATATCATGCTCAATTAAATGCGTCTGCGTGGGAGTATCACTGAACAAACAAGGAAAGGACTTTATTACATTACAAAGATCTGCCTGCTCGGACTCAGCTAAATGACCTACGAGGACCTGCAGGTTACTCAGGGACTCCGAGTTTTTAAGGCGACCTTGAAAAATAGCGGGATCAACACAAGGTAAACTATCCTCTACCTCAGAAGACACTGACTGTGGAAAATAAACTGTGGACACTCTCCCCACCGAACAAGTAGGGAGCACAAGTCCTGAAGCACCCTCATCCTTGTTGATGTCATCTGAAACGCGAGCATAATAAGGTTTTAACAAGTTGACATGACACAGTTGCACCTTCCTTCTACGCTCAGGAGTAGAAATCATATAGTTGTGCTCAGAGCATACTTTTGTCACTTTATACGGACCGGAATACTTGGCCTGAAATGGAGAAGTTATAATAGGTAACAAAGCCAAGACTTGGTCCCCCACACTAAACACACGGCGCGCAGCACGCCGGTCATACAGTTTTTTCATTTTATTTTGAGCAAAAGTCAAGTTTTTCTTTTCCAGTTCCCCGGCAGCATATAGTCTATGGCGGAAACCATTCACATAATCAATAAGTTTTTTTTACGCGCTTCTGCATCCTTCCACTGATCACACAGAATATTTAAAGGACCACGCACAGTGTCACCGAACACCAGATCATTAGAGCTGAAACCTGTGCTCTCCTGCGTCACCTCTCTGGCTGCCAACATTAACCACGGTAACCCCTCCTCCCAGTCTCCATCCATCTGCACACAATAGGAGCGCAACAATGATTTTAAAGATTGGTGGAAACGTTCCAAAGCTCCCCTGACTTTGGGCATGGTATGCAGATGCCTTGTTGTGCTTAATGAAGCTGTTTCAACACTTGAGAGAACAAATTAGATGTAAAAATTTGAGCCTTGGTCAGACTGGATTACCTTTGGAATGCCGAATATAGAAATAAACTGAGACAGAGCGCGCACAACAGAGCGTGCAGTGATCATGCGTAATGGATAAGCCGCAGGATAACGGGTACTTAGACACATAACTGTCAACAAACACACTGCACCTGAACAAGAGCGAGGAAGTGGTCCGACAAAATCAATAATAAGATGCTCAAACGGCTGACTTATGGCAGGAATCGGGAGCAATGGAGCGGGTTTAATGCTCTAGTTCCGTTTGCCTGTGAGCTGACAGGTGTGACACGTTTTAATATGGGATGCTATATCCCTCTTTAATCCAGGCTAAAATAAGTGCCTGAGGACTCTGTTATAAGCTTTTTTCACCCCCCCAGTGTCCAGATTCATCATGAGCAAGTTTCAACACAGACTCACGGAATTTAGCAGGCACAACAATTTGGATAATGGGGTCTCCAATGAAATCATCTCCGTGAGGCACCCATTTTCTCACCAGCAGCTCATTCAGAAAAAAATGACCATGAGAATTATTTTTTACCTCATCTTCAGGCAACAACATGTCAAACAAACACTTCAGAGAGGAATCTGCACGTTGCTCCAGTTTCAACTCTTCCTGCGAGACCGAGAGCGGGACGTCAGACAAAGAAAAATATACCGAATCTGATACCTCGTCTTTAATTTTTACAGGATCAGAGACTGAGTGAGAGTCACGTGTCATTGAACGAGTTACCGCACACGCAGTGAAAACTTCAGGAAAGCTCGTCTGATTCTCATCTGCCTGTTTCCTCACCAGCGGAACAGACGAGACAACAGGCAGTGGTGGAGGTAGAGCGTCAGCCCAGACACGTCCACCTGCCACACCGTTACCTAAAATCAGTGTGATACCTTCAATTGGCAATGCAGGACACACCCCAACTGTTATCTCGCCTTGAAAGAGATCAGAGTACAACATCATCTTGTGCAAAGGGACTTGCAAAACTTTTATTCCCATTCCCAAAACTGGCACAAAACACCCCGTGTGACTCTCTTCAGAAAAAGGCAACACTGAAGCCAAAATAAATGAGTCAAAGGCAGCAGTGTCACGCAGTATTTTAACAGGAACTTTTAAATCACTTCCCACCAAAGAAATGTGACCATCAGAAACAAAAGGCAAGAAGGACTCAAGTTCAGCAGGTACAATTTTAACATGTTCATTCACACTTTCTACCTTTATTGTGAGTGTTTGTGGCACAGGCATAGCGAGACAGGCACCTTTCGGCTGCTCCACAAGTCCACTCGATTTAGTTTTAGCTTGAGTGAAAAGCAGTCAGCTTTAAAATGTCCTTTTTTGTGACAGAAGTTACAGACTTTATCTGACTTTCTCGTAGTATTCTCCTTAAAGTCAGACTTATCCAAAGGAACAGAATAACTTACCGCACCTGTATGCTCACCAAAACTCGCACTGTGAGTACGCAACTCACGAAAAGAGCGTTTGTGCGTCAGCACATAATCATCAACCAGGGCAGCTGCTTCATTTACATTTTTTGCCTTGTGATCACTAATATGCTGTGCAGTGTTCTCAGGAATAGAATTTTTAAACTGCTCCAACACTATTAAATCACACAGGTCATCGAAAGTTCTAACTTTTAACGCGGAACACCAGCGTGCAAAATGTACAGTTAAGTCACGAGCAAACTCGAGATGCGTTTGTTTATTAGCTTTTGTCCATGTACGAAAACGTTGGCGATAACCTTCGGGTACAAGCTCGTAAGCTTTTAACACAGCAGACTTAACAATGTAATAATTTTGGCTGTCTGACGCAGACAGAGCTGAATAGGCTTCCTGCGCTCTGCCGGTCAGGGCACACTGCAACATTAAAGTACGAGTAGACTCAGGCCACTTTCTAGTCTCCGCAACACGCTCAAACAGTGAGAAAAAAGTTTCCGGGTCTTTTTCACTAAATTTAGGCAACAACCTAACATTACCTAAAACATCAAAACACTCTGAAGACTCCGGAAAACACGAAGACGCATCCAAATCAAAAGAGCCGTCTCCAATTGACTTACCGCTTTTGATTAAATCCAGCTTGTTCTGCTGAAGCTGGAGCTTAGCCTGCTCAGTCTGAAAGCGTCACTTTTCAACTGCTAATTGCTTTTCAATTTCCAATTCCTGCACTCTTTGTTTCTTTTATCATGCTCTAGTTGCAACATTAATATTTCTTTTTGCTGTTTGAAAGTTAAATTAGATGCTGCCATTAACGGTGAAGAAAAACCAGTATCAGGAGGACACAAAGGCTCTGCAGTCAACACACCCATCTCATTTAAATTTGCTTTCAAAATACTCTTTATAGTGTCCTTTAACTGCTTGTCAGATATTTCAATTTCAAAATGCTCTGCAATTTTTAACAATTGCTCCTTAGTGTTGTGTCCTCTAATGTTAAAATTCTTTACATGTGTTCTATGCCCAACCGATAGGTGTCACTGTGGCTTTTCGATATGGTTACTGTGCTGTTGTGAAGGACTAGAAGTGATAGAGAGAATGGGGAAGCATTGTGCTTAGTGAGTGACTGATTAAAAAGAGTTGTTACTTTCATCCATGCTCTCCTGGTTCTTTTAAAAGCCATCGGCTACTACAAATTGGCGACGAGGTAACCCACCTGCTCTGCTACAAGCGTGGATGATTATTTTTTTGCAGAGATGGCTGTAAATGTGCCCAGTCCTGCCCTATTTTTGCCTTGTCCTGGGGCACCTGCTATTCCATTCAAGACCTGGATGCGGATGTTTGACAACTACCTTCTAGTAATAAACGCTTCAGGGAATTCCTGGCCAGAAGCAAGAAAGAGAGCTGTGCTTCTTCATTGCCTTGGAACAGAAGGTCAGAGAATCTTTTACTCATTGCCTGATACAGGGGACACTTATGCTTCTGCTGTTGTGGCACTTCAGGCTTGCTTTACACCTTCAGTTAATGTAATTGTGGAACAGCACGCATTCAGAAAATGAATTCAGGGTCCACATGTTCTAGAGTATATGGCTGCTCTACGTGAGCTTGCATCAACATGTGATTTTGGTGACAAAACTGACAAAATGCTGGGTGATCAGTTTATTGAGTATGTCTCAAATGCTCGCATTAGGGAAAGGTTGTTGCTGGAGCCAAATCTTACCTTAGACAAGGCTATCACAATTGCCACACAGATTGAGTCAGCTGCTGAACAGGCTAAATCAATGGTTGGTGATAGACCAAGTCTACAAGTGCTAGCAGTGCAAAAGAAATCACACCGCCCACGGCACTGGAGTAAGCAGTCTACCAATCCTCATTCTACAAAACCAAATTCTACCCGCACATGCTTTAGATGTGGGTCTGACAGTCATCTGGCAAATGCACCCTCATGTCCTGCTGCTCAAGCAATTTGTAAAAACTGCCAAAAGAAAGGACATTTTGCTAGAGTGTGTCGCTCTGCTGCAACTCATTCAGTACGTGAAGTGGAGGTTCCTGAATTGACAGTTCTGTGCATTCATTGCTCTTCTTGTAAGGATGATAATATCACCTGCAGTGTCATGATTCAACCTCCTGATTCCCCAGCTCATTTCATGGATCTGGTTGTTGATACAGGGTCCCCAGTGTCCATTCTGCCCCACTGTGTGCTTAAAGAGCATTTTGGCCAATCAAAGCTAATGCAGCCTACAGCACAGTTAGTCACATATTCCAAGACACACATACCTGTACCGGGATGTCTTTCAGAAAAAGTGTCAAGAAATGATGTCACCACCCCTGCAATCTTCCATGTGGTTGAGAAAGGCAGCCCATTACTTGGTAGGGATTTGATGAGGGCATTGAATCATCACATAGTAAGTGGAGAAGTTGTGTCTTCCCCTCCCCCACCTCCTCCTCCAGGTTCCCCTGTCATGCAGTTGTCCGTCTCCCCAACACTCATTGGCTGTGCTTTGAAATTTTGTCCACCGGGTAAAAAATCAGCACGCCCATTACCCCAGTTCGACAAAAACTACGCCGATTGCCCCTATCGGTGAGGGGAGGTTACAAAAAGAGTTAAACAAGTTGCTAGAGGCCGCATAATTGAAAAAATTGATGCTTCTGCCTGGGTCTCACCAATTGTGGTCACGCAGAGAAAGAAAGGAGGCATTCGTATGTGTGTGGATCTTCGGGAGCCAAACAAGGCTGTCATCACGGATTGCTATCCACTTCCACATATAGATGAGCTTCTGTCAACTTTGCGTGGAGCTGCAGTGTTTTCGGATAATCGATCTTATGAAAGTGCCTATCATCAGGTGCCTCTACATCCAGAAAGTTGGGACTTGACCGCTTTCATAACACATGACGGCCTTTTTCGTTACTGCCGTGGTGCCATATGGTCTTGCTTCGGCGCCTTCTGCATTCCAGAAGATGATGGCTACTATTCTGGATGGTCTGGCAGGAGTGCAGAATTATCTGGATGACATCATTATCTACGGAGCCAACAGAGCAGAACATGATGCTCATCTGAAGGATGTTCGTCAACGCCTAAAGGAGGCAGGTTTAGTCCTGAATGAAGAGAAGTGCCCCTTCAGTCAGTCTAGTTTATGCTTTTTAGGTCACATTGTGTCTGCTGAAGGCATTAGGCCAGACAGAGAACACATAGAAGCGGTTCTGCATGCCCAGCTCCAACAGATGCTGCTGCATTACGATCTTTCCTAGGCTTACTGTCATGGTACTCCAAGTTTCTCCCAAATTATGCAACAGAATCAGAGCCAATCCGCGCACGCATCCGAAAAGATGTTGAATTTAAATGGACAGAGGAGGCACAGAAAAGCTTTGAGAAGGTCAAATCACTTCTAGTAAAAAGCACTGCCCTTGCTGTCTTTGATCCATCCCTACCAACTGTGGTGTCTACTGATGCCTCAGATTATGGTTTAGGAGCTGTACTTACCCAGTTTCACCCCGATGGCACAGAGCGCACCGTAGCTTTTGCCTCCAGGACCCTCACTGCAGTGGAACAAAGATACAAAGATACTGTAGAAAAAGAAGCCCTTGGCTGTGTCTGGGCAGTATGGGAGTGGCGCATGTACTTGCGGGGCCGTAGATTTACATTACGAACTGACCACCAGGCTCTCACAACACTACTAACCACAAAGGGGATTGGTCGCGCTGGAATGCGAATTGCACGCTGGTCTGCCAGGCTCCTGACTTTTGACTATAATGTTGTCTACAGGCCTGGTTCTGTGAACTGCACCGCTGACTGCCTATCACGTCTTCTGCTACCTTCAGTTCTCAGCCCAAACCTGGATGCTGAGCCAGAACTAGTTTCACATGTCACTGCCGCACTTAGCGCTTTGCCCATAGCCAACTTCAAGGCAGCTGCTTCTGTTTGTCACGAAATTTCAGCTCTACGTGAACAAATTACTCAAGGATGGCCAAAGAAAATCAAAGGGTTGCGCTCAGATGTTGCTCCATACTTTCACCTGCGCCATGAGTTGTCAGTGAAGGATTCACTGGTGCTTCGAGGAACATGCATAATTGTGCCTGTTTCACTACGTGCCACTTTGGTAGCCTTGGCACATGAAACACATCAAGGGGTCATGCGCACAAAACAACGGCTGAGAGAATTCTACTGGTGGCCAAACATGGATGCCTTGGTTCACTCCGCAATTCAGTCATGTCACCCATGCCAGTCAAATGACAAGACTGCGTTGCCACATCCTGCTCCGCTTCAACCAGTTACATACCCAGAAAGACCCTGGCAAAATTTGGCTATTGATATCGTTGGGCCATTTGAAACTGCTAGATGGGACTGTAGATATGCCATCACCCTGGTCGATTATTACAGTAAGTGGCCAGAAGTTGGTTTCTCTGCGTCGGTCACTGCAAAAGACATTTTGTCCTTTCTCACCACTGTTTTTAGCAGACATGGCAACCCAGAAGTGATAGTCTCGGATAATGGTCCTCAGTTTATATCTGCCAATTTTGCTGCCTTTCTAGCGGAACGAGACATTGCACACCATAGAGTTTCAGTGTACCATCCTGCTGCAAACGGCGCTATTGAGCGTTTCAATAGAGTTCTTAAACAGAGTGTGCAAATGGCAATTTCTCAGTCCAAGTCATGGAAATCTGCTATTACTGCTTTCCTGATGGATTACTGTGCCACTCCGCATGCAGCTACTGGTGTTTCGCCTTTCTACTTGCTGCATGGCCGGAGAATGCGTACAAAATTGACCGTTCTGCCGCCCTCTCATGCTGACCCTGTCTCCTATGCAGCTGTGCGAAAGGAAGTCGCTGACTATCAATTGAAGATGAAGTCCTACGCTGATAAACAGCGAGGTGCACGCCTTCTATCTTTTCAAGAGGGGGACATAGTTTGCATGAGATCACCCTTCCATGTGCCCAAAGGTCACCCGAAGTTTGGCACACCCCAACAAATTAAGCAAAAAGTGGGTCAAAGCACCTACTTACTGGAAGATGGTCGAAAATGGAATGCCCGTCATCTAGCTCCAGACATGCTAACTGTTCTAAACCAACAGGATGCTCCTGCTTCACCTGAGCATCCACCATTCCCAAACCATCCACGGATAAGACGAAAGCCTGTTTGGATGCAGGATTACTCGACAACTTAAATATGGGACGTTGTCAACTGGACTGCCAAAAATGATTAGTTCCTAATAATACCTTATGTTAACAAGATGCCTTATGATTTGTTGCTGTATTATGAAAGACTTGATATAGTATTGAATTAATTCTAAGAATATTTTGTTTGGGTACGCAAAAAAAAAAAAAAAAATTGCCTCGTTTGAGTTTGCAATTTCTTGTGCTGTAATTTCTACAAGGCCAGGAAAAATCTGTTGATGTATTTTACTTGTGTACAGGTTTACAAAAATGTTCATTTTGAATACGTTACTGCGGAGGAAATCTCATTTTGACAAAAAAGGGAAATGTTGTGTCCTCTAATGTTAAAATTCTTTACATGTGTTCTATGCCCAACCGATAGGTGTCACTGTGGCTTTTTGATATGGTTACTGTGCTGTTGTGAAGGACTAGAAGAAGTGATAGAGAGAATGAGGAAGCATTGTGCTTAGTGAGTGACTGATTAAAAAGAGTTGTTACTTTCATCCATGCTCTCCTGGTTCTTTTAAAAGCCATCGGCTACTACACTTAGTGTATTTATTCAAAAGTTCCTCAGAGGGAGCTTAACGAACTCAGAAATATCAGACATTTTTATTATCTACGGCAGCTCAAATCAAAGATTAAAAAAATCTACCAACCAAAAACCTCGCGCACAACAAAGTGGTATCCAACACCAAATGAATACTTACCAAGCTGCTTTAAATTCCCCCCAAACTTTGACAGAGGGGAAAAGTTTGAGACACCCCAAACCCTGACTGCCTACCCACAGATCTAACTTAAGCCTCAAATAGACGTCTTAGATGGCCTGCCGAGCTCGAAACGTCACCAGACCCGAAATATCACCCCCGACCATGGACACAGCCGATTGAAATACCCCGAGCCTGGCACGCTCCTTCCTCAGGATTTGCCAACTAAAATAAAAAAGAGGAACCAAAATAACAAAATGACAAGTCCTGCTTGCCTGCCGGCTAAACTTATCAGGGTGCTCAAAAATAATAAAATTACTTAAGTAATATTTGCCGTAGCTGCTTTATATTTATCAAAAAGAATTATTTCTAAACATAAAGCAGATTAACTTTGAAACTACCGTACCTCTCCACGCAACATGCCGAACATTTTAAACAAAGCCATTACGGTTTCCGGGTTTCCACGCCTCTCCGTAGTAAGCACAGTGACGTCATTTCATTCACAACTTTCCGAGCTCATTCACAAACCAAATGAATAAATGGCTTACCGGTGCGAAAAGGCGAAAACAAGTCGACGAGCCCCCATTTTGTCATGACCCGGCTCAAAGCCCTGACAAAAATAATGAGGAGACGTACGGTTTAACTAAAAAAAAAACGAAATAATTTGATTACAAAATGTGAATTAAAAGATTAACAACTGAATGAAACAATAACTAAACTAACACATAATATAACTAAACCAAAAACAACAATGCACACGAGGAATCGCAGAGCTGCAGCCGCGCAGGGTAGAGCAGAGCAGGGTGAAAAGATGTAAAATGCCAGCTCTTATACACCTGGGGGATCCGCCCAGGTGCATCGCACACCTCCTACCAAGCCTACAGGGACAGACAAACACCAGTAATGGGGAACACACAACACTAGCAGGCCCTAGAGGCAGGAGGCCGTCACACTGAGGTAACTTAAAAGTTCCGTCAGATGCCATCCCTTCAGGTATATCTGATAGTGCCTCAGGGATCCTAAAAGGCCAGCATTGGCCATCCCATTCTCAACATGGAAAACTGCCAAGCGGAGGAGATTGAGTTAACAACGGAGGACTACGGGTGCAATACTCTGCGATACAAAAAGCTTAAATATGCATCATCCCTGTAGCAGCGTGAAGAGGTATTCCAACATTATATATTAATCCTTATTTGTACTCTCTCTATTTCTCCATGAGTTATTCATTCATTATTTAAGATAAGATAAGATACACTTTATTGAACCCCGTGGGGTGATTTGTCCTCTGCATTTGACCCATCCTATAGTTAGGAGCAGTGGGCAGCCACAGAGCAGCGCCCCAGTTCTAAAGCCAGTTCCTTGGTTCCTTGCATTTAAATGGGCCCAAGATCTAGCCCGAGTTCCATTTGGGCTTGCTGTGATTCTTGGTTTTGCCACCAGGCGGCTTTTTCTGCAAAACTTCAAACAGCTCTAGCTCCCTTATTCTAAGAGCTAAGATGCTCAAATTTTTTGCCCGCTTGGCCAAAAGGCCCAAGGGGCTTATGCTATGCTCGGGGTCTTTAGTGGTGGTCTGTCGGGCATCCTTGTGTGTGCGTAAACTTTTGGCTTGTCTGCGCTTTAGCGTCTACAGTTTTTCACTGATCCTTTTCATATTTCATATGCGTATATCGGGTCATAAGGTCTAGACCAAGTTCAATTTTGAGCCCAATCGAACCCATACTTTGGCCAATAGGGGGCGTTCCATTTTGGCCACGTTTGGCCAAGCAAGCGCAGTGTGGACTGACACTGTTTATTTTCCACATATAATCTCAATATTATTGTCAATAGTTTGAATAATCACAAGTTAATAATGAATGTTATTTGATGATTAAGTATTTTCATCACAGGATAGTTATTGTCTTCATTGTCTTAATGATCGCTACATGTGGTTATGAGATAGTGCCTTGCTGTCTTACCGAATGGAATTTAACAACAGAGCTTCGAGATAGGGAAGGTGATTGGGCCTCCCAAACTTGTCCCTAATTGGCAGCGGCAGAATTGAAAAGTTCTAAGGGCATGTTAAACATGAGCTATAGTAATGGGGAGAGCCTAGAACCTAGGGGAGGGGGTTTGGTCAACAGTGACACCCAGATCTTTTTCATGTGGAGCACATTCCAGTTTTAAACTGTTAGGTACGGTTCTGGAACCAGACGCGAGAGTCGAGCAGTGAAGGTAAAATGGGATTTTATTGGAAAGGGGGCGAACCCCCGCAGAGCAGGAGGCGACAGTACAAAGTCCACAATCCAAAGAACACAATCCCAGGGACAAAATCCAAAAGTCGAAAAACCAGGGCAGCAATCACAGTAATCGTGGTCGGGCAAAAGGGTTCGAAAAACAGATGCAGACAAAAGTACAAAAGAGCAGAGCCAAAAATCGTAAGTCGGGCGGTCCAGTCAGAAGATTAACACTATGAATACAAGGCGAAAGATAGCAGCACAGGTAAGCAAGAGGAAACGTTCTGACGGGGAACTGCAGTGAGAAGACAGCTTAAATACACTCAAGGGAAGTCACATGCTATGATTAGGCTCAGGTGATGAGGATCAGACTAATTACAAAGGAGGGAACATGAGGGAGAACCTAATCACATGAAATTGGCAAAAGCCAAAACGCAGACAGGGAACACGAGACAACCTATGACAAAACATACAGCTCCGGTTAGGGAGTTCTAATGTGCACAGATAATGAGAGGTAGGACAGAGTGGAGCAGGTGCAGAGGATCTGCTGAATTGCAGCAAAGACTAAGTGCAGGCAAGAGGCGGAGACTAGAACAGGGCGAGTGCTGAGAGCTTGTTAATCAATTAGTAAGTGCAACTATACAATCCCTAGTGCTCGTTAGTAAGTTAGTATTATATACAATGTTAGTTTGGGTTAGTAACTTTAACGAAAACAAACTGTTAGTATTGGTTAGTAATATAGAAAAGAGAGGCGAAGGAAGTAAACGAGATTGGAAGGAATGTTAGAAACCCAGAAACCATGAAATCACCTAAGCATGTGACACGCAGGACTGGGGAGAAGCTGTAACTTAACAAGAGACCAGACAGGGGAGACAAAGTGCAATGCAGGGCATGAACAAAGACATGGACCGAATCTAACAGAATAGTGGATTGGGAATGGCAAAAAACAAAAACATGGCAAAGTACAAAAACTAAACAGAACATGGCAAAACCTAACAGAACTGATCATAAACATAACAGGGAATGGCAGAAACATAATAAACATGGCAGAATCAGAACAGAAAGAGCAGAATCATAACATAAACTTCCCATGAAGTAATCCTGTCTATGTTTTTATTCCCTACATGTCGAACTTTACATTTTGCTACATTAAATTTCATTTGCCACACTTCTGCCCAATTCTGGATTCTATCCAAATCATCCCTAATCACTTTAGTGGACTCAAAACTATTTGCCAAACCTCCCAATTTAGTATCATCCACAAATTTAATATGCTTTCAATATTCTTATCAAGGTCAGTAATGTAGACGAGGAACAGCAGGGGTCCCAACACCGATCCCTGAGGGACTCCACTCTCTACCATACCTAGCTCAGATGAGATTCCACTGACCATAACTCTTTGTGTTCTGTCCTGTAACCAGTTTTAAATCCACTCCAGAATACCTCCTGTAACTCCAACGGAGCTCATTTTAAAAATTAGTCTCTCATGCGGTACTGTATAAAATGCTCTCTGAAAATCCAAGTATATGATGTCATAAGCCCTGCTCTGGTCATAAGTCTTGGTGGCCTCTTCAAAGAATTCCAGAAGGTTTGTCAGGCATGACCTTCCCTTACGGAAACCATGTTGGCTATCCCTCAAGACATAATTACGTTCAAGAAATAATTCCAGCTCACCTTTTATGATAGATTCCAGTATTTTGCATGCAATGCAAGTTAAACTGACTGGCCTGTAATTTCCTGGCTCAGTATGGTCCCCTTTCTTATATTTTGGTATTATATTGCCCTGCTTCCAGTCATTTGGTATTTCTCCAGTTTCTAAAGACTGTCTGAAGATAGCAGAGAGCGGTTTAAAGATGATCTCACAAACACACATAAACAATCAAATACACAATAAATGAACAGAAAACACAGATAAACATCCAATTACACTGTAGGTGAACAGAATTAACACATGACACAAGCACAAATTCTAGATACAAAGGGTATGAAACATGAAAACATTAGGGTATCCAGTAACCGGGGCAGCTAGGGAAAGAAACAGGAAAAGAGAGGTATATGTGAGCGTGTATGTGTGTGTGTATGTGCGTGCGTGAGAGTGTGTGCATATATGTGTGAGACAAATATGAAGGAAGTTTGCATATGTGGTGAGATATTCAACAAGTTGTTTTAATTTCAGTAATTCATGTACATCAAATACCCACGCGACAATATATTGAGGACTGACTGCAATAAACAGTTACGTCCAATATATAACATCCGGACATAACTGTTTATTGTCGTCAGCCCACAATATCAGAGGTGTGGGAAGAGGACAAATTAGTTGCTGCTAATAATGGAGTAACAATGACAATCATGACAAATTTTTTAAGCAATACTTTGAAATTGAATTAATAAAGTAGTAAATCACAAAAAAAGAAAAAGCCTATAAAATAAATAAAAAGATGACTAAACAAAATAGATAATAATAATGATAGAGAAGGAAAAAAATACGAGAAATCTTATCAGGGGAAAGAAAAAAAGACAGTCACTGATTTATAGTTAAGTGTGTGTGAGTGTGAGTGAGAGAGAGAGAGTGTGTGAGTAAGAATGAGTGTGTACAGTAAGTAAAAATTTGTATCAGATGGAACATGAGGTAAGGGGGGTGGGGGGATGGTGCAGTGAGTCTCAGTAGTTCTCTCCATCACCACAGAGCAGCTGGGATCTCGTCTTTCCCAGGGTGTAACTTTATTTTCCCTTTTCAGGGCTCTGGTTAAACACTCGAGCTCAACCATTTCGCCAGACTGTAGTGGGCATGGCCACCACCCTCAGGAGGGGCCTTATCCCTCAAGTCGGCTAGAATTAAGTTGTTACTTCACCCCACGGAGTGGGCGTGAAGTACTGTTTTTAGCGGCTCTGTGTGTTTTTTTGTTTGTGTTTCCGCACTTGTTGCGTGAATGGGTGAAGTCTGCCATCTAGTGGCTCTGTGTGGTGTGACACGATGAAAAAATTCATTCAAGTACAGCAAATTCCAAGAGCAAAACTCATACCTGATACAGGCAAAAACTTCTTATTTCAAGTACATACGTTAAAGTGCAGTGCATTATATATGAAATGTAGGAATGTCTAGAGATCGTTCCTCCAATAACTTAAACATAAATACATAAATACGTTGTATATACTCTACACATGGTCCATTTATTTATGAGTGCAAATCTGTTTGATTATTGATGTAGCTTGTCCTTGTATTAGTAAATCTTGGAATTACAATGACCAGCAGTGACCAGTAACCTTGAAATGATCTTCACCTAATAATATTAGAAATGCATGACCGACATACTTTTACTTGTGTGTTTGACTGGTTACCGTACTGTGTACTATTTTTATACTGTGCTATAGGCCTACTATTATACAAGCTCATAGAATTGTTCATAAAATTGTTCTCATCATTCACAGATAAACCTTTTATGCAACTGTGTAACATTTTGAAGATATTTGTACATCAGTCCAGTGAACTTGTTTTCCTTTTGTGTGCGTTTTTCCCAAAATGAGTTATTTATGACATCATAGTAATGTCAAATTTATGTTACTCATGAGTTTATAACGTTTATAATAATACTAAAATATTAATTGTAGTATCAGTAGTTCTAGATGTTACAGAAAGTTACTTATTTTCAGCTAAAACTAATAAAAATATTTAAAAAAACATGGATTTTTTTTCCTAATATGGTGTTAGTTATGACGTGACTATGATGTCATAATGTTGAAATGTTTTTATTTGTACTTGATTTGAAGAGAGGACATCTGTAGCTGTACATTGATACCAAACAAGATGATGTTTATTGCTTAATTTTGAAATAATCGGGGTAACACCCCCAGTCAGGGTTGTAGTAGAAAAACCCTTGGTTGGACGAGGGTTAAACAGCCAACTTTATTAAATCAGCTTGTTGTTTTTACAATTTTGGGAACTGGATTTCCGATTTTCTTTGAACTCACCTTTTCAACCTTTGTGGCTGCTCTACAGAGGTTAATAAAAGCACCTCTTTGCATTTGGATCCTGCCTTCCTTTTTTTCTGCTATTTTTCAGTGCACATACTCATGTGCACAGGAAAACCATTACACAGTCACAACTAAATGTAAGGTGGGTAATTCCTGTCTAGTGGCAATTTTTTCAGCAATTACTTTTCAAAAATAATAGCACAAATTAATTTTTTAATAACACTTGTTCTAGTATCAGTTTTTATTTGCAAAGAGCAGAATATGGGGGAAAAATTATACATTCCCTGTTTTTGGGTCAGCTAAAGTTTTCCTTTGTGCTTAAAAAATATTTTTTCACAATATGATAAGCTTTTTAACCTGCTTCCAGTTCAGTGAAGGTAGTCACATACTTTTATTTTTTTAAGACCTATGGGCCTGGGCAAGTGTCCGATGATATGACGCAACTGTGCATATAAAAACAGGCATGGACCAGCGCTGTTACCAAGTGACAGCATTTCATTCAGCAAAGAAGGAGCTTGTTGGAAACCATATCCTTGTTGAACACACACACATACTACTCAGCAGACGGTGGAGTTCAGGATCTTCAAAGCAAGTAAGACTGTATTCAGTGGGCAGTGAATATTTATGTAGATAAAACCTGTCTTTAATGCTGGGGAAACTAACTTCAATTTTATCCCCAATCATTAACACACAAAAAGAGACATTTAATTCTTCTGTATTTCCTGTCTGGTCTCGTGGGAATATTGCTTTTTAAACATATAGTAGATGAATGTATTACAGCTAAGAACAGTCTGTGTTCTCCATTTATTGATTAATTTTGATTAAAATTCTCAATTTACTTGACTTTACTGGTTACTTATTTTTGCCCTACAAAATAGTTTCCCAAAGACATCATCTTGAAGTGTTACAGGCAACCGTACCAAGCAACCCCAGATGTGAGAATAGCAAGGGTATGTGTCAGAGGCAGAGTAGTGTCCAGTACTGATTAAACACTGCCACTTTTGTGAAAAAGGGGTCCTAATCTATCACTTTTCCATAATTTTTTAATGAAAATGTATTGAAAAATATTATTGTAGGCAATGAGAACAAAAAAATAATTCCCACAAGTATATTGCGGTAAAAATATGGGTGATAAAGAAAAACACTCAAAACATTTTTTTATAACAAGTGAAAGGTGTCACAATTTTTATTTTTTTGACTGTTGCATAGCCTGAATGTTTGAAGGCTCAATTTCATGATTATTGATCCAAAAAAATTGTTTAAACTGGTTTGAGGCCATATTATTCTGCGAAATTACCATTGATGGTCAGTTGTTCTAATTTATAAGGTGGCATAAACTTTTAGCAGTGTCACTGTGTTAAACACTATGGCATGGCAGAAAGAGCTCTCTGAGATTGTTTGTAGCCGCATTGTGGTCTTATATGATGCTGAAGATGCTAAATGCTGCCATTGCACTGTAAGAAACCGGTCAAAGAGACCGGTTCACCGCAAACTAGCGGTAATAAAGGCGTGAAAGGGAAGTTATGTGCCTCTGATGTTTGTTTTCTGTGCATGGCAAGTAAAAAAAAAAAAACTAGTGCCACGGGCACTGTAGCTCACCTGGACATATGTAACCTTTGAAAGATATCAAATATTAGTTTTTACCTATTTAATTCTCAAAAGCGACAATAAGAAAGGGCCAAAGTGACACAATTACATAGTTCTCTTGCTACGTACACATTACACATGTTATTGAAGTTATATTATACATAGTACCGGTGGCGGTCCGTCGGCAGAAACAAAGGCCTTCAGAAACCTCGCCCTTCAACGCTCATTGACCCAAACCTCTCGCAGTTTACTTATCCTGAACAGCAACAGTTGCCCAGACTAATGGTAGGACCGGCGACAATTTACTTTTGATAGCGTTGTTATACATTATACCTTGCACCACAAAATTATGAGGCGTTTTTTACCGTACAAAAATGACAACGTAAATTATGATTATGTCTTTATGATTCCTGCGCTCTTGTAGCTCGTGAAACAGCGCAGATTTGCTTAGTTTGCGAGGCTTATTAAGCAATTAGTCACGAGAATCTGTTCTATATTCAGAATGTGGTCGTGCAAAAGGGCGTTATTAGGCACGATGCACAGCTGAGTGATGGCGAAAATAAATGCTGCAAAGTCAGCGGAAGTTTCGGATTTTTTGCATTTATGTTGCCTTTGCCGCCCTTACAACGCCATATCAATTATATAGGCACTCAGTTTTTTCATTATCATTTCTTATTATAGGCCATGGATTGTTCTTGTTTGTTCAGTCGATAAATAGTTCAATTATTAATAAGCCGAACTTGAACGAGAACAGCTTGAGCACAATCGAGCGGTAAAGGGTGAGGTTACTGAAGGCTTTCGGAACATCTGACGGCACGCCGCTGCAAAGTATACAGTGCTGGAGACTACACTGGTGATAGGAGCAGTCAGGTGGGCGTGAATATGACCCCTTGCTTCCCCCGGATCTTGATCCATGCTCTCATCCAATCAGAATCCCATCCGGGTTCAAAGTGACAAGATGGTGCTGGTCAATTCTTGACAAAAGAGGCCTCCTTTTTGGTATTCTGAAACCAATAGGTGACGTCACGCTTGGTTTATCCATCTTTTATATACAGTGTATGATTTAAAGTTTTAGCAGAAAAAAGTGAGTGTGGCCAGAAACCAGCGGTCAAATTTTAAAATTTCTCAAAATCTGTCAGATATGTTTTAGGGGTTGCTGCCAGCTACTAATGTACCAAAATTCAGCTCAATAAGCTCCAAAACATGACCGTCCAAATCAGATCAGAAAGTTTTATATAAAGTTTGGTGTCCTTATTGGTAGGAACATGCATGCCAGGTTTCACTTTCATAGCTGCAGCAGTTTCAGAGGAGATGATGTCTAAAGTTATAACAGAAAAAAGTGGGTGTGGCCATGATGGCCATATTTGAAATCAGATCAGAAAGTTTTATTTTAAGTTTGGTGTTCTCATTGGTAGGAACATGCATGCCAAGTTTCACCTTCAAAGCTGCAGTGGTTTCAGAGGAAAAGGTTTTTAAAGTTACGACAAAAAAAAGTGAGTGTGGCCAGAGACCAGAGGTCAGATATTAAAATTTCCACAAAATCTGTCTGATATGTTTTTGGGCTTGTGCTTGCTGCCAGTGTTCCAAATTTCAGCTCAATAGCTGCAAAAATGACCGTCCAATGGGCCCATATGGCTTTTTCAATATGGCGTCCATGGCAGCCATATTTGAAATCATGTACACCAAGTTTCACTTTCATAGCTGCAATGGTTGCAGAGGAGATGTCTAAAATTATTGCAGAAAAAAGTGGGTGTGGCCATGGCGGCCATATTTGAAATTGATTAGAAAGTTTTATATTCGGTTTGGTGTCCTCATTGGTAGGAACATGTATGCCAAGTATCTCCTTCATAGCTGCAGTGGTTTCAGAGAAGAAGATTTTTGAAGTTAAACAGAAAAGACTGGGTGTGGCCAGGGATCAAAGGTCAAACCAAAGTGAATTTTGTAAATTTCATAAAACCCATCAGATATGTTTCTGGGCTTTTTGCTAGCTACCATTCTACTAAATTACAGCTCAATAGCTGCAAAAATGACGTCCAATGGGCCCATAAGGCATTTTTCAATATGGCCGCAATATTTGACATCAGATTGGAAAGTTTTACACAAAGTTTGGTGTCCTCATTGGTTGGAACATGCATGCCAAGGTTCACATTCATAGCTGCAGTGGTTTCAGAGGAGAAGATTTTTAAAGCAAACAGAAAAAAACTGGGTCTGACCAGAGATCAAAGGTCAAACTAAGGTCAAATTTGTGAATTTCACACAACCCATCAGGAATTTTTCTGGGCTTGGTACTCGCTACCAATGTACTAAACTGCAGCTCAATAGCTGAAAAAATGACCATCCAATGGGCCAATATGGCATTTTCAATGTGGCCGCCATGAGATCAGAGGTCAAACTTGTTAATTTCACAAAACCCATCAGATATGTTTTTGGGCTTGCTACTAGCTGCCATTGTACCAAATTGCAGCTCAACAGCTGCAAAAATGACCATCCAATTGGCCCATTTGGCATTTTCAATATGGTGGCCATATTTGAAACTGGATCGAAAAGTTTTATATAAAGTTTGGTGTCCTCATTGGTAGGAACATGCATGCCAAGCGCAGTGTTAGCCAGCCGCCCGTCTCCCCGTCTTTGAGACGGGTGGTGTTTAACTGAGACACTGAGACGGGTGAGTCTGATTTGAGACGGGTCCGTCCGTATACAGCATTAAATTGCCTATATGTGAGACGGGCGAGCATTTGTATAGATAACAATGGTTGTCCAAAAAAATCTGCACAGTCGATTTGACTTTAATTCTTTAGTGAACTGAAGTGCCGTGGGCCGGGCGCAAAATGGGGCTCAAATGTAAACTCATTAACATATGACCAATCCGCGCACTTCTATCTTATTATCTATGCATGGCGCCATGGCGTGTGTGGCCAACTGGGCATTTGTTTACTTCTACAAGAGTTGAATAAAGTAGTTTTAGAGGTAGGTCAGCAAATGTATTGATAACGTAGATGTCCAAGAGCATTTTATTCACTGTTATGTGATTCAAAACACTCTGCCAAGCACTGATTTATTAGATTAAATGCCTGTTTCAAAGCCCCTTCAAGTAGTTTTCGTATCGGTGTATGAATGTCGGCAGTAGAAACTTGTATATCAGAAATCGGGAATTTGAGTTAACGTAGCCTGAAGGAATAATAATAATAATAATGCATCAGTTTTATATAGCGCTTTTCTGGGTGCTCAAAGATGCTTCACAATGGAAACATTATTCATTCACTCACACATTCACGCTCTGATGATGGTAAACTACGTTTTGTAGCCACAACTGCGCCTACAGCCCCACCGACCACCACCAAACATTCGCACACAGCCATACACCAGTGTGAGTGACACTGGAGGCAAGGTGGGTGAAGTGTCTTGTCCAAAGACACAACGACACATGACTCGGATAGAGCGGGATTTACGGAAGTTAAGCAGCCGCCAGATTTCATCCCTAGCCGATCCCCTTGATGTGGCGCAAGACATATCATTTCCTTGTTGGCTGTCTATTGAAATCAGAGCCCACAGGACATACAATCAATATATTATTACCGAGTTGGCGATTTGCGTTATTTTACATGATCTCCAAAGAAACCACCGTGAATAATGAGTCTGTTTTCCGCATGCACCGGTTTTTCTGTGTGACAAAGACGATGCGCTAGGTTTCGAACTTAGATAAGAAGCGAAAACTGCATTTTGAAGCCGTTTTGGCACGTAAAACCTGCGAATTCAATCAGCTGCTATCGCGCATACAGTATGCACGGGTATCGGCTAGTTCAATTTAATGGAGACACGTTTCATACAGGTGGTAGAATTGGGTGGATATTCCTATTAATAATTAATTTGAAATGATAATATTAAGGCGAGATGATATCCCTTCTTACTGCAGCTGATATAAACTACGTGAAAAAGTTAACAGTTTGGCCACGTCAAAACTGCTTGTCTCTTGATCACGTAGATGGTGATTCCCAATAAGTCATTTTAATCATGTCAATGGTGTTCTGAAATTGCGAGGCGAGCTAAAAAATGTATATTTCTGCGATACAGCCCAACCATCAAAAAGGCTTCCAGGTGCAAGTTTCGTTATTCCAAGGGTCTATATATGCGGCTCTGACAGGAGAAATGATTGGTCATGTCATATTTGAGCTCAGAACCGGAGTGGGGAAAAAAAAAAAACTTTACAGGCTGGGCTATAGCTATTCTGAATCGGGAGATTGCCCCGTATACTGCTTTGCGCTGAGCTTGCGACTCACGGACGGAATGGCCATGCTGGGAACCCCATGCAGTTGAGAGAAATAGGCCTATCTCACAATATGGCGCTCTTAACCGGATGTGGGCTACTTGTTTTTCTGGTTAACTTCTGTGGCTGTAGGTATACGACTTCTCAGCATGGAAAGTGTACAATTTCCTTTGTCAGTAAGATTTCAGGTCCAGCGGGACTGACGACCTGAAATCTTACTGACTAGTGAAATGGCAATTTACGAAATTAGGAAGGTACATGCTAAACCTGCATTAGCAATCACCTGGTAGCTACACCTGTCTGGCTTGATGCAGTATGCTGGCTTGGCTAACTAACTATAACTTCAGACAACGAGAGTAATGCGGCAAGCTGTAAGTTAGAAGTACAAATTTTGTGTTGGTCAGGTCCCAAAGCCTGGATCCGTGACTCAGACGCGGAAGCAGCAAGTTTTACCATTTTGTGTTGCTTTACTGCATAAGCCTACCTAACGTTGAATGTGGCTGTAGTCTCGGCTAACGTAGCTAAGTTACTGTTGCTAATGTTCGTGTCCTAAATATGCCAGAGTAAATTAAATTAAGGAGACATTCAACAGAAGGTGTGTGAACATAAACCTCATTTGAAGCTAACTTTTTATACTTGTTTGTAATTTGGATGCTTGGTACAACTGTTCACGGTAACGGAACTTACTGTCTGTAAAACCTGTATTGCAGGGTAACGTTTGTCTCTGTCGTTATGATGACCGCTCGGTTACTACCGCATGTTAGTTTGCGTCCTGTGCTACTTAAAAAATGCTCCTGGTTAACTTATATGCAGTAATTCAGGTTGGTATGCTTGTGTTACTTTGGTTAGCATCAAAGAAGTAGTTTCATCATAATGTTACCTGACCGTAGCCGCTGCAGTTGAAACTAACCGGAGAGGTGTTGTGCTTGTCTGCAAAGTTGGGCTGATAAGGCTGCAGTTAGACCAGACATATGCTTATCGGAGCTTAGGGTATGTGTTTGGGTTTGTTTACTGCTGCTGTGAAACAAACGTTTTATTTATCCATGACTGGGGTCAGGCGGGTACTTTGCTGTGGTGTGGGTTAGCTCTCTGATCCTACCGCGGTGAAAGCTATCGCGAAACGCACTATAACGTGTCTGGTAGAACAAACGATTTCTCTGCATTGCCATGGCGGAATTTCATCCACCCTTGAGAATTGTTCTGGCTAATAAAAAGCCAAAAATGAAGTGCAGGTCGGATTCGGATTTCCGGTAGAAATTATCGATTTGCTAGCTCCACATAAGCAACGCTCACACCGTTTGTGTGTTTTTGTTACAAACTCATTTAGTAGCTTGGTGTCAGAGTTGTTTCGTTTTGGTAGAAATGGTTAACAGGAGCTTTTAGCAAACATTCCTCCGGATAGCTAAGTGGGTACACAATATGACTATATAACAGTACAGCTACAATCACATGCATGCAAGGCGAGACAGTACGAGCAAAACACTAAAATTTCAACTTGCCACTCATCAACATCCTGCTGGTAATGTTGCTGCAATACTTCGATTGCTTCCTCCTCCCGTTCGTGATTGGATTCGGGATAAAAAAAATACGGTCTTACAGCAAAAGATGCCACAGAGAGCTGTCCTGAAATACCTGCCATCTTGGTTTCCTGGTTTTTCAGATCTGCACCCTCGCCCGGAATAGAAGCGGCCAGGCAGCCAATCAGAGCAGCGCCTCATTAGCATAGCCTCTTCGCCCACTCAAAACAGCTCGTGTCTCAGGCCGGCACAGACGGGGTGAGAGAAGAAGTCTCACTTGGCCTGGATGTGTGTGGTTTTTTTTAACTGAACTCTTAACTTTATTTTAAAGACCCATTGGACATATTTTAAGCGACTAAATATGGCATTATATGGGACCTTGAAAAACTGAGTTGAATACCCATACTTAATCATTCGATAGAACTATTTATTACCAACCACAGTACCTGTCAAAAGTTTGGACACGCTCTGCTAATGTCACAGCGCTCTGTTTTCAGAGAAATTTAAATGGCTTAACTTCTCTATATAATCTCAAATAGAACCTTGTAAAAGGTAAACAGTCAGAAGTGAAAAGAGAATAATTTACTTGTTTGAATAGTGTCCAAAATTTTGGAATTCTCAAAGAAGCCATATTTTGCAGAGTAAACAGACAAATAAACTCCTATTTTCCAACAGCCGAATTAAAGTCAAGCGGTTTTGGGACTTAGTGGGCGAAAAGGTTGATGAAAAGCCACCTCAAATACAGCAAATCTTTGGGAAGTTAGACAGCCGTGCAGCTGCAAATTCATTATAGTCATATGACTGCCCTTGTTAAAAAAAAATGCCAGAATGTGCTGCAAAAATGTCAACAAATGGTGGTTAGTTCGATGGATTTAAGAATTAGATCTTTTTTTTTTTTTTGCAAAATAAAGGCTGCTTTAATTTAAAATATATTGTAAGACTAATGTGGAAGCGTCCAAACTTTTGACAGGTACTGTATGTGTAATAGTTAATGAAATTTTGACCTAAGTGTCAGTTAGAACCCTGTAATTCCATGGTCGCAATATGATGGTGGGTCAGTCATGTTCTGGGGCTGTTTTAATTCAAGAAGTCCAGAGGCACTGGTTAAGATTAATGACATTATTAATTCCACCAAGTATCAGGATATTTTGGCTAACAATCTGGTTGCCTCTGCCGAAAGCCTAAGAATTGGCTGTAGGTTGACTTGCCAACAAGACAATGACCCAAAGCATACCGCAATATCGAAACAGAAATCGTTTTGCGAAAACAAAATCAGCGTTCTGCAATGGCCATCTCAGTTGCCAGACCTCAATCCAATTGCAACCCTGTGGGCTGAAGAGGACAGTTGATATCCGCAAACCCAAGAATGAAGGATCGTGAAAGGATCCGCTCAGCGGAATGGTCCAGAATTCCCCCAAATGTGTGCCTTCACCATGTTGAAAATTACAGGAAAAGACGACATGCTGTTATCCTTGCCAGAGATGGTTGCACTAAGTTCGAAATGAAGGGTGCCAATAAACATGAAACCTTGATTTTCTTGAAATTTGTTTTGCATTAAATTATTGTTTTGATTTGATTGTTTCCATCAAAACATACAGTATTTCACATATGTTGGTATTTTGTTTCTCTTTAATTATATTGTTTATTGTTTATGCATTACCAGTCAGGGGTGTCAGTAATTTTGGACCCCACCGTAGTTCTATTTTTATTTACCTGATTAATAATTGTAAGGCCACACCTCCAGCCATGCAGCTCATTGGTTTACTAAATACTGGAGCGCACTTCTGTCATTATTCAATTATCATCTGTCATTATTCACTTATCATTTGCAGCTGTTGTCTCGGAGTGGTAGCAGAGCATATTTGAGGCTGAGCTTCACTCAGCCTCTTTGTTAAGTCTGTGTGATCTCATGTCTGGTCGACATCGTAGTCTGTATAGGCTTGGTCTCCGTATTTCACGTGCTAAACTCTAAATTCTAAGCCAAGGACTGTTATAATTAAACGCAGCGCTTTTATTATTTTTTTTTTTAAAGGAACATTGTTTCCTTTTTGTTTTATGTAATACGACTGCAATCAAATTATTCAACCGCCATTGCAAATTTGCTAACTTTCAGCTGTTTGTGATAAAGTAGCTCAACACAACTAATATTACAAGTGGTTTCTCCAAATTTAACACAAATTACACTTTTAATGACTACTGCAGTCTCAAAATTATTCAACTCCCCAAATAGAATCCGTCAAATTTGCAAATCAGGTGCTGTCTCAAGCGCACACCTAATCAAGAGCTTACTTAGTTGCATCAAGTTTGCTTGAGATAGGACACATCAAATACTTGCACTCATCAGGGGTTTGTTGACAGTGACATTTGATTGCATATTACACTGAACAAAAATATAAATGCCCCATGTCAAATTTTTGAATTTTTATTAACAAAAAACTGGAACCGGGATTAGTCTGTGAATAGCACTCTTCTCCAGCGTGCCAAGGGCCATCGAACGTGTGCGTTTGCCCTTGCGAGTCAGTTGCGACGTCGGACAGCGGTGAGATCCAGACCACGGTGAGGACGCCGAGCGTGCAAGTTGGCTTCTCGCAAGTGGTAACAGACTGTCTGTGGTGTGATGCGTCTGTTGTGCAGACCAACGGTCTCATCCGCTGTGCGTGTCGCTGATCTGAGCCGATGCCGCAGGTGGACGAGCCGGATGTAGCGATCTTGTGCTGGTGTGGTCACACGTGGCCGACGTGGGTGAGGTCGATTTGCAGTACTGCCCGTCTGTCGGAATCAAACTCTCAAATGGCCTGTCGTCCGATAGTTAACATTCAGCTGCACAGCGACCGCTCTGGTGGACATCCCTGCATCCAGCATGCCAATGGCATGTTCCCGCATGACCTGAGACACCTGAGGCATGATGACTTTTGACAAAATTTGACATTTTGGGGTGGCCTTTTATTGTCCCCAGTATAAGGAGTGTCTGGTACTGCTCATTCTGTCTGATCACTGTCTGGAAATGCCACACCCATGTACTGAGTGAAATCCCTGCATCACTGAGCAAATGCTCACTGACAGAGAGATGGATTAAAAAATGGTGCACAAATCAAGAGAAATATCCCTATTGTACAAATGAAAGTCAGCATGTGCTCACTTAGAGTTGTTAACTCCATGTGGCATCAATGTTTGACATGGGGTGTTTATATTTTTGTTCAGTGTAGAAATATGGCTGTCAAGAGAATTGTCCAAAAAGCAAATAGAGGAGATCATTGCCTGGCACAAACAAGGAGAAGGATACAAAAAGGTAGCACAGGCACTGAATTTCCGTAGAGATACAGTTGGAAGCACAGTTGGCATGTTCAGAGTTAAAGGAAGAGTGGCTACAGTACCAGGATGTGGCAGAAAGAGGAAGCTATCAATGGCTGTCGCCAGATTCCTGAGGAGACGGGTGGTCAAAAACCCTCGAGTGACTGCAGGAGACCCGCAGCAAGGCTTGGAGGCAGGAGGCATTGAAGTTACAGTTTGCACAGTAGGGCGCATACTAAACGTTGAAGGTCTCCATGACATACACCGCAACTGATCCAAAAGCACAAGCTTCAATATGCTCAAAACCATATAAATAAGCCACAGAAGTTTTGGGATACTGTTCTGTGGAGTGATGAAACAAAACTGGAATATTTCAGGCTTATAAATCAGTAGTATGTCTGCAGGTGGAATAAAGAAGCATATGCTGAAAAGTACACCCTGCCTACAGTAAAGAATTTTGGGGGCTTTTTGATGCTCTGTGGCTGCCTTGCTTCCTCTGGCACTGGAAACCTGCAAAGTGTGGAGGGCAAGATGGATGCAGTAAAGTACCAGGATATCCAAGGAGAAAATGTCATGCCGTCTGTAGGGAAGCTGACACTTGGGCATCATTGGACCTTCCAACAGGACAATGATCCTAAGCATACCTCAACATCCACCAAGGCATGGTTTCAGAAGAAGTCTGGGAAGATTCTAGAGTGCCCATCACAGTCGCCTCACTTGAGAACTATAAAAAATCTCGGGTAGGATTTGAAGAAGACAGCAGCTGCATGCAAACCCTAGAATATTAGTGAACTGGAGGCCATTGTCCATGAGGACTGGGCTAAGATTCCTTGGGAATGCTGCCAGAAGCTGTTGTCTGCCTATGCCTCACATCTCCAGCAGGTCATAGCAGCAAAAGGGTGCTCTACTAAGAATTAAAGATGCTTGTCATGAATAAGTTGAATAATTTTGAGACTGCAGTAGTCATTAAAAGTGGCATTTTGTATTGAATTTGGAGAAGCCACTTGTAATATTTGTTGTGTTGAGCTATTTAAATTGTTCTTGTTTGATTTATTCATTGCAAACAGCTGAAAGTTTGTCAATTTTGCCAGTAAACCTACAAACCAATTCCAAAATAATTGGGACATAGTGTAAATTGTGAATAAAATCCAAATGCAATGACTTTTTTGAGACCTCTAGCAGCCATCAAATTTGAAATGAGCTCATTTTGTGGATAAAATTGTAAAATTTCTCACTTTCAACATTTGCTATGTTATCTCTGTTCTATTGCGAATAAAATACTGGCAGGTGTGATTTGAAAGTCATTGCGTTTTGATTTTATTCACAATTTACACTTTGTCCCAACTATTTCGGAATTGGGGTTGTAATTTGCAACGGGGGTTGAATCATTTTGATTGCAACTGTACATAGTACTGCAGTGCTTTCCAGTTCTAGCATTACCTATTGTAAACATCTTGATCGGAACCTCTTTTCTTTTTGTTTTGTCTGCAACGTCTGTGCCTGCTGCATTACAGTTGGGCATAATAAACCAACCAAATCCACCTCTGCAGTTGATTCCTGTCCTCCGCTTCCTTTCTTCCGTGCAACTGCACTCTGAACAAAACGTTACAATAATCAAACTACTTATTTTCTGAATAATAAATACTGACACGAAGCCTTTAATGATGAATGGTCATGACAAAGTGATTGCCTATTGGCTGCATGTATATAATAGATGTGATATTGAAAGGATGGCAATAATTTGAATACATGCAAAAAAAAATCAAAAACTTTCTCTGACTTCCATTTCTCAATACAGCATTCTCCGCTGCAATTAATCACAAAATGGTGTCAGCATTCACAAAAATATATCCGGGTCAGTTCATGAAAAGGGGTGACTGAATTGCAACATGAAACCTGTCTTTTCAAATTCAAAATAAATTAAAGTTACTTGTCTTCCTATATTGTTATAACCTTGGAGAAATACACATTATATGTGGCAAGATAAATTAATCTCTTTAGGATAGAAAAGTCACTTGGCTTGATCTACAGGTTCTGAACATAACATGGATACTAACTGGACTTTGAAAAGTCCAGTAAGTGTGCCTAATTATCTTGATTACAACTTTATAACACCTGTTTACTTGACAGTTCTCACTGTATACAAACAACAAAAATGACAGTTATGTGAAAAACAAATTTTATATCATTGGTCAAGAACTGGCCACCAAACAGGAAAGTGCCCTGCTGGATCTGAACTTGGAACTGCACATGAATGACTAATATGGGTCAATGTCCAAACATTAAGAAGTGTTAAATGTCCAAGAAAGTACTTATTGCTCAGACAGTACATTTTTGCAAGTTATACCCTTTCTGGAAAGGTGCAGCACATGTAACTTGGCTTGTTGCGATGAGTTCTGAACGTGACATCGACACCAAAAATTTACAGGAGGTGAGCTTCTTTCTCTCAAAGTTACTTTTTAGCATCCTGAAGAAGTTCTTAAATTGCCAAGAAATAGGAATATAGAACATGTATAATATGTATAACAGTGCAAATGGCGCATATACATGTAGTTTTTAATCTCCGATTAAACTTCGCAAATTTTGTAAATTCCAAAATTTAATTCATAAATAATTCTGTAATTGAATTTCCAAATGTCTTGCTTCGCTGGAATAATTTTCCAGTCCCTGTGACACAAATACTTAGTTATAAAGCCTACATAGGCTTATACACAACAGGTAAAAATTGGCATTTTTTGTATTCTGAGCAAAGGGGTTAAAGCAAATAACATACATCAGGCACATCCATTCCATGGCAGGCATTTTGGGCAATAATATATCCAAGATTTTTGATGAGCTCTAAAAAGACCTAATTAGTGTAACTACACGTATATCTATCACACGTTCCAAATTGCTGAAATGGACAAATTTAATAGAGCACACTTCTGTCCAGTAGGGGAATAGTTACTTTCAATTACAACCATGCTTAAGTCACATCAGCACTGGAGGCCAGAACAATTTTTAATTAAACCACGACTGAATAAGAAAAGTTTATTTGCAAAACATTTTCCAACAAAGCCTCAAGTAAAAGGGCTAGTAAGGTAAAATTTTATGTCTGAACGTGACTGAAGACATGATGTGGGGTCGGTGTCCGTGACAACATGCATGCTGATATTGTGCTGTTGGCTAATGGAGGAAATCATCAGGTTTCTTTGAAAATTAGTCCAAGTTGACAGCTTTTTCGTACTACACATAATTCTACATACTGTAATCTGTCTTTTCAAGAAACGGGGGATCCTAGTTGGAATGTCACGATGTTGTGAACCTAACATCAGAAGACTCGATACTCACCATTGTAGGCTTCATGATCTCAGGTGGTGACATTGGAAACAGAACGCCACTGTCGTGTATCGGTCTCTTCCTCCATATTGTGAATGCACTAAAAACGTTTAACACAATATTTGCGTCCACTGAGCGTGGTTGTCTATGTTTCGAACCTAACCAGAGAAAAGTGGACACGATACTCACTTTCCAACAAAGTAACTTTACTACTTTTTTAGTTTTTAATCAATCACAGTCCTTTATGTGATAGATGTCAGTTGGGATTCTTCTATTTGGTTGTGTAGAACTTGTTCTACAGTCTGTTTCAAATCATGTGTGAGGTGTGTTTTGAATGCACCATATTAGGACACGACCGTGTTACGTTCACAACATGATTTCAATTGGATTTTTAAAAATAAATGACAGAAACGATTATTCAGTCCCATAAAACAATATCATGCCAGGGTAACACTATATTCCCAATATAACGCTAATTGGAATCAATTTAGTTTAAGCAAGCTTTAGCTTGGCAAAGAAAACTAGGCCACATACCTGTATGTCACACTCAAAAAGGGTCTTGATGTCCTAATTATTGATGTCCTAATTATGTCCTAGAAAAATTCCTGATGAATGATTGTAGCAGTTTGAGTGGATCTGGGGCGCCAGTCAGAGTTTAGTCTGACAAAATTAAATATAATAAGTGGTATTAAACCAGCCAACCCTTCACAGGACCAGTGCTTTAAAAAAACAAACATTTGCATGACCCTTAAAGCTTCAGTAACAAACTGGGTAACATCAGGGGGGTATACTACGAAGCAAGATATTTGGGTTAGCGATGTATGTCGAGCCTAAACCTGGGCTTTTCAATGTCACAAAGGTGCCTTTCTTTCAACGTGGCTAGATTACCACGGTAACTTGCGCTGCAAAATTTACCTGGTCGGGTGCAGGTTATGTTCCGAGTTTCGTCTTAAATTGGCTATAAATGTGCTGCCTTATCACTAAGCCCCTTCTTTGAAGTTGGCATCACCTTTCTTGGATATTCCTGTGGACTTTGGTACGCAAATCGTACGCAGTTATCTTTGGAGGGAGATTGGCATGACCTGATAGTTTTTTCTAACGATATTCTCCATGAACACAGCAGATTTTGATCTGAGGGAATTCATTACTTATGTGATCTAGTGGAGCCATATGATGGCAATGTAACAAAGAGAAGCACTTACAGTTGCACCAACAGTATGCATAGCGTTGTGTTTTTTTTGCCACGGGAACCTATAAGCAATCAGGTGGTGATGCAGAAAATCTGAGCAAGAATATTGTATGCCACTCTATACATTTTACACAGCATACCATTAAAGTGATTTAAATAATTAATAAAGCAAAGCAGCAGAGGGCGTACTACTTTGAAAAATGTTCTCATGCTTTGTTTTAACTTGCTGCCATGGCCTCTTGACAGTGCTGGTACTGCAATTATTACAGCACCAATTACAAAATTAAATTTTTCCATTTTTACCATTGTTTTGATATGCCACAGGAGTACTGTAAATTTGGAATGGTGCAACTGGTTAGGGTTCGTGGTAGGATACGATTTTATTAAAATCAATCTGTATAAAAGAAAAGCAATAGAAAAAATATGTTAAACCAAAAACGAAGAAATTATTAAAACGGAGTTTACATTGGTATTTATCAGTCAGATAATATTAAATCTATCAGTAAATTTCACTTTGTTTGATTTGGCCGAGAAACTAAAGTGATTTCCACTACTCCTTCATCTGAGGACTAAAGCATTTACATGGTCAGCAATTTTCCGCCAGAATTCCTCTCTAGCCTTATTAGCAGCAACAGTGGTGCTTTTTGCTGTTTTTATACTTTTACATTCTTCCTAACTCCCCATAATAACGACTCACTCCTCCTAGGAGATTTTTAAAAAGATTTTATTATATTACATTACATCCAACGAACAAGTGCGTACATCAACCAACATGAATACATATACTAACATAAATCTCAATTACAATTTCCCAAGAGTCTATGCGCATGCATAATCGTGCAGTCTTTCAAGTGTCCAACCAATCAGTGTAAAACTTCATGTGTCTCCCATTCAACCGCTGGAGGCGCCTCCTGGTGCCGCAGGGGGGAGACATCCCACAATCTTCCTGATGCTGGATCAGGGATAGCTTCCTCAGAGGAACATTCAGCGAGCGACCGGTCATTTTATGAACAGAAATAGAGTCAATTGACGCTTTGAACGCCCTTTTACTGAAAGCGCGCACGTTCAGAGCACAAAGCCAAGTTTAACAAAGAAAGATTATAACCACCGTTGTGGCATCAATTATCTCTGATTGGGAGTTCAGGGTTTGTTGAGCCGGCTCACTCTAATAAAGCCTGTCTATGTTGAACTTGTTTCGTAGTATACCCCCCAGGACACGGAAAAACAGAACAACCAATGTTCAAGAGTTCACAGGCAAGACGGTGTATTATACAAAATGTGAATCATTCCGCAATCCCACAATTCCACAGTGATCTCAATGACAAAGTACAACACACAAAAACAACCAACTCCTCCTCTCCAGAATCCCCAAAAATGCAGTCCCATTCAGTCCTCGATAGTTTTTTATAAGTGCATGCAGTGTTATTGCACACTTTGAGAGTTCCCGTCACTGACACAATTATTCACCTTTCACCTTTTATATAACTTTCACCTTCCAATGTAGCAGATATGAAAGTGCATGTCCAAAGAGGATTTTGCAATGCTGCATTTCGGGGAAGCAATAATGATTATACTTCATGCAGACTTTCAGAATTAACAAAAGTCATTCATTTCCTACTGCTTGGTAAGTCCTGCGTGGTGAATATATCCATTGGGTAGAAATCTGATGCTTTTTAGAGATGCAATCTTTTAAAACTCCTGCTTGGAAGGACTGTGCCTCTTCCCAGGAAAACAATATATCCCAGTGGGTGAAACCATTCAATAGGTGAAACCTGAAACGCTACCACGATAATTTATGACAGCAGTCTTACCCATGGGTGGTTAGGGTTAGGGTTAGAGCTACTGTTAGGGTTAGTGTTAGGGTTTAGGGTTAGGCTTTCATAAATTTTCGTGGTAGCGTTTCTGGTTTCACCCATTGGGATATAGTTTCTGGTTTCACCCATTGGGATATAGTGCCGTCCTTTTTCTCAGGTACTCCAAGTTTGATCCCCTTGCATTTTGAAAAGCCGGCATGATATCAGCTGACTAAGAAAGCGCGCAAAGCGGTGTCTTGTGCTCTTAAAGAAGCAGTGCGCTACATGTTCAAGCTCTTATGTGATGTATACCTTGATGATAACAACATGAACAAGGTATGAAAGTCTTTGCCACACTACACAAAATGTAGAACTGGTAATAATTTTATTGAAAGCCTTGGGATGGAAACCCCATTTCATAAAGTGACCCTTCTGAGGAGGAAGAAGGTTTATGGGACCATACCAAACTTTTGGGCTGGAGACATTAAATACAATAAACGTCACAAACAAATGTATCCAAACTGGGGCTGATTTATGAGCTGCATGAGTTCATAATCTTTGAAAGCCGTCAACATTTCATGTTGTCATTTGAAATGGTGAATTCAATAATGGCCCAACTATGCATATTTTCGACATGGAGTTGGGCCCTTATTGAATTCACCGATTCATTTATTTGCATTGGAAACCACCTAATAGCTTTGTGATGCAAATTACAATAATGCTATCAAAAATATAGTTGGTAAAAAATATAGTAACTTTTTTTTAAAATTCAGAATCAGTGTCACTGTCTATAAAGCATAATAGAGCAAGAGAGAAAAAATGAGGTTATTCATGAATCGGGCAATAAGATGACTGAAATGCTCATCAATACATGGCTACAGTTGTTTGTTTTTATGTCACATGAGATTGGCAAATTGATGTTAACAGTGAAATTATCACATAGCCAAGTCTGACTTTATCAATCAGAGCAGACCAATAAATTATGAAAAGACAATCAGTTATTAAAACTTACAGAGTGTACTCACTAACAGTTGTGATGGTAGCCTTGACAAAGTCTTTGGCGCTTGGACTCTGGGGGAGATATTGTAATTGAAGAGCATCTGCCCTGAGCTGCAGCAAGATAAATCCCTCCATGGAGTCGAGATTCTGGTGGCGGCTGATGACTCCACAGACTGATATGCTCAGAAGGATGATGAATGGTGATGCTGATGAATCTGTGAAGACTGGGCGGTGATGAGGAGGAGGAGGGCGTGCATAACAGCTGCATGAAGGTACGAAAGGCAGAAAAGACAGCAGCAAGATGATAGGCTAATGATGTAGGTGTGTCGCTGTGGTATTGGATTGGTGTGATCAGCTGATAGGACAGCTGATGTCTCAACTGACATCCCCAAAGGATGACAGCAGGAATTATGAGTGTGAACACGCATAAGAGCAACGAAAGCAGATTGAATGAGAAATAAACTGCCGGCTGAAGCATGTGAAAGAAGATTCTTCCTGACTGAACTTTCACTGGAGCTTCATTTCAGGCTCTATTAGAGCTGACTATGCTGCTGCAGGGTCACCATCTACAATTCCACTGCTGGCCGCTCAAGATTTAATGGGAACTCAAAGTGTCTTGCACCCACCCTTGAGGGTACTTCCTTCCTGGAGAAGAATACCCATAAAATGGATGTATAAAACATCGGAAGAACCCTGAAAAATGGCTTTTACTGATGAGCTTATTAACCACGATTGCCACTGCATGTACACTGTGTTAAGAAGTAGGCAGGGGAACACAAGATGCAGGAACTGAAGTGTTTAATGAAACACAAAACACTAGGAGAAAATAGGCACACAGGCCAGAAGCAAAACACCGTGCACATGCACTGAACGATTGGGAAAACTAAGGTACACTGCCCAGGGCAGGGGGAAACAGAAATACTCACTCCAAGAGTGGATAAACTAGAAAAACAAAAACTGGAACTAACTAGACTGACGGACACACTGGGAGACTTAAACAAAGGGCAGACAAGACGTGGGCGCAGCAAAATACAAGACTCGGGAATCATACAAAGGAAATACTCGGAAGACACAAGGAGCTGAGATTTCACCATGTAGAGCAGAGTCTCACAAAGTTCCGTCTGACGTCTCCTCTCTCCTGCCCACAGATATAGACACGGAAGGAGGCGGGGACTCGGAACGCAATCTCGAATGGAAACAGAAACACCTGGGATTAATGAAACAATTACACGAGAAGGGGGTTAACAATAATGACTCGAGACAAGACGCTGAGACAATCAATCAAACTAGACGGTTTAGATTGAGGTAATCTAAACGTGACGAGTAAAAAGCACCACGAGAGAAGCAAAGGAAAGCACAGCTTTAAACACAGTTAAATCAGGGAAAGCTTAGGCAGGAATTACAAAAGCTAGAAACGCCGCTTTTCGCTAATGAGTTAATTAAGGTTAATACTACGTGACAAAATATTTACAATCATCCTCAAATAAGTGCTGGTTAGTACGGTTAGTAATTATCCTATCAAAGAACGCATTCACTCCAGAGTTTATCGAGACCCAGAATTAAGCACAGGTGGAAGCAATGAATGAAATACCACAGCGAAACCGAAAAGAGGAAAGCGTGATTGGACAACGAGACGCAGGCATGCTGAAGGCTGTCACGCGACATCACTGGAGTTTGGGCAAGAAAGAATCGAACGTCAGACGGCGGGACGAAAGCTGAAAAATAAAACGAAAGTAAAGCACAAGCACAAATAAGCACAAAGACAACACACAAGAGGCAGAACCATAACACACTGGTCATTATTCGTTTGAATTTGCAGCTTTTGTCTGCTTTAAGGTGGTCTAAACAGTAGCAAAAAAAGTAAAATGAAAATAAAAATGAATACGCTGGCCCATCCGCAAACAAGGAGGGTGGTTTGAAGCTTTAGGTTCGACCATTCCATGTTTTGGACAAGAGATGTGCTCCAAAGTCATGCAGAGAGACTGGCTCACATACATAGGCTTACAGGATGTGACCTTAATTTCCATAGCCAATCTTCACAGAAAGTTCCTGCATTGTCTTGCTGGGCCAAACACACTAATGCAAGTCCATCCATTAAGGTCCCTCGGGCAGCACAGATGCAGCAGACCTGTCAGCAGTAATGACTCATAAATGGATGACTGGTCAGTGATATGCACAACTTGTGAACAATCAGAACAGGGTTCAGCCAACACATTGGTAACATGTAAAATATGCAATACATAACTGTGCTAGACTGCAAATTTCCACAATTCTCCCAGTCGGACATACCACGTGACTTCCATGATAACAGAGGTGGCTATGACAGCGGGGGGATAAACGAACAAAATCGAGGACAGAGTTGAGGCGTTTTTCATTTCTTTTACAGCGCAATAATGCCAAAATCTTGCTACGTTCAGGGCTGCAACACAACTAAGAGTACAAATCCAGAGCTTTAGTTTTACGTAATCGTGATAGTAAAATGAATAGATTGGTGTGCTCAGCGTCAGGATGATATGACTGATGACTAAGTGGGATGTCAGATTTGTCTGCGGTATACCATTTCAGTGAGGAAGCACTAGAAAGGTTGCACAAGCAGAACAGGAAAGAATAAACACTTGTGAGTGGAGTGACATTACACACGCAATACATATGTATTAGGTGTGAGACGACAGCGGTGTCAACAAAAATGCCAGAACACCACAGACGAGATGGAGCGACTTCAAATTCTTGCTTGCAACCATCTAACTAGTGCATTATCAAGTAGGACAACGAACTATCTGTGGAATCTGTGGATTTCCTCGTTAACCTACTGTGATTCTAACATAATACATGTTGCTTTTGCATTTTTGCAGCCAGCTAAATTCAAATGCAATTGTTGCGGTTTTGTCTTATCTGGATTGCCCCTTATCTGTATTGCCCTGCTAGCTAGCTATCATGAAGCTGAGAAATATGGGAGCTGCTGTCGCTACTGCTGGGTCTGTCTTGCCAGATCGACTGACTGTCAAGCTCGTTCAGTTTTTGCTGTTAAGTGTACAACACTGCTAGGAGAGACACCAACGGCTAAGCTAAAGGGGCATGATAGCAACTTTTGCCGTTGAACGGGTGTTTTTTTTAGGAGCGCAATGGCAACCATTCAGGGCACGGCGGCTTTTGCTGTTATGTCAACCCTGATGACTTACATGGTGATTTGATGATAATGGTAGACATCTTTATGTTCAATTCCTGGCCATCGCTGAGGTTTGTTAACCCATTTATCGGCTGCTTCCGTATAGGGGCACTTGCTGATTCCAATTAATTTAGTCTAAATATTGCAACTGAGCTTTGGGAGGTAATTGTTCCTGATATTCATAAGACATTGTTTCAAATTGTTAACTTAAATGACCGTAAAATAATAGCATTAAAAGAGTGTCCGGTGAATGCATGTAGATAGAACTTTTCTCTTGTCATCCCCCAGGTGACATGGCCGATGTTTTTTCACGTGATTGTGACATCACGCCGACTGCGAGAATAGCTCCCTCAAGCAGTGTCAATAAACTGTCTTCATGGGAATGACAGTGGACTATCAGCTTATGAGAGCATCCAATTTGAACGGTGCATCAGCACCTAATTCCTCATTCAGAGTTAAGGCACAGGGTTTCTGTCACTTCGTTAGACTGCTTGGAAAGCTGATTTTTGCATCAGTGCTGTTGCTGGTGGGTCTCTTTGCGTTCCATTCAAATATGGCTGAATGAGTGGCATGAAAAAGATCAGTGTCCACAGGGATTTCTTGCTAGCTGTAAGACTATGGGGGAGAAGGACCCATTGAGCTATGGTACACCCTGTGCTGTTCCACTGGGAGCTGATTCACTCTCAAGCTTCCTTTGCATGGTGGAGCATAGTCTTGCAGCGCAGAACGAGAGCAGGTCACAGACAGCAGAGCACAAAGGCATGTTAGGACTCATTTGGGCCAGAAAAATGGCATTAAAGCACTTCTTGCTTCTTCTGTTGGGCAGACGTGTTATTCTGAGGACTTACAGCATCTCTGTAGGTCAAGCCCTAGGAAGGCATCAGATCAGCAGCCATGCTGCCAAAGCGCTTTAGCGGAGCCCTTGAGATCTGGAGCTTCATATTTTGGAACATGCACAGTGTATTCAACCAAGTGGCAGACCATCTATCCCACCAGGAACCCTCCACTAGGACAGATTGGTGCAGATGTGGCCAGATGGAAGTGGATCTGTTCGCTTTGAGAGGATGACATATTACTACACTTGGTCCCTTTAGTGTGAGATTTATACTGCCATCTCATCACTGATTCAAACTCAAATTCAGTTTTAATAAAAGAAAAGGGTATGTTTATTTTACGATCACAGTGAAAGGCGCTGGGAGTAAATGGCGGCATGAATAAAATTAATGATTGAAGCTCATTCTGATCTCTTTCAGAGATGATACACTGGGCCTTTCTCATGATGTCCGTGCTTTTGAAGCCCTACCTCTGTGATAGTACTTCAGGTACGTTAATGCTGAATAATGGATTTCTAGCTGTGACCAGCAGTTCTATCACTCGCTCTGTCAGTCAGTCGATTCGCAAATATTTCTCCCCCTTCTGGCGACCCACAGTCTTCATCCTAGGAGTGTGGCGGTGTTTTTCCTTTGCCATTTTGTACTAATGTAAGCCAGTTGGGAGAGAGTTAATATTTTCAATATAGTTCAGGGTGAATTAACTTTTCAAATAACTTTTATTGATTACATTTTCATCTTCCTTAACATGCCAACTTTTTTTGGATTTTGGGTTGTACAATGGCCAAAGAAATCCCCTGATCTAACTCCAAATGAAAATGCAAATGTCACTTGCTGATGGCAAAATAGAAGGCACAAAACCCCAGGAACAGCCCCCAACCTATCACCAAATTGACCCGAAATAATTTATTTGTGCCTGTTTGTGCAGGTTTGTGCCATTAAATAAAATTTCTGCAACTTTCTCTCTTTATTTTACAATGTATGATCCAGCTGATGATATCACAAAATTCAGGGTAAGTTCAACGGGCACTGTACCTTACCAAGTCAACTGAAATAATTGCATTCATTTGATTAGAAAAATGGTCTCAGAAGACAGTGAGGTACAACCCCAATTCCGAAATAGTTGGGACAAAGTGTAAATTGTGAATAAAATCAAAACGCAATGACTTTCAAATCACACTAGTCAGTATTTTATTCACAATAGAACAGAAATAACATAGCAAATGTTGAAACTGAGAAATTTTACAATTTCATCCACAAAATGAGCTCATTTCAAATTTGATGGCTGCTACAGGTCTCAAAAAAGTTGGGACAGGGGCCTATTTACCATGGTGTAGCATCCCCTCTTCTTTTTAACACAGAGTGGATGCGTCTGGGCATTGAGGAGACAAGTTTCTTGAGTTTAGCCATTGGAATTTGATCCCACCCTTGTTAAATACAGGCTTCCAGCTGCTGGAGAGTTTTGGGTCTCCTTTGATGGACTTTTCGTTTAATTATGCGCCAAATGTTCTCAATCGGTGAAAGATCAGGACTGCAGGCAGGCCAGTTCAGCACACGGACCCTTCTACTACGAAGCCATGCTGTTTTAATCGCTGCAGTACGTGGTTTTGCATTGTCCTGCTGAAATACACAAGGCCTCCCCTGGAATAGATGTCCTCTGGAGGGGAGCTTATGTTGCTCTAAAACCTTTATACACCTTTCAGCATTCATGGTGCTGTTTAAAACATATTGTCAAGAGAAGAGAAAAGACTCGCGACACTATTATAGCTCCCAAAATAAAAATATGTACTTTAATGTAACATACTAGAAAAACGTTAAAAAGACAACGTTTCGAGCCAACAGGCTCTTCGTCAGGTCACTCATGTTAAAACATCACGGCTGGTCACACTTACGAAATTAGCACCGGGAGCACCCATGGGTGTAGTCAGCACATCAATCAATCAATTAATCCATCTAACAATATATGTTTCACAGGCATTTTTCAAAATAAGGGAAAAAACCCACATAGAAGTAATTTAAAGCAGCCTAAGAAGTCCTGAAAACAGCAAATAATAACTGAAATAATTCCTAGAGAAGAAACCACAAGAAAACACAAAAAAGGCGGATAATTGATTTCAAAGCCTCACGTCACGTGTGTGCAGAGAACACTCTTTTATTTTTTATTAGATTAATTGATTGATTGATGTGCTGACTACACCCATGGGTGCTCCCGGCGCTAATTTCATAAGTGTGACCAGCCGTGATGTTTTAACATGAGTGACCTGACGAAGAGCCTGTTGGCTCTGAAACGTTGTGTTTTTTAACGCGTTTTTCTAGTATGTTACATTAAAGTACATATTTTTATTTTGGGAGCTATAATAGTGTTGCGTAGTCTTTTTCTCTTCTCTTGACAATATGTTTTTGGACTCAGCACCTGAAAACTAGGATGTGCGTGTGTTTACCTCTCCTTGGCTTTTTAAAACATGCAAGTGTCCAACACCATATGCACTAATGCATCCCCATACCATCAGAGATGCTGGCTTTTGAACTGAACGCTGATAACAGGAGGGGTGGTCTTTCTCCTCTTTAGCCTGGAGGACACGACGCCCGTGATTTCCAACAGGAATGTCAAATTTGGACTCGTCTGACCACAGGACACTTTGCCACTTTGTCTATTTTAAATGAACCTTGGCCCACAGAACACGGCGGCTCTTCTGGATCATGCTCAACATTGGCTTCCTTTTTGCATGATAGAGTTTTAGGTGGCATCTGTGGATGGCATGGCGGACTGTGTTTACAGACAGTGGTTTCTCGAAGTATTCCTGGGCCCATTTAGTAATGTCAATGACAGAATCATGCGGTGAGTAATGCAGTGGCGTCTGAGGGCCCGAAGATCACGGGCATCCAGTAAAGGTCTTCGGCCTTGTCCCTTAGGCACAGAGATTTTTCCAGTTTCTCTGAATCTTTTGATGATGTAATGCACGGTCGATGATGAAACCTTCAAAGCTTTTGCAATTTGATGTTGAGAAATGTTGTTTTCAAAGTATTCCACAATTTTTTTATGCAAGCCTTCACAGGTTGGAAAGCCTCTGGCCATCTTTACTTCTGAGAGACTCAGCCTCTCTAAGACATCCCTTTTATAGCCAATCATGTTACACACCTGATGCCAGTAAACTTAACCACTTGCTAATTGTTCTTTCAGCTGATTCTCTTATATATTAATTGGCTTTTCAGCCCTTTTTTTTTTTTTTGCCTGTGTCCCAACTTTTTTGAGACCAGCTGCGGCCAGAAAATTTGAAATGAGCTCATTTTGTGGATAAAAATGTAAAATGTTGAGAGTGTGAGCAGATGGCGTGTGAATGTGTGCCCAGCAGTACATGGGTGAACTGTCCAAGGTGCTTTCACCCACTTTGTGCTGGGATAGACTCCAGCTCCCACAACCCTGACCAGGAATGAACGCTTTAGATAATGGATGGATGTGCCAAAGTGAAATATGCCTTCAATGTGTTGAGATTATTCCGAATTGAATGCTTTTAAGTGCAGACAATTTTGTGTTTGACTACCTTAACATGCACCTTGATAGAATGGACAGCTTTAAGCTGGAGATAATTATGATTTGGAAGTTAAATAATGTGATTTCTTCCTTTGGTCCTGTAGTCGGCTCTCTGTTTATTGTTGAGAACCCAGACGACAATCCAGAAGCTGAAAAGCTGCTGAACAAGATCCGATATGTCGCCCGGAGCTGCAGAGAACTCAAAGAAAAATACAATGTTCATGCTGGTATGCTGCTATTTTCACAATCTTAATCCTGCACTGACAACTGCCTCAGCTTGCATTTACCAAATTATACAATAAAGGTTAAAAATGGACTCAGGATCAGAGATGTACGTTGCTTTTGTGCCATCATTAGTATTCTGTCATTAATGATTCACCGTGTTGATGTTTAACAGATGGGTTGTATTACCTGACCACCGCTAACAGCTTGATGTATGAGGCGTACTGTGACATGACCACAGCGGGAGGGGGCTGGACTCTGGTGGCCAGTGTTCATGAGAATAACATGTATGGGAAGTGCACTCTGGGAGATCGCTGGTCCAGTCAGCAGGGCAACAACCCCAATCTGCCAGAGGGGGACGGAACCTGGAGCAACAAGGTTACCTTTGGTTCTCCTGAGGCAGCCACCTCTGATGATTACAAGGTGAACTGCTGACTACTGTCCCTCAGACCCAACACCACTCACAGAACTGACCATCTCACAGTACTGACCCCACACACAGAACTGACCATCTCACAGTACTGACTCACTTACAGAACTGACCATCTCACAGTACTGACCCCACTCACAGAACTGACCATCTTACAGTACTGACCCGCTCACAGAATTGACCATGTCACAGCACTGACCCACTCACAGTACTGACCCCACTCACAGAACTGACCATCTCACAGTACTGATCCCACTCATAGAACTGACCATCTCACAGTACTAACCCACTCACAGAACTGACCATCTTACAGTACTGACTCCACTCACAGAACTGACCATCTCACACCACTGACCCCACTCACAGAACTGCCCATCTCACAGTACTGACCCACTCACTGAAATGACCATCTTAAAGTACTGACCCTACTCACAGAACTGACCATCTCACAGTACTGATCCTACTCATAGAACTGACCATCTCACAGTATTGACCCCACACACAGAACTGACCATCTCACAGTACTGACTCACTTACAGAACTGACCATCTCACAGTACTGACTCACTTACAGAACTGACCATCTCACAGTACTGACCCCACTCACAGAACTGACCATCTTACAGTACTGACCCCACTCACAGAATTGACCATCTTACAGTACTGACCCCACTCACAGAACTGACCATCTCACAGTACTGACCCGCCCACAGAATTGACCATGTCACAGCACTGACCCACTCACAGTACTGACCCCACTCACAGAACTGACCATCTCATTGTACTGATCCCACTCATAGAACTGGCCATCTCATCGTACTAACCCACTCACAGAACTGACCATCTTAGATTACTGACTCCACTCACAGAACTGACCATCTCACACCACTGACCCCACTCACAGAACTGCCCATCTCACAGTACTGACGCACTCACTGAAAAGACCATGTTAAAGTACTGACCCCACTCACAGAACCGACCATCTTACAGTACTGACCCCACTCTCAGAACTGATCATCTCACAGTACTGACCCCACTCACAGAACTGACCATCTCACAGTACTGATCCTACTAATAGAACTGACCATCTCAAAGTACTGACTCACTCACAGAACCGACCATCTTACAGTACTGACCCCACTCTCAGAACTGATCATCTCACAGTACTGACCCCACTCACAGAACTGACCATCTCACAGTACTGATCCCACTCAATGAACTGACCATCTCGCAGTACTGATCCCACCCACAGAACTGACCATCTCACAGTACTGACCCCACTCACAGAACAGACCATCTCACTGTACTGATCCCACTCACAGAACTGACCATCTCACAGTACTGACCCCACTCACAGAACTGACCATCTCACTGTGCTGATCCCACTCACAGAACTGACCATCTCACAGTACTGACCCCACCCACAGAACTGACCGTCTCACAGTACTGACCCCACTCACAGAACTGACCATCTCAGAGTACTGACCTATTCACCGAACTGAGTCCACTTACAGTACTGACCCCACTCACAGAACAGATCTGACCATGTCACAGTGCTGACTCAAGTCACATAACTTACCATTTCATAGTATTGGCCTCACTCACAAAACTTTGCCCACTCACAATACTGACCCCACTCTTAGAACTTAGCATACTTACAGAACCAAGCCCACAAGCAGCACTAACCCCACTCACCCTAAAACACAAATACAGAAATGCTCAAACAGAACTGACCATCTCATGAAACCAAGCCATCAGACATCACCGCGCACAAACACACAAACATACAAAAACAGACACAAACATATCATGGTTCTGGCTGGGTGTGGTTTTAGACTTTCTTTGTGGCTCGTATTTGGACCACGTCTGTTCCTTTAACTATCGGATTCGTTTCCCAGCTGTTTCGTCAGGCGTGGGCGGCACCTTCCCCTAAGGCTACATGAGCCGGATGTCAGCCTCGCCTTCTTTGCTGGAGTGTCTGATTTTAGTTATCACTACAGCCAGAGGATATCTCTAGTTAGGGATTTTTCGGCAAATGTCTTCGCAGTATTTTTGTGGTTTATTTCTTCAGGGAAGTTTCCTTTTACTTCCCTATTTGTTTGTCCCTCTCTCACTCTGCTTCCTGGTGCGTATTGTTGGGCGCTCGTTTTGGAAGTGCGAGAGCTGTTATGTTTCTTCGTTTATATTTCTCCCTGTGGGTATTTTAAGTCCTTACTGGTCCTATTTTCTCCTAGCCGCTGCAATTGGCCTCCCGATTCCTTCGGCCATTACAGCACACTCCAGCCAAACATGGAGTCACCAGTAGTGGATACGCTGGAGAAAGTGGTTGCCAGTCAACAATCGGTTCTTGCTGGCTATGGCAAAGGCCTCACTGGCTTAAGCAATCAGCAAGCAGAGCTGGTGGAAAGGATTCGCCTGCGGGAGAATGCTATGCAGAGGCAGGAAAATATCTCATTGAGCCTCAGCGAGAGTATTAGAGCGTTGACCGCTCAGATCACCCAAAATGTTTCACAAGCACAATCCACACACTTTCCCCGAGAGCCTAAACTTCAGTTACCCCCAAGATATGGAGGCGAGGCAGGGAAATGCAAGGACTTCATCGCTCAGTGTGAAATATTTTTTAAAACGCAACCCTCACGGTTCTCCAATGAAGAATCACGGGTTTCGTTTATCCCTGTTAGCTGGTATGGCTCTCACTTGGGTGGGGCCACTCATTCCCTCTAGATCGCCGGTTGTTAGTTCGGTAGATACTCTTGTGAGGGAGATGATTTCAGTTTTTGATCAGGACGTATGTGGTCAGGACGCGGCTACGCGTCTAATGCATTTGAGGCAGGGCCCTGAGAGCATTGAAGAGTTTTCTATATCTTTCCGCTCCCTGGCCACAGAGACAGGGTGGCCAGAGGCACTCCTTATGACAGTTTTTTTCAGGCTTTGGCGGAGGAGGTAAAGGACGCTCTGGCGATATTAGAGCCTTGTGTTTCTTTCGATTCGTTGGTTTGTACTGCTGTGAGAATTGATAATCGTATCCGCGAACGAAACAAGGAGAAACGAACTGCACTGGCTCCTGCTAGCAAAGGGGTTAATTCTCCTTACAACATGCACACAGCCCCAACTCCGCCCACTGAAATTCCCACTCCTAGGGGCCCATGCAGGTTGATGGCTCATATGAGAGCCGGGCTCGTAAGCGTGTTCGCAGATGAATAATTTGCTATCATTGGAACAAACCGGGACATATCCTTCCACGTTGCACTGAGCTTGAGGGAAAACGGGGAGTCCCTCTAGCAGTATGGGGGGTGGTAGAGGGACAGACCCAATCTCCCTTTCGAACATTTACTGCAGTAGAATTGACTGTGGGGAAACAGAGAATATTTGTGGAGGCCTTTTTGGACTCGGGGGCTGTAGATTGTTTTATGGATGCGGGGTGGGCTAGGAAACATTCCATTCCCATCCGCTCTCTCTTACATTCATGCATGGTCAGAGCTTTGGATGGTCGCCCGTTGGTAACTGTGCTTATATCCGAGGCCTCTGAATTATTGACTATGTTCGTCCCATTTGGCGGTCATTTGGAGAAAGTTCGGTTTTTCCTGATCAATTCCCTGGTTTTCCCTGTGGTTTTAGGACATTCTTGGCTGCTTGAACATAGGCCACACATCTATTGGGGCAGTCAAAATAATCCTGTTGTCCAGTGGGGCTCTGATTGTAGGTCTCACTGTAGTGAGATTCTGGCGTGTCGTCCCGGACGTCAACCCATGGGGGAGGTTGATGCCTGGAGTGATAACGGAAGTTGTCTCACTTAACTCACCCGATTTAGATAATGGGGTGGAGGAAGGGCTGGAGTGGGATCCTCAGTTTGACTGGCAGCAGCCAGAGGAGGATTTAGAGTTGGAGGATTTTTCTGATTTTGAGTTGGTTGTTGATATGTCAGGCTCTGAACGGGACTGGAGTTTGGGGGCTGCTCTGAACTTTTGTTTACCTCCCAACGTTCCTAATGACTATGTTGATCTCGCAGAGGTTTTTAGCAAACAACAGGCTTCGTCATTGCCTCCGCATCGTGCCTACGATTGCAAGATCAAGCTTTTTCCTGGTACTACTCCCCCCAGGGGTTCCTTATACTAAGCTGTCAGGGCCAGAGCGAAAGGCTATGCGAGAGTATATTCAGGAGGCTCTAGCTAATGGTTTTATTCGACCCTCCACGTCTCCAGCTGGAGGGGGGTTCTTGTTTGTTGGGGAAACAGATGGCAGGTTGAGGCCCTGTATTGGTTACAGGGCCTTGAAAAACATAACTGTTAAGAACCAATGCCGTCTTCCCTTCATGAACTTTGCATTTGAACGCCTGTCGGAGGCATCGTTTTTCACTAAACTAGACCTCCGTAACGCATACAATCTGGCCCAGATCCGGGAGGGAGATAAATGGAAAACAGCATTTAATACCCATGACGGGTCCTACAAATATTTGGTCATGCCGTTCGGTTTGGTTGACGCCCCCTCTGTGTTCCAGGCACTCGTTAATGACGTCCTCCGAGAAGTGTCGTCTTTGTGTACCTTGACGATATTCTGATTTTTTCTTCAACTCTCTCGGAGCATAAACAACATGTCAGATAAGTGCTTGAGGCCCTCGTGAAAGCCAAACTTTTTGTCAAGGCTGAGAAATGCATTTTTCATGCCAGGACAGTCTCGTTCATTGGCTTTATTGTGTCAGCAGGGTTGGTCCGTATGGACCCGGACAAAGTGGCAGCGGTCAGGAACTGGCCTGCTCCTCAGAATGTTAAGGACGTTCAGCGGTTTTTGGGCTTTGCTAATTTTTATTGGAGGTCCATCCACAATTTTAGCGCTGTGGCCCCGATTATTGCGCTTACTAAGAAGAATGCCTCCTCGTCGTTTGCTTGGATCCCAGCAGCTGAGGCTGCTTTTCAGGAGTTGAAGAAACATTTTAGTTCGGAGCCCATCCTTATTATGCCCGACCCCTCCCTCCCATTTGTGGTGGAGGTTGACGCTTCGGAGATCGGGGTGGGTGCTATTTTGTCCCAGCTTTCTCATCAGGACAATAAGTTGCACCCCTCCGCCTACTTCTCCTGGTCGTTGTCTGCGGCCGAACGAAATTACAGCATTGTTGACCGGGAGTTGTTGGCTATTAAGTTGGCATTGGAAGAGTGGCACCACTGGTTGGAGTGGGCTGAACACCCATTTGTGGTTTGGAGTGATCACAAGAACCTCCAATACATCCAGCAGACCAAGCGACGTAATTCCCAGCAGGCACGGTGGGCATTATTTTTCAATCGTTTTAACTTTACGCTAACTTATCGCCCTGGCTCTAAAAATATCAAGCCTGACACCTTGTCGCGGATTTACAAACACATGGGCCGCGATTCTATTCCAGAGCCTATAATTCCGGCAACTCAGATTGTGGCTCCTGTGCAGTGGAAGGTTGAGTTTGTAGTGCGGGAGGCCTTGCGGTCCGATCCTGGTCCTGGCGGGGAGCCGCTTGACTGTTTGTTTGTTCCTTTGACAGTTCGTTCCCAAGTACTCCAGTGGGGTCACTCTACCCGCTTGGCAGGTCATCCAGGGGTTCACCGGACCAAGCGATTTTTGGCCCGACGCTTTTGGTGGCCCAGCATGGATAAGGACATCCGGGAGTTTGTGGCAGCCTGTCGCATTTGTGCACGGAATAAGGGATCCCACCTCCCCCCGCCTAGTCTGTTGCGGCCGTTGCCCGTCTCCAAGCATCCTTGGAGCCCCATTGCACTAGATTTTATTACTGGCCTGCCGATTTTGGAGGGAAACTCTGTCATTTTGGTCGTGGTTGATCGCTTTTCCAAGGCCACCTATTTTATCGCCGTTTCCAAGCTGCCGTCGCCGTTGGAGACAGCTGTTCTTGTTGTAGACCATGTGTTACGGCTGCATGGCCTGCCTCAGGATGTGGTTTCTGATCGTGGCCTGCAGTTTACGGCAAAATTCTGGCGTGCTTTCTGTAACCAGCTAGGGGCTTCGTGAGCCTTTAGTCCGGGTTTCATTCTGAAACCAATGGACAGACAGAGAGGATTAACCAGTCACTTGAGAATACACCTCGATGTTTAACGGCTGACAACCCTTCACTGTGGAGCCATTTTTTGGCGTGGGCTGAATACGCTCATAATTTGCTATGTAACTCCTCCACAGGCCTTTCCCCTGTCGAGGCTCAGCTGGGTTATCAACCACTGCTTTTTCTGTAGGCTGAGAGGGATTCAGAAGTTCCCTCGGTTAATCGTTTTATTCAGGCTGCCGCTGATAGGAGGCACCGTTTGGCACCTGCTTATCGGGTTGGACAGAGGGTTTGGCTTTCTACTCGGGACCTTCAGTTGAGAGCGGAGTCACGGAAGTTGGCCCCCCGTTTCATTGGCCCATTTGAAATCGTGCGGAAAATTAACCCTGTCACTGTCCGATTACAGCTCCCTAGATCTTTGCGCATTCATCCCTCTTTTCATGTCTCTCGGCTCAAACCGGTTAGCACAAGCGTCCTGGCACCGGTCGACAAACCACCGCCGCCGCCGCGGATTATTGAGGCGGGGCCGGTTTACACCGTGCGTTGCATATTGGTTGAGAGGCGTGTTGGTCGTGGGGTCCAGTTTTTAGTAGATTGGGAGGGATATGGTCCTGAGGAACAGTGCTGGGTCCTTTCTCGGGATAACCTGGATCCCACCATTATTTCTGAGTTCCGCGCACAAGGTTCTTTGGGAACGTCTGGGGCCGACCCTTAAGGGGGGGCCCCAGACACACAAACATACAAAAACAGACACAAACATATCATGGTTCTGGCTGGGTGTGGTTTTAGACTTTCTTTGTGGCTCGTATTTGGACCACGTCTGTTCCTTTTACTATCGGATTCTTTTCCCAGCTGTTTCGTCAGGCGTGGGCGGCGCCTTCCCCTAAGGCTATATAAGCCGGATGTCCTCCACGCCTCCTTTGCTGGATTGTCTGATTTTAGTTATCACTACAGCCAGAAGATATCTCTAGTTAGGGTTTTTTGGTGAATGTCTTCGCAGTATTTTTGTGGTTTATTTCTTCAGGGAAGTTTCCTTTTACTTTCCCAATTTGTTTGTTCCTCTCTCGCACCGCTTCCTGGTTCGTATTGTTGGGAGCTCGTTTTGGAGCTGTTCTGTTTCTTTGTTTATATTTCTCCCTGTGAGTATTTTAAGTCCTTGCTGGTCCTGTTTTCTCCTAGCCGCTGCAATTGGCCTCCCGATTCCTTCGGCCATTACAAAACACACTCACACGCAAATGATCCATCCATCCAATCAGTGGATCGGAGGACAAGAAGATCAATATTGCCTCAAAATTTTTTTTTTGCATTTTGACATTATAAACACAGAGATTGGTATTTGAATAGTAGTGGTACATTTTTTCTGTGGAAACATGGCGATAGTCAGAGATATGTTTTACTCTTCCCTCTTGTATGTTGCTTTTTGTCTGTAGTTATTGAAGGTGTCACAGCCCTTGTGTCTCCTTAACTGTCTCCTCCCCCTTTCCAGCAACTTGCGTGTCTTTTAGAGATATTGTCTTCTTCATTGGTTTGGCGCCTCGCATTCCCCTCATCTAGTTGTACACCATTGTATGCCCCGTTGCTTTGAGTGCCTGTTTTGTATATAAGCCTTATCTCTGTCTGGCAGAGGTGCTGGATTGTCATGCTACGTGCCCTTAAGCAATCAGTTAGTTTGTGTTTTCTAGTTTAGAATTGTATTGCCGTCTCCAAAAATTATCATAACCGTTATGATAATGAAATACGTAATTACTCTATGGAAATGTATTCATGGGAACAAACTCCCAAGCCTTATTATCAATTTCAAGGATTGGGAACGTGTTCCAGTTAAGGTGGTAACTACCCATCATTTTCATGAAAAAGTCAAAATTAAAGAAAAATTTTTTTTTATCCTCACAGGGTGCCATACTGAATACACTTTCAAGTCAGCTAATTAGTATTTTGATTAATAAGTCTATTTTTGTAGAAAAAAAGGGTTTTTAAAGTTGTTTATTTCATGCAAAAGGTTTGTTTACATCCACATTATATATTCAAACAGACATAAACTTCCCTCAGAAACAGAATTCTCACTAAAGATGAACTTCTTCTGGAGTGTTTTCATAGTCGCACTCAGAATCAGAATGAGGTGATAAATCAGCTGTACTGGATTCAATGTCCTAAAGGAGTTTACGTAGGAAAGGAAAGTGCTCGAGTTCGGAGTGTATAACTCAATAATCAACTATAATAGTGGACTAAACGCCTGCAGTGATGTTCTAAAGCACACAGGACTTGATCCTGGGTCATCTGTTTGGCAGCATGTAACGAAATCGATGGCAATAGGCAATACTAGGCTGAGCGTAAAGTCTCTGAAAAGGAATCCAGGAGGAGAAAATATCTCAGATGGAAAAAGAAGGGCAGACACAGGACTGGCTTCAAGAAAAGGAAGGAACACTGTACGAGTCTGGGGCACTTTGAGAACAAATCGATGCCTGTTGAGATGTTTGTGGGTAAGAAAGTGAAGCACAAACTTCCTATGCGTTTTTCTCTAAAACTTGGTTTTATGTCTTCAAACAGTAATGCTGCCAAAAGTATTAGTACCACTCACTTGAACTTTGGACAGAAGCTAGAATTTATGGAATTTAATGCAAGCTACCAAACTGAACTCTCAACTATCAATACTGAAGTAGCTGTTGCAATGGATACCCCTCAAACACTGAATGTGAAGGTCTAAATCCAAATAACATTTGTAAAAATATTTCCTGTGGACTGAGATTCTAGATTTTGGTAGGTTGTATAAAGGAAATGGTCTTGTTTTGTTTGGAAAAAAGCCAAATCAATGAATCAATTAGCTATGGAGTATTTATTGTTTCAAGTTTTTGTTTACACAATGGCGGCTGTATAAAATTCCCTGCTGCCTCCAGTAAAACCAGGAGACATGTCTGCATTTCAAGAGCTCTCATCTGCAGTTAACACACTGGTTGGGATGTTGAGCCACATGGACGGTCCTGCCCAGTTTGAGTTACAGTGTGGCTCCCATGTGGACACACTGCTCAGCAAGCTGCTGATTAGCTACAGGGATAGCTTTGCCAAATACTGTCTGTCAAATGGCATTATCCGCAGTGGTAGTTATCAGAATTATACACTGCCAGACCTTGCAGAATGACTGGATAGGAAAGCTCAAGTGATCCAGGTTTCCCGAGGGGCACTGGAATCCAACCAAACTTATTCTATGCGCAATGTGCGGAGAGATAATAATTCTTCCACAGGGCAAGGAATTAAGCCAGCGTCCGTTTACCTCAGTGGTGAATCCACAGCAGTCAGGCATGAACAAATCTCTTCCCAGCAACCAGAGGACTCTTGTAATACTGAATCAATGGCAGCTAATCCCACCGTGAAGAGAACATTTCCAGCCTGACTGCCCATACTGCTCTACTTCTCAGGATCACTACCTCAATGCATGCACTGAGTTTGCAAAGCTCACCACTGAACAGAAATCTGCCTGGATAAATGAAAAAGTAAAATGCCAGAAATGTGGGCGTGGTCACAAACCAGAGAACTGTACATTAAAGAAACCATGTTCCACCTGTAATGAACAACACCTGGTGGTACTCCACGAAGTGGTGTTACCAGTCCCAGTATCCTCACTGTCAGCACACCTGCTAATGTGGTGTATTTAGATCATGCCAGTCACTCAGGGCGTGTTATGCTGTCCAGCGTCGCCAGGGGAAAAAACATTGAACAATTATGATGTCTTAGACAATGGGTCTGAGCGCAGTATAATATTAGCCACCGCTGCACAGTACCTTGGGTTGCATGGAGAAAGGGAAGAACCAAAAAACCGTCTGACAAGATGTACTGAAGTTTCAGGGAATGGAAGTGTCATTTGAGGTGTCGGGTCATACTCGGCCACGAACCTATCATTCCATCTGCCGAGGCTTCACATCATCTGAACTTCATTTAGCTGTACAGTCTTGTCCAGCAAACACAATGTTGACGAAATACAACTATCTGAAAGGAGTTCCCCTACCCATCTTCATTAAAGTGCAGCCCATGCTACTAATTGGATCAGACTATCCTCAGCTAATATCCCCTATTCAGCCAGTACACTTAGAATCCCCAGGGGGGCCAGTTGCAGTGTGCACGCAATTGGGCTGGACAGTACAAGGAACCAGCACCTTCCTTCAGCATCCTTCCGATGACACCTCCTGCCTTCAGCTGTCTTTCAGTACACCTCTTTCTGACTTGCACCAGCATGTGGAAAGACTGTGGCAGCTTTACATACTGCCCTATCAGAATGAACGGGAGGTGACACAATCCAAACAAGACCAAGCAGCCCTTTCCATGTTGGATGAGAAGAGCACCCGTGTCACCATAAATGGAATATCAAGGTATGCTACCCCGATCCTTCGGAAGACACCGACAGCTCCACTTCGTGCATCTCCTGCAGCTGTGATGCCCCTTCTCCATGCTACAGAATGCCGGCTAGCTAGCAACCCTGAGCTTGCAAACATTTACAAACAGGAAATACATAAGCTCGAGACAGCAAGATATGTGGAGGAAATCACCACTGAGGAAGCAAACGGTTCCTCTGAGTCTTGGTATATACTCCATCACATTGTGCATCACAACACCAAGGCTATAGTGGTGTTCAATTGTTCCTTTCACCATCAGCAGACTGCCCTGAATGACAACCTGCTTCCAGGACCCTTCCTTGGACAATCATTGCTTGGAGTCCAGCTCAGATTTAGAGGGCACGCTGTTGCAATCAGTGGAGACATACGTAGTATGTTCCACCAAATCCAACTCCTCCCTGATGACCGACCACTCCTCCATTTCCTCTGGCGTGATATGGAGCGTGATAGACCTACTGATATTTATGAGTGGCGTGTGCTGCCCTTTGGCACAGCATGTAGCCCTGGTTGTGCCATCTACGCCCTCCAGCGTCACGTCAGAGACCATCACAGCAACTCTGAGGATCTTTTAGAGACAGTTCTTACTTCATTTTATGTTGACAACTGTCTGAAGTCACTTCCCGCTGTACCGCATGCAAAAGATCTACTTAACCGACTGAGAGCGCTCCTAGCAAAGGGCGGATTTGAGATTAGACAATGGGCCTCTAACAGAACAGAGGTAATCTCTCATCTCCCGGCTGAAGCTCGATCCACAACTTGTGAGTTATGGCTGACTGCAGAAAGGTCTGATCCCTGAGAATCAACCCTCGGTCTGAGCTGGCACTGCCCATCAGACACATTGGGCTATAAGCATCGGCCGGTGTCACCTAATCCTCCAACCACGGGGAACATGTACAGAGTACTTGCCACCCAGTATGATCCACTTGGGTAAATAATTCCCTTCACGACACGTGCCAAGATCCTGGTCCAGGCTTTGTGGACTGAAGGAAGACAATGGGATGAACCTATTGCAGATGAACTCCTTTCAGCATGGCAGACCTGGGAAGGTGAGCTTCCACATTTACAGGACATCATCCTGCCCAGGTGCTATGTGCCTGCTGATGCTGTCAACGATGCTTCATCGATGGAGATGCATATTTTTGGTGATGCGTCTGAGAGGGCTTATGGATCAGTTGCCTACCTAAGGGTAGAGAACCCTGAGTGATGCATATATGTGTCATTCATCATGGCCAGGTCACGTGTTGCTCCCTAACGACAGTTGTCAGTGCCCCACCTGGAACTATGCGCCGTGCTCACTGGAGCCCAGCTCGCCAAAGTATTACAAACCAAGCTAACTTTGCCCATTCGGTCTGTGGTCCTGTGGTCAGACTCAACTACTGTTCTGAGCTGGATACACTTGAAGTCGCACCAGCATAAAGTATTTGTTGGGACAAGAGTTGCGGAAATAAAAGACCTGACAAAGCCTGAATTTTGGAGATATGTGAACTCCGATCAGAACCCTGGAGATGACATAACTCGGGGAAAGATGCTACTTGAGCTATCTCAGCCAAGCCACTGGAGTCAAGGGCCTTCCTTCCTTCCTTCGTCAATCTGCAAACCACTGGTCAATGAACCCGGAGTGCATACAGATGAACCTGATGAACAAAGGAAACAGACTCTGTGGCAACATCACTACCAGCCACACAGATCAGCCTGACCCAGCTAAATACCAACCATGGACTGAATTAATACAGGCCACCTATCAGTCCCTTCACAGGGCGGCTGCATCTGCTTTGTCAGCCTCCTCTCGCATTGAGACAGAGACTGCTCTTCTGAGGAGGATACAGTCTGACACCTTCCCTGATGAGCTACAGACTCTTCAACAGGGTAAATCAGTCTGTCCATGCAGCCGATTAAGTGCACTCACACCAGAGTATGACCATGTACTAGGCGTCATTCGGGTTGCAGGCCAACTACATAAAGCAGAGAGTCTGTCAGAAGACAGCCAGCACCCTATTGTCCTCAGTCCTGAACACCCAATTACTATGCTTTTGGTGAAGGACTATGATGACCGTCTGCTCCATGCTGGCCCTGAACGAATCTTCTCCGAGATGCGGAGACATTACTGGATTCTTCGTGGTCGGCAGTTGATTAAGAAGCACCAGAGGCACTGCATGGAATGCAGTAAATGGCGGAACACTCCAGCAGCACCGAAGATGGTGGACTTACCTGCCCCACGGCTTAGAATTAAGAAACCTCCATTCTGGTCTACCAGTGTTGGCTGTTTCTGGCCCTGCACAATCAAGAGCAGATGAAGACGGGAAAAACGGTGGGGAATTATTTTTAAATGCCTCACCACAAGATGTGTCCATCTAGACCTGTTGCCAAATATGGATACAGACTCCTTCGTATTAGCTTTATGTAGGTTTATAGCAAGGAGGAGCAAGCCTTATGAGCTCTTGTGCGACAGAGGCTCCAACTTCCGCGGAGGAGAGAGGGAGCTCAAGGATGCACTGGGAATGCTTGAGCCATCATTAAGACAACAACTGGCAGAGCAAAGTATCGCATTCAGACCGACCTTTTGCACCACACTTTGGTGGTGCTTGGGAGAGGGAAATAAAGGCTGTCAGATCCTCCCTCCAAGTTGTTCTGCAAGACCAGATTGTATCAAGAGAGGTATTGATGACTATCCTCACAGAAGTAGAGGGCATCCTAAACTCCAAACCGCTAGGATACCCCTCATCGTACATTGCGGACCCTGACCCCGTCACTCCTAATCTGCTGCTGATGGGGTGGCGGGATGCATTTCTTCCACAAGCTGCTTATGGTTCCAGTGAACTTCTGGGCCACCGTCTATGGAGACATAGCCAGGTGCTGGCTGACCAGTTCTGGAACCAGTTCACTCGCCAGTACCTTCCCAACCTTCAACCTCGTCAGTAATGGCGGACCTCCACCACTAACCTTGCTGTGGGCTAAGTAGTCATGGTAGTGGACACAACTCCCCAGGGCTCTCTAGCCTATTGGAAAGATATCTGGTGTCCATCCCAGTGATGATGGAAGAATTCGATCAGCAGACATAAACATTAAGGGGACAGTTTATACCCAACCAGTCACCAAGCAGGTACTGCTCCCCAAGATGTCAGAAGAGAATAGCGACATCAGTGCCCCCCAATAACAGCAGGGACTTTGTAATTCAATACATTCATAGAATGAATGTGGGGGCAGCTGTATAAAATTCTCTGCTGGAGCATAGTCAATGTCATAGTGCGTCACTTGGACCTTGTGCGCATGTGCGCAGTTTGTTTTTTTCAGTAGCTGACTGAGCAGCAGCTACCTGAACTTGGCAGGTCCGTTCAACAATCTTGTGTTATCCTTGTTGAACAGTGAGCGTCGGTGAAAATATATCACTGACCACACACAAACAATCATATAAACACACAAACAAACTTGTTGTCAAGATTGGAATCCTCACCTTTGAGAAAGTAGAAGTTTGACAATAAAGGTACATCTAAAGGAATGAAGTGGTTGCGTTTTCTCTAACCGGAAAATTTGGTCAGTTGGGCACAGCCAGAATACCGTCACTCACACTGTTGTCAAAAGTGGCCATCTTGAATTCTCATTGCCATGGTAACCAAAATGACCAAAATTCAGGTCAAATGTAATCTTTCACTCCCAACAACTATCTGACAAGTTGGAATGAAAAAATTCCTTAGTACATGAAAACTGGTCTCCTTGGGGTAGTTACCACCTTAACCTGCACAGTTTACACAGTAACAGTTTACGAGGAACATCTCAGAAGCCTTCATGGGTCTCCAGGACTGGGACTGCATTCCTGCTAAACCGTTTGTACCTGCTGTCTGACAGTCCTGCCTCAGTGGGGCTAAAAACCACCAGGCTTCTGCCCCAGGACACCACTGGCCAGTGGCCAACATGCCCAATACCCTCCCCACTCTATACTACCCAAGCTGGGCTGTGTTCAGGTCAGTTATTTCCGTATTCCTATCAGTAAACACCTTCATTGAATTGTGCCCTGAATCTGCGTCTGGTTCCTTCTCTGTATCATAACAGTACAATCCGGCTGAGGAATGCAACTAGCAGATATGCCTAGCTTGGCTGACGCTTGAGCTACCAGGGTGTGTGGATTGGTCAGCTGGAGGAAGACCTCCTCCAATTACATCAATCCATTGGAGCCCTCTCCAGTGAACTTGTGGTTATTACTAATATCTCCTGGGACTCCACCGCCGCTGCTCAAGCAGCCAGCAATATTCTGCAGCAGATCCTCCTTCAGGCGCTCAGCCGTTGGGAACCCACCCTAGCTATGCTGGACCCCAACAATGGCAACCCCTCCACCTGCCAATGTTCTGTGGCCCAGCATTCAATTCCCCACCAAACGGTTCAGGGTGGCGTTCATCATCACTCACCTCTGGAGACGTGTCAGGGACTGGGCTGCCACCTGTTGGGATGCAGGAGATCCAGCAGTTCCAAACTTTGCTGTCCTTACTGTTGAGATGAGGCAAGTGTTTGACTAATCCAGCTCCAGCCATGCCACTGCCCGGAAGCTTCTCCAGTTGCACTAAGGCAGTCTGTCAGTCTCTGAGACTTGAGCTGTCTTTAATGCACCTTCCTATTCAGCTTGCCAGAGCGGGTCCAGGATGAATTGACCGCCTGTATCCTCCACCCAGACCTGGACAGCCTCATTGATTTGGCGCTGTAAATAGATGTCCTGCTGCAGGAGAGGTGGCTGGGTTGGTGGGCAAGGTCATAGGCACCTACCCATGTGACAAAATGCTCAGCTTGGAGCCACACCCCTTCTGGCTCTCTCAGTGCCCATGGCCATTGTCTAAGCCCAGGTCACAAGCTCTACCCAGAGGAACAGCTGTGTTGTATGCAGCATAACTTATGCCTGTATTGAGGAAGCGCCAACTACATCATTGTTAAACTCTCTGTCAAGTGGACTCGAGTCACACCAACAAGAAAGGTGGTGTCTCGAGCAGCTGTTTCATCTCCCTGGCCAGTCCTTCTCATTCATTGTACCTGGCAGTCGTCCAGTTTCTGCCAGGGCACAGTTCAACTCAGGGGCAGTTGGGAACTCTATCCATCCTGATCTTGTTTACCGACTGAGGGTCCCGACTGAACAACTATCAGTACCCCTCCAATCCAAGGACCTCACAGGGCTCGCCGTGCCCCATGTAAATGAGTGTCCAGACTGGTGCCCAATCTGACTTCTGGTAACCATTCCAAAGAGTTGGCATTCTTCATCATGGAGTCACGGCATATTACTGTATTCCAGAGGTGGGACCAAGTCATTTTTTTTAAGTCACAAGTAAGTTACAAGTCTTTGCACTCAAGTCTTGAGTCAAGTCTCAGGTCATAATGGGCAAATCCAAAGTGAAGTCCAAGTCCTAAACTTTCAAATTCAAGTCCTAAACAAATCAGTATGTGCTTTTCACCAAATTTAATGACATTATATAACAGAGTCATATTGTCAAAATATTGCTTGGGGGGGAGGGGGAGGGAGAGGGGCAGATATCCCTCTCTCCTTGTCGTTGTTCGCCGTTTTTGCTTCTCAATCCGTTTGTGTCGGCGCCTTCCGCTTCTTTGAGAAAACGTTTCCTGAATACATAATAATTTTTATTTTTTTTTAAGATTATTTTTTTGGGAATTTTTCCTTTATTTGACAGTTATACAGTGTAGAGAGACGGGAAAGTTGGGGAGAAGAATGGGGGAAGACATGCAGCAAATAACCTGAGACGGAATCAAACCCAGGTCACTGCGGGAAGGACTTTATGGTACACGCGCTTAGACCGATGAGCCACTGGGGCGCCCCATAATGAATAATTTAAAAATATTTCAACCCAGATTCTTTAAACACAGGTTTTAGACATAGATTCTACAAAACTGCTTAAACCCAATTCATGTTTTTATTTTTCTATTTTAATTTTTACTGTTTTAAGTTACTGCTACATCCAAGATGCTGTAGCCTACAGCCACCACCTTCCCGCGCCCTTGGTCACGACTCTTTCCTGTAACGTGATTGGTTTTCTTCAGGTACTCTTCATTAGGTTTGTTGATTCGGGAAATAAATTGCGGCGCACAATACATTAAGGTTTCAAGTCATTTCAAGACAAAAGGCTCAAGTCCAAGTGAAGCCACGATTCATTGGTGTTAAAGTCCTAGTCGGGTTGCAGGTCTTTTATGATTTTTTTCAAGTCGAGTCAAAAGCCATCAAATTTGTGACTTGAGTCTGACTTGAGACCAAGTCATGTGACTTGAGTCCACACCTCTACTGTATTCCTACCCATAAATAACCTCATTGGATTGTACCCTAAATCTGCATCTGGTTCTTTGTCTGGATCATAACAGAAGATAGTTTTCAAGACTGGCTTTTATTGTTCATGTGGTTTCTTTCTTCTAGAGCCCTGGTTATTATGACATCACAGCTGAGGACGTGTCCGTGTGGCATGTGCGGAACAATGCTGAGAGGAAAGACTGGAGAGCCAACTCTATCCTGCGCTACCACACAGAGACCAGATTTCTGACTTTACAGGGGGGAAACCTCTACCAGCTGTTCAAGGTTCTGCATTTAATTTGGTTCTTTTTGTCTTTTTCTTAATTAATTTATTCAGTTGTTAATTCATTTGGGCACACATTTTTGCTGAAAGACAAACCTGTTCACACTTGTAAAAAAACTGTCTGTGCTTACATTCATCAGAATTGGCAGTGACATGTTTTATTGATGCTGTTTGTGTTTTTACTTTCCAGCGCCACCCTGTGAGAAACAATGTAGGCACATGCAAAACCGGCTCAGGCCCCAGTGTTCCTATAGTGTATGATTTTGGGGATGCGAAAACTACTGCGAACCTGTATGGGCCACACTCAAGAGGTATGCAAACAACAGAAACAGCAATGAATGGTGTGTGTTCATGTGTGTGTGTGCGCGCATGAGCTTGTAAGAAACAACACAGACAACTGTATGTTCTTGAAACAACTTAGACTGAAGTGTGTTTAAGAAACAGCACAGACTACTGTGTGTACTTCGATCAACTCAGACTGGTGTGTCAATTTGAAGCAGCGCAGACAGGTGTGTAGATAAGAAACAACACAGAGTGGTGTCTGCATTGGAAACAACTCAGACTTGTGTATATGGCTCTTTTCGTCTATGCAGACGGTCTTGCAGCTAGCAGACTGAATCAGAATGGTCTGTCGTTGGTTCATCGTTAAGACATCTTTCTCCAGCAGCTTCTTTCATGGCTGATTCTGCCTTTGTTGGAAGTATATCTTCTTCCACAGTGTATACATATCAATGAGGTGCCACAGCGCTCTCTGTTGCTGTTGTTATCCTTCCGTGCTGACGTTTCTTAATCTGTTTGTTGATCCCGCTGTTCTCTAGCAGGATAGTTCCTTCCTTCACCACTGTTTTCCATGCTGTTCTGTCCTCAGCAGTTTCTTCCCAGGTCCTACCATCTATGTCACAATTTGACAGGCAAACTTTACAGGTGTCTTTGTATGTCAGTTTTGGTCTTCCTCTCTGTCCCTTGCCTTGAGCCCATTCCCTGTAGAGCAGCTGTTTTGGGATGCGTGTGTTGTCCATTTTTCTCACATGTCCCAGCCGTCTTAGTCTTCTTTTGCACAGGATTGTTGTCATGCTTTGAAGGTTTGCTTGCTCCAGCACTTCGGTGTTGGTTACCCTGTCACTCCAAGATATGCCTAAGATCTTGCGGAGGCATCTCAGGTGAAGGATGTCAAGCCTCTTTTCTTGTCTGGTGTATATGGTCCATGTTTCTGATCCGTACAGGAGTGTGCCGAGAACACATGCTTCGTAGATCTTAATTTTCGTCTTCAGGGTGAGTCATTCATTTTTCCATGCTCTTTTGGTTAGTTTACTAAAAGTTGTTGCATCCTTCCCTATTCTGATGTTGATTTCATCATCCAGTGAGGTAGTGGAGGTGATGGTAGATCCTAAGTAGCAGAATTTGTCTTTTTTTTTTTTGCCCACCACCACCCCCCCTCTTTGGAGGACAACTTTGTTTTTATTTTCAGATGACAAAATGCAGATTAAACAGCAGAATTAGGTTTGTAAAGAAAAAAGAAAAAAAATCATAGATATATAGTACATTAAGGAAAAAAGAAAAAAGAAAGAAAAAAAGAAAATAATAATAATAATTACAACAAAAGAGATAACTCAACTTGAATAACAGTAAATAAATGCAAAATTTAATGTAAATTAAATATTTAACATTGGTGAATGAAGTATGTAACAGATAGGAAACGTGGGGGGTAAGGGTGTGTATCAATGGCAGATGTGTAAATGTTTATTGTGTGAGGCGTGGGCTTTTACATATACATAAATGGACACATAAACAGACAGACAGATAAAATGACGGACAGAAGTTGATAACTAAATGTAAATGTTGTGTGTGTGTGCGTGTGTGTGTGTGTGTGTGCGCGTGTACGCGTGTGTGTATGTGTACATGCACACAAGCATATGTCTTCATAATAGTAATATATTTATTTATATTATAGTTGATAGGTATAATAATTATAATCAAAAATAGTTATTGTGGTAGAAATTGTTAAGGTAGCAACACTTATTTTTTAGTAAAGCTAATGACGACGGCGCCGAAATGACGACAGCAACAACAATCAATGATTATTATAATAATAATAATGACGATAATAACAATAATAATAATAACAATAATAATAATAATAATAATAATAAGAAGAACAATAATTGCTCTATCACTATTACATCCATAACAATAATAATAGAAAATTTAAGAATAATGAGAACAATTACAATAACATAAATAGCATTATTAAGTATTAAATATTAAGAAGGCACAGGGCCCACGACCCCCACCACCACTGGCCCCCCCGGCCAACCCCCCACCCCATCCCGGACGCCACCCACAGCCCCACCTGCCCCTTCTCCCCCTTCCTTTTTTTTTTTTTTCCCTCTCCTTTTGGGGGGGGGATGTGACTCAGCTAGTGTAGTGCATTAAAAAAGTGAGGAATGTGACGAGAAGACAACCAAAGGCCAGCCCCTACGTCCAAGCCCCACTTGCCCTATTCTTTGAGTGTGTTTTTTTTTTTTTTTTTGTATTGAAGATGGTGTATAACATATACGAGAGACAAAAAAGGCAAAGGCATGTAAGGCGGCATTAGCCCAGGCGTGAAGATTGGAAGAAGGCCGAGACGGCGAAGGCAGGCGCAGGCCACAGAGCCCATGTTGCCCCCCTGACCAAATAGTGATAACAGCAATCATACATTCACCATTGTAGTGTAGCAACTGTACATTTATCATTTCTTGTCAATATTATTATTGCTGCCCTCGTCACCGCCATCGCCACCAGCTTAAATCATTATTTTATCATTTATAAGTAAAGATTTGTAGATTGTAGTGTTATGAGTCATAGACTTACAGAGCAATTATTTATATGTATGTTTTTATGCTTGAATGTATGCATGTGCGCATGTATGCTTGAATGTATTTTGTGTTTGTTTGTATGTATGTATGTGTGAATGTAAACATGCATATACATGAGTAATTGAATAAATGAATGAGCTTAACGTCATTTGAGATTGGTTCCCAGGCAAAAAGAGGTGTATTGCTTTTGCCAGATTAGGTTTGTAAGAAGTTAATGAGAGGGACCAGATGGACGGGGGTTCTGTTGTATGCTGTTGGGTGGGGTCGGATGTTGTGTTTTCCATAGTAATGTGATCCATCAGATAATTCTTCCATTGTGTGATGTCTGTGTTGCTTTTTGATTTCCAGTTCATGAGGATTGTTTTCTTGGCGACAGTTAGGGCTATTAGAAGAATTTTTTTATTTGGTCTTGTCAAATTTGTAATTGTTGTGTCACCTAGTAAGCAGAGTGGGGGGGATAGAGGGATGTGACAGCCAAAGAGATCAGAGAGTGAATTTGTGACCTTTTCCCAAAACTGCTGAATAGGTGTGCAGTGCCAAATAGCGTGGATATAAGTGTCTGGTTGGTTTTGGGTGCAGATAGAACATGTTTCTGAAGTGAAGCCCATTTTAGACATTTTCTGGCCAGTGTAGTGGGTTCTGTGGAGTATCTTGTATTGAATTAACTGTAGGTTTGCATTTCTAGTCATGAAATAAATATTTTGGCAGATTTGGTTCCAGAAGTCAGCATCAGGAGCAATCAGCAGATCTCTTTCCCATTTTCCTGTTGGCATAGAAATTGTTTTATCTGATGTTGAGATTATGCTATATATTTTTGAGAGGAGTTTTTTTGTTGAATGAATGAATGAATCGTTGAATGAATCATTCAGCAGAATTTGTCTACAGTATCGAGTTCTTTGTTGTCTAGCTTGATACGGCCTTGCTCCGTTCCTTCTTGAGTAAAAACTACAGTTTTCTTGACACTGATGACTAATGCAAAAGCCTTACATGCTGATTATAAATGATCCATCATTCTCTCGGGAGTTGATTCACTATGGGCGACAAGAGCTGCATCATCAGCGAAGAGTAAGTCCCTTTTTGTTGCTGTTTTGATCTTGGTCTTGGCCCTGAAGTGCGCAAGATTGAAGAGTGATCCATCAGTTCTCCAATAAAGGTATATATCGCCTGGTGAGTCCTGGAATGCGTATTGCAGCAGCGCAGCAAGGTAAATGCTGGAGGGTTGGGGCTAAGGCACAGCCCTGCTTTACTCCACTGTTGATGTTAAATCTGTCTGATGTTGAACCATCAAACTGAACAGTGGCCTTTATGTCTTCACGGAAAGATACGATGAGCTGGAGGAGTATTGGTGGGCCTCCTATTCGTTCTAGCACCATGTACAGCCCCGATCTGCTGACTGTGTCAAATGCCCTTGTCAAGTCGACAAATGCTACATGCAAGGGTAGATGTTGTTCTCTACACTTTTCTTGTATATGCCGAAAAGAGAAAATCATGTCTATTGTTGAGCGACTGGATCTGAAGCCGCATTGACTTTCCGGTAGAACTCTCTCAGCCAATTTCTGTAGTCGTTTCAGAATGATCCTTGCAAAGGCTTTCCCAGTGATGCTCAGGAGTGAGATGCCTCGGTATTATTGCAGTCTCCCTTGTCCCCTTTGTTCTTGTACAGTGTGGTGATTTTGGCATCCCTCAAGTCTTGTGGGATTTCTGCTTCTAGCCAGCAGGTGCTTAGAAGCTTATGTAGGTGGGGAAGGAGGAATTCTTTGTTGGCTTTGAGTATTTCTGCAGGTATGTTGTCATTTCCTGGTGATTTTCCACTTGAAAGCTCATCTATGGCTTCAGAAAGTCCTTCCTCTGTTGGTGGTTCGTCCAGTTCAGTCATTTTAGGGAGCTGAGGGATGGCTTCCGCAAGACTTTCGTTGACAGTTCGCTGCTGTGAATAGAGATCTGAGTAATACTCAACCCATCTTTCCATTTGTTTCTTGTCTGTTAATTGTTGGCCTGTTGCAGATTTGAGAGGTGCGATTTTGCTTGCTGTTGGACCAAGAGCAACTCTGATTTCCTCATACATTTTCCTGATAATTCCCACGTCACTGGCCTGTTGAATTTCTAAGCACAGGTTGTACCAATATTGGTTAGCGCATTTCCTGGTTTCTCTCTGAAAGTTTGATTTTGCGGCACTTAGTTTTTGCTTTGTGCATTCTGTTGGATTCCTGTTGTGCTCCATAAGGATCCTGCATTTTTTCTCGAGTAGTGGCATTAATGTGGATGCATGGGTTACAATCCAATCCTTCTTGGAAACTCTGTCTGTTCCAAAAGCCTTGGATGCAGGGTCATAGATTGCTGTTTTCATGCTGTTCCACATGTTGTCAGGTGATGATTCCTCCGCAGCAAAGTATTTCTGAAATTTTGCCCTCAAATCTCGGTTTTTGGTGTTTGTTGTGTTGATCTTTGGTTTCCTTGGCTTCTGAGAAGTCTGTGTCTTCTTTATAATTATCTTTGTCTTGGCTATGATCAGCAGGTGGTCTGTGTTGCAGTCGGCACTGTAGAAGGATCTTGTTTTTTTTTTTAAAGATTATTTTTTGGGGAATTTTTCCTTTATTTGACAGTTATACAGTGTAGAGAGACAGGAAAGTTGGGGAGAAGAATGGGGGAAGACATGCAGCAAATAACCTGAGCTGGAATCGAACCCAGGTCGCTGCGGGAAGGACACAGCCTTTATGGCATGTGCGCTTAGACCGAGCCACCGTATTGTATTGTATTGTATTGTATTGAGCCACTGGGGCGCCCCGATCTTGTTTGTTTTACAGTGTTCATGTCATTCCTTCTGACGTTGATAAAGTCGATTTGGTGCCAGTGCCCTGATCTTGGGTGACACCAGGATACTTTATGACGATCTTTGCCATTGTAGTAAGTGTTGGTGATACACAAGGTGTTATTTGTGCAGAATTCCAGTAGTCTCTGTCCATTCTCATTCATTTTTCCTAGTCTAAACTGTCCAAGACAATTAGGCCATACTTGGTATTCAGCGCCTACTCTTGCATTGAAGTCGCCAAGGAGGAAGAGTTGATCTGCCTTTGAGATGTTGTTGATCAATTCTTGTAGCTCTTCATAGAATTGATCTTTCTTCTTACTCTCTGCTGTTAGAGTTGGGGCATAAGCGCTGATGATGTGGGCTTTTCCAGACTTAGTTGCAAGCTCCATAATGGTGATGCGCTCAGATATACCTTGTGGTGTGCTGATCTTGTTTAATAGTCTATTGCGAACAGCGAAGCCAACACCGTGGAGCCTCCTTTCATCTTCTCCGAGACCTTTCCAGAAGAATGTGTAGTTTGTTTCTCTGATCGGTCTGAAATCAGTAAGTCTGGTCTCTTGCAGGGCAGCAATGTCTACATTCAGTCTTGTGAGCTCCCTGTCTATAACGGCTGTTTTCCTCAATTCTTCTGTTTTGTCCAGATCGGAAATGTCCATTCCAGTAGTCATTGTCCAAACATTCCAAGTTCCAAGTTTCAATGGGGTTGATTTTCTAGTTCTTTTGCCTGGTGTCGGTATTTTCATCTGCTTTTCGGCTTTTGTCCTATCTCCGCACACCCATAGGAGCAGACAGACGTGGCAGATCAGCACCTTACTGTCTGGGGGCCGCCCAGCTTGAGACGGGCGGTAGCTGATCAGTGCAGCTAGATAGCTGCTCCCATCGTCGGAAGTGACCCGTGGTGTCATCTCCTTTTGCCAAATAGAGGTGACTTAGAACCCGTGAACTGCCCCGTCCCATGTTGTTTCTCCTGCTTGTTAGAGCAAGGATGAAGTGTCCTCTCCATATCTAGTCTTTACTTTGCTGAATGCCTGGGCCTAAAATGTATGGAGAATGTGCATTGCCCAATTTGCACATTCCCCCTCTTGACGTTGCTAATCTGTTCCATAGGAAAGAAGAGGTCGATAAGTTTTGGATCAGCAAAGTTGCAGGGGCTGCCAGGTGATGGCTGGACTCAGTCCTCCCCACCAGCTGCCTTAGGGGCCCTCCCTCCGGGTTTACTCCCTTAGCCTTTCATATTCCCACATGCACCTACAAGGCAGTAGGGACAGTCGCAGGTTGTACCATCTACTGTCATTATGGCAGCAGCACTAGACTGACCTGACACTGACCTGACTCTGTTGTGTATATTGTTGCTAATGTTGTGCATATGAAATAGCATAGTGAGCCTGTTGTTTGTTGCTGAAAAAAGAGGAGAATTTTTTTACCATAATGTAATAAAACAAAATTACCTTCAAGTATTTTGGGGTGTAAAGATTATTGTAATATGATTTTAGTCGATTCATAATGTCTTTTTTTTTTTTTGTTCTTATCCTTTTGTTCCCCCACACCAGACAAAAACAAAAATTTTGCCCACAGTTATGATGTCAAGTATTTCCTTCATTTACTGGTTCTCTCAACAGCTGTGGCTCTGCGTACACAGGACACCTGAAACAATAGTCCTGGGAAGCACTCTACCACACATCGTATATCAACATGCTGTGGAAAAATATTTTTCATTCGTTTTCGCTCAACAATTTAACAGTGACTGGTGATATAGCTTCACCCATTCAGCCCCCAAATCTGCAGATGCTCATCACAACACGCCCCCCTCAGACACTAGCCCAACAGGACGCTAATTTACCCAAGAATTATGGAATCCCTACTGTTTTTCTGCCAACGTACCATCCGCTTGTGCAGTTAACATATGAACCTGCATGATTTCTAGAGGCTGGCATCATAAATTAAAATCGCTAACATCAGGAGTAAATTTTGTTCAAACCTCATGTCATTACTTTTCACGTTTCACTTTTTTTCCTGACAAAAAAAAGAGGAAATAAAATTACAAGTGAAATAGACTGCTATGCCATCTGAAATAGAAAAAAAACATTGAACTTATCAAAAGGTAATAAAACAAAAGAACTAATTTTCACAAACAGCAATGGATGTTTCGAAATAAAGAACAAAATAAATGCTATATGTAATTTGATGAGACCCAATGAGTTTTTCCTCATAATAAAATAATGCAACATTAAATTCATGGTTTAATAAATTCGAGGGATTAAGTAAACAAAACAAGTGCCTACGAGCAAAAGATTAAATGCTTCTTTAAAAAATCTAACAGTCGGCTTTTTCAAAAACTTTGCAGTTAAAGGTTCATTTGGCTTTCGAACAATGACAAAGCAATTGTCACTCAAGCGGTTAAAATTATGATAACCTGCAATAAGCTTTCGTAAGGTAATCAAAACAAGGAAATATTAGCAGGGGGTCGCATACGAGCAAGCCTTGTACATAGCTGACCAATTGGGCATTCCAGATTCGGGTGGGATTGGAGATGCCAAATTTATGAAAAAAAAAAACCAAGGAAATATTCATGAAATTAATAAAATTTGAGGGGAAAAAATAACATAAATGCGAATTAATGTAAAACAGCGCATAATGGTGATGGATTTTATCAGCAAAATAACTCAAATAGTAATGACAAATCACGCGAATATTTTTACAACCTGAAGCTCTGTGCTGCACAAGGCAGCAAAACAGTTGCAAACAGCCCCAAAATTAAATAGTCTATAGTTTACACATAAAGGCCTCTATCTTACACCCAGCGGAGTAAGGCGCAAATCGTAATTTCCTGTCCTGCGTCCTCACTGCATAAATAGCCAATTGAGCGCCCATGGGCGTGTTGGTCTTACAATGAGGTGTGCTCAGGCGCAATGCTATCCTGTTTCTATCATGAAGTAGCGCAAAGCTCTTTTGCGATTTTCTTTCAAAAACCTGGACTATAGTCAAAAGTCAGTTTTTAACTGCAACTTTAAGGGCGCATTATTATAAGTATTATGTGCTTTTGTCAGCGGGAGCAGAACACGCATACCCTCTGCTTGTTTCATATAACACAAGGATGAACTGCAGCATCCACACAAGCAAACAATTAAAAATAAAAAAATAGTGATATGAAAGATGATTTTCAAGATATTTAAAAAACACGTGTCAGAATGGTGAGTGCGATTGCTCCACGTACCCACATTAGAGCATGCTGTGATGCTGGTTAGTTTAACCGCAAGGAAACCTATTCCATCGGATAATTTGCTATTCAAAATGTGAGGTTATGCACATAGGCGTACGCAGGTTATACTGGATTAAGCCACAACTCTTTAATACTGGCGACCTCTGTAACTCGTGCTGTCTTCCAGAGGATCCCCCCTCGAAGGGTGGCTGTTCAGCGACAATGGTTGGCCAAAATATCAAATACATGGCATATGATGTCTGAATAGTGCATGGTCTGTCACACGAAACACAAACTGTGACTGAGTGAATGTTTGAAGTGCTGAAAATGCACACCAGAAGTTTGGAAAAGTCCTGCACAGGTAGGCCCTTATCTGCAACTATGTGAAAAAACAATTGAAGCCGACCTGGGGTGCATTTCCCAAAAGCGTAGTTGCTAACTTGGTTAGCAACTTACATAGTTTTTCCATTCACAGTCAATGGGTCCAACTATGTAAGTTAGCATCTGTGATTTTGGGAAATGCACCCCTGATCCATTAATACGGTGCCTGCTCTCCGGTTTTCTTTATCAAATGCAAAATCTCTCATGTCATTTGGAAATGGATTTATCATTTACAGTCTGGCTTAAAAACTGGCACTTTTAGAAAAAGCGATGGATGACATTGTCATCACCGTCTGTAATTAATCCGAATTTCTTCCATATATTCAACTCGACCTTCAATTGAAAGACAAGTGGAAACAAGTTTTTGTCTATTTCGTTGGATATTATTCAAGGGGTTACGGCATGTTTTTTTCGAGCTATTTTTCTCACTCATTTTAATTTCTCTTAGTTATCCCCCACCAGCGCATATTTATTTATTTGTTTATTTATTTTTGTAACCGTTTGCTCCTGCCAGATGCTAAAGGCAATCCGGTGGGCTTTAGGACCTTGGATTTGGAGGAAATAGACTCATATCCCAGGGTGGAGGTGAAGAGGTGGTTTAAAAACAATACGTACACTACAAAACAAAAGGGAAACAATGTTCCAAATCATAAGAACACAAAGGGAGAGGTTAAAATTCCCACTGTCCAGCCGTGGGAAGGGAAATGCAGAACATTTAGGGCTGGCACCTGCCAACCCCAAGTACTCTGCCTGCGGCTCATTCTTAATGAGCTGCAGGTGGAGCCAGTTAAGGAAGTGGTGAAGAATGTGGAAGAAGGAGGGCTGCAAGGGCCAAGCGTTACAATTTTTACCAACAACCCTGAAGTAAAACCTTTTTTTTTTCCGTTTTCTTGTTTTATGCACAAGTTGTATGAAGTCAAGTTCAACTGCGGCCCTGGGGATTCACTATCTGGATATGATTCAAATAGTTTTGAGCAATATTTAAAAAATATTTTGAACTGCATTTTTGACGATCGCTGTGATCAGGTTTCCATGCTTTAAACAATGGTTTGCTCGCGTGCTTTCAGTTCGGGCACGAGCAGCCCTCATTCTGACACAGTACAGTTTTTCTTTTTTTTTTGTTATTATAAAGGCTGTAAAGTCTGCCCTTATAAAAGCTACCCACCATGGTACAAGTCGGTATAATTTCCCCTGGCTTTTACAGGGAATGGGACACTCTGATTGGTTTATTCCATGTTTCACCCAAAACATGCTTCTGAATAATGAAGGTTTAAATCCAACCCCTTTGCACTAGGGGTGTAACTATTTCAAAACGCGACAGTCAAACATGCTATCTTATTAAATAGGACTATAAATAGGACGATGATTCAATTCAACAAAGTAAATCAGCAAATCCCCTGTTTGATTGCTAATTGAGCAAAGTAAACGGGGAAGGGATTAAAGTAGCCTAGTTGGTTAAAAGGAGATGGTTCCGTTGCGTTTTGTTTAGTTCCTTTCAGCATGTCGCCGAAAAATACTAATGTCAGTCAAGTTTTTTTCCGGAAGCGTTTCTCATGTCCATTGATGTTTGACAGTTTCTACAGCCGTTCGTTCAAGACTGCATTTGGTTTAATAAAATAAAAGGGAAAGCTCGGATGTTAGCCCTATGGCAGCAGGAGGTGTTACTACGCTTAAAAAAAACCACGGTTCAGTATCGTTACACCCCTACTCTGCACTGAGCGCCTTCCTATGCACCCAGATAATACGCCATTTTCAGTGAACCAGGGACGTAATTTATGGGGGCTACAGGGGACGTGTCCCCTGCACCTTTTGAAAAGGCTATATTGGACCCCCCCCACTGTTTACAGTCCAAAAAACTAATGTTTTATTTAATTAAAAAAACATGGCACGCAGTAAGGAGCTCGAGGAAACACTGCCCGCTCAAGCTGCCCAGTCCTTTCCAACTTCTCTCCCCTCTCCTCTCTAAGTCCTGCCTTTCATTCAAACAGTCAAGTTTGGTCAGCATATTAGCCAAAACGCTGGCATATCATGATGTCCAAACCCCTTCGACTACCAAAGATGGATGACCTAGCTAAGATTTCTTTTTTAAGAAAAACGGTCATTGCAAACTCAATTCACGAACTTAAATTTTGCAGGGAACTGCTTGCTTTCCTCTTATATAGCGAGCTTGCTTCATAGATAATCAGTATTGGTGATCTTCCTTAAACGAGGTAGTTGAGTGGGGCGATTGGTTGTTATAGTTAGCTACTAACTAGCAAGCAAATACTGATCAAGTCAGTCAATTTGGTTTCATCCCTGGTCATGAAAATCTGACCTGAAGACTACACTACAAAACAGGATTCCATATTATTGTGGTAACATGAGGGTTAACCTGGTTTTCAGGACCACTAAAGTGGCTCACTTTTTTCCAAGGTAAATCACTATGTTAGCTTATGCTTAATGCCTAACATGCATCGAAGTGCATCGAAGCAAAGTTACGACAAATGATTGGCTGGAAACAAGTTAATAAAAGACTTATGCAGCCAATAAGTTTCTTGCAAGGGCATATGTGCTGTAGGGGGAGGTACTAGCCCTCTTATGATTGGTCACTTTCAACGCGATCACACCCACACGACCTCCTTTGATTAACAGCTTCTTGTTGACTGAACACAGCAAGCGCGCAGTTTGGCTAGTGACATTAGCAATAACTGCATTATATTATTATGTATGCGATTGCGTATTACATTTCTGTTTAAATCATACAGCCCTCTAGCCAGCTAGCTAACGTTAGTTAAGAAAAACCTTTGATAATAATCGTCATATTTAAGAGATGTGATGTGGTTTTTCTGCCCCAACTTCACTAGCAACATTTTACAGTGATCGCTTACTGCTTTCCTGTATGGAAGCCCAAACTGCCAATATAAATAAATGAATAAGTGGATAAATAAATGACAGTATAAATAAATAAATAGATAAATAAACATAAATACAATGAAAATTTAAAAAGAAAAATAATTATAATTTTTTGTATTTATATGTATATGTATTTAAGTAAAATTATCAAAGAAATAAATATCCAGGCATTTATTTATTTACTTATTTATTAATAATTCATTTATGTATCTATTAATGGCCATATTTATTTAATTCCATATATATTTATTTCCGTATTTATTATTTTTTTTATTTTTTTGTCGATATGGTAATGAGGGGGTTGACAATCAACTATGTCATAGTTTCACCTTAGTCCCTTTGGTTGATCCATACCAGAGTTTTTAGATACACGGGCTGCCACTCCACACCCGCCTTAAGACTGGCAGTGCATAGTCACCTGCCTCCTGGGCAGTCGCAGCAGCCTTCACAAGTCCCAACCAACATTTCGTTTGGAGTCTCCACAATGATTCATTGATACCATAATAAAATCACTCAAAACTATTGTTGGATAAAATAACCAATAAAGCTACGTCATTGACCATTTAAAATAATCCGCTATTATCAGTTGTCTTAGCCGTCGTTTATTAGCAAAATACACTTTGTGTTGCCATCGAAAGAAAAAAGTGACACTATCTAATATTAATTGTTAATTATCCTGTGGCCAGTATTTCCTCCAAAACGGGAATCACTTTTATAAACCATGAATAAACAGAAAATTATGAGAATTGCCAACGTGAACCAAGTCAAGATACCAAAGTGAAACCAGCCAATTCCAATAAATCCCTCTCCGTATTTAATTATAAGCCAAATGAAGTAAGACAAGCCAACAGGACAATACAGTATGAACGACCAAGCAAGAAGCTACCAGTAGGAAAACTCTTTAGCCTTTCGAAACAGTCGTCTACCTCAATAAGATCTAATCGGCCACCAGAACTGCCAGGAAGGCAAGCTCTCTCCGGCAGGAAAAGCCGCCAGACAGTGATCCCAGCTTTTCATTTTTTCATTTAACCCTTACTTAGGTATCTGATGTCTTCTCCCACTAACACAGCCAGGAGTGCTGGCGTGCTCTGGCCTGAGCTGTCACTTCTCACACACCGCAAGGCTGGCCGTAAGCTGTCACCTGCCTCCCAGGCAGTCAGAGCGGCCTTCACAAGCGCGAACCAACAATGTGTATGGAATATACTCTACACAGTTTGTACTGCAATAAAATCACTTAATAATACTGTTGGATGAAATAACCATCCAACACCAATATTGCGTTAGTTCATTCGCCAAATGCATTTTTGCGCTGACATCGAATCTAACATGGTCACGCTATCTAATATTCATTACAGAATTTAAAATTTCCCCATGGCCAGTATTTCCTCCAAAATCCAAAAAATCCCTCTCTGTATTTAATTGTAAGCCAAGCGAAGTATGACTCGCCAACAGGAGGATACAATACGGATAACAATGCAGGAAGCTACCTGTTAGGAAAATCCTCCTGCCTCTCGAAACTGTCATCTGCCACAGTCAGATCTAATTGGCTACGAGAACTGGCCACTAGAACTGCCAGGAAGGCAAGCTTTCTGTGGCAGGAAAAGCCGCCTGCCAGCGATCCCGGCTGTTAAAGGAAACACTGACCATAGGAAAATTTTCAATTCTGGGGGATTTTCAATGCATTACCGTGTTCGCTGTATGGCAACGCAAAATGCATTTACCTAATGAATTAATGCTATAATGACAACAAGCATTAACTGACTAATTATTTTAAATGGTCAACGAAATTGATAATGTTGGTTATTTTTGCCACTGAAAAAATCACTTGCTCTGGGTTCGATTGCTGTAGCTGGACATGAAAGCCACACACCATCATTACCATACACATGAAGAAATCAAGAAAAAAATAAATATGGCCATTATTAAACATATAAATAAATTATTAAGAAAATAAATAAATAGTGAAACAAGTGGTGCCAGGCACAACAAACCCCGCCCCTCGCACATACTTTTGCCTACTTCGCCGAAATTCAATAGGCATCTATTCTGGGTCAGTGGCAATCCCTAAACTGAATTTGGGGTGAATCTGGCCATTAATTTTGCTGCTAAAGTGTTAACAAACGAACAAACACAGAAAAAAATGCACAAACACACATACAAACAAACCGAACCAAAAACAATCCCCCTTGCCCTCACCCATCGAGTGGGGCGGGGTTATAAACAAATGCCTGGGTACCCATTTATTCATTTATTTTATTTTTAAATTTCTTTATGTACGAGTATATATTTTTATTTTTGCATTTTTACTGCATTTATATTTATTTATTTATGCATTTACTCATTTGTACTGTAATTTGTTTATTCATTTATTTATTTCTTATTTTGGCAGTTTTGGGCTTCCATATTCCTGGGGGGTGGGAGATGAAGTGAGTGACTTGTATTTCCAACAGTGGTATTGAACACAGAAACTGTAGGGGCACAGTTTTGCATAAAATACCACTTCACACTTCATGTAGCTTCAAACGCCATTGGGTTTATAAGATAAGATAAATATCTTTAAGATAAATACATATTTTGATATTCATATTGCTTTGACGGTGGACATCAGAGTACTGTCAGTGCAAATTCTTACTAAATTTTTGCAATGGGTAGCAAATTACATGAGATTAAGTAGTCACCCCGCCCCATCCACCTCATTTCCAGAGTGGTTTTATTGGGCTCTTTTCCACCTTATGGGGTACGCAAATATTTTTGTCGATTTCACTACTCTGCAGTATTTTGCAATTAAATATTTTTAATTTGACAATCAAAAAACATGGTCATTTTGTTCTACTTAAGATAGGGGTACCTGAAAAACAAAAGCCTTTAAATTTGCACCAGAAATGTGCCCCCCTCCCCCACCTATGAGATAAAAATGATGCCCATGCAGTGAACACACCATATTAAAGCTAACTACAATAATTCTAAAGAATCTGAGTTTTTAGAAATTAGTTGTTAATTTACAAAGCGCTATATTACTCACACAGATTCAGACTGCTTCTGATCAAATAAATTTTACCTTATACTTCGGGGTCACATTCAAATTATATTTTGCAAGTACAAAAGGGCCGAGGCGAGTCAAACAACTTAGACAAGATTACACCATAGCAGGAGTAAGTGTATGATACAGTAGGGCTCAGTCTGTCAGCAGAATGCCAAAATCTGTTCTCCGCTCAATTAAATTTTTGGGCAGGGACACTCTTTCTGACCCACCACGTAAATTGCGATCATGTTGCTAACTTGAGATTTGAAATGCACAGATCAAAATACAAAATAAACAAATGAATGTTTCAAAAAATTCTTGAATCAGAACAATGCAGTAAGAACGCTCTCTGAACAGGATTTTTCGACGCCAGATGCATGGGGCAATTGCTGACACCTGTCCCCAATTACCCTGTGAAGACCTTGATGAGGGAAACGGCCCCTCCCATGCATACAGTGTACACTACATGCATTTGTTTCATGGGAACGTGATATATACTGTGATATATACTGAATCTATGCAACCAGTAATATCAGTGCCCCATGCATTCAGTTTTCATCAACAAGACAAACTATTCATACTCAAAACCAGAGATTGAGATTCAAATTTACCTTTACATTGGATATTATTGCCTTCGAGAGACAAAATAACGACATGCGGCTACCGTGCAAACAGGTTTCCAGCGCTAAAATGCCTTGCACAAGAAGGAGAACGCCATCTCTCGGGAACTACATAGCCCCAAGTGACCCGCATCTGGCAGGTCAGACCTGCAAATTAATTGCAGAACCCGTTGACCCGCAAGGGAGTGAAATAAACCCGCAACTGGTGCAGGAGATCAAACATTGATTCGCCCCCCCAACCCTGGTGACAAAATTAACCCACAATTGGCGCAAGAGATCGACAATTGATTCTGTACTTACACCCCCCCCCCATAATTGGACAATAATTGTCAGCAATTGGCGCAAGACATCGCAAACTGATTTTTTTTACTCCCACTCTGGGACTAGTATTTTTTGGTTATGTGGTTATGGACACTGATACAGTTTAAAGGGGACCTATTATGCTGATCCTTCTTTTAATACATACACAGTTGCAATCAAAATTATTCAACCCCCATCGCAAATTGGGTTTAATATCAAAGTTGACAAACTTCCAGCTGTTTGTGATAAACAGATTAAACAAGAACATTTTAAATAGCTCAACACAACAAATATTACGAGTGGTTTCTCCAAATTTAACACAGAATTCCATTTTTAATGACTACTGCAGTCTCAAAATTATTCAACCCCCCGAACAGAATCCCTCATAAGAGCATATTTGCAAATCAGGTGTTGTCTAAAGCACACCTAATGCAGCTAATCAAGAGCTTAATTAGTTGCATCAGGTTTGCTTGAGATAGAATACATCAGATACGGGCACTCGCTAGGGGTTTGTTGACAGTGACATTTGATTGCATATTAGAAATATGACTGTCAAAAGAATTGTCCGAAAGGCTAATAGAGGGGATCATTGCCTGGCACAAACAAGGAAAAGGATACAAAAAGGTAGCACAGGCACTGAATTTTTGTAGAGATACAGTAAGAAGCATAGTTTGCAAGTTCAGAGTTAAAGGAAGAGTGGCTACAGTACTAGGATGTGGCAGAAAGAGGAAGCTCTCAATGGCTGTCACCAGATTCCAGAGGAGACGGGTGGTCAAAAACCCTCGAGTGACTGCAGGAGACCCGCAGCAAGACTTGGAGGCAGGAGGCACTGAGGTTTCAGTTTGCAGAGTAGGGCGCATACTAAATGTTGAAGGTCTCCAAGACATACACCACAACTGATCCAAAAGCACAAGCTCCAGTATGCTCAAAACCATATAAATAAGCCATAGAAGTTTGGGGATATTGTTCTGTGGAGTGATGAAACAAAACTGGAATATTTCAGGCTTATGAATCAGTGGTATGTCTGCAAGAGGAATAGAGAGCCATGTGCTGAAAAGTACACCCTGCCTACAATGAAGAATTGCGCGGGCTTTTTGATGCTCTGTGGCTACCTTGCTTCCTCTGGCACTGGAAATCTGCAGAGTGTGGAGGGTAAGATGGATTCAGTCAAGTACCAGGATATCCAAGGAGAAAATGTCATGCCATCTGTAGGGGAGCTGATGCTTGGGCATCATTGGACCTTCCAAAAGGACAATGATCCTAAGCATACCTCAACATCCACCAAGGCATGGTTTCAGAAGAAGTCTGGGAAGATTCTAGAGTGCCCGTCACAGTCGCCTCACTTGAACCCCATAAAAAATCTCTGGTAGGATTTGAAGAACACAGTTGCAGGATGCAAACCCTAGAATATTAGTGAACTGGAGGCCATTGTCCATGAGGACTGGGCTAAGATTCCTTGGGAATACTGCCAAAAGCTGTCATCTGCCTATACATCACATTTCCAGCAGGTCATAGCAGCGAAAGAGTTTTCTACAAAGTATTAAAGATGCTTGTCATGAAGGGGTTGAATAATTTTGAGCCTGCAGTAGTCATTTAAGTGGAATTTTGTGTTGAATTTGGGGAAGCCACTTGTAATATTTGTTGTGTTGAGGCATTTAAATTGTTCTCGTTTGATTTGTTCATTGCAAACACCTGAAAGTTTGTAAATTTTGCCAGTAAACCTAATTTGCAAAGGGGGTTGAATAATTTTGATTGCAACTGTAAGTAATGTTATAATGTTGGATGTCCATACTCAACCTCTGTAAAGTTTCTAAACATAAGATGCAGGGGTTTTGCCATAATCCAAGAACGTGATTTCCTGAACGGATTTCCTCTCTGAACAGCTCGTCTCGAGATCTTCACGAGATCTGGGCAAAACCTGACATCAGGTTGTGCTGTCAAATTAATACAGACCTAGCCAGAGCCAATCACGGCGCTAGACCTGCCCACACCAGAAACTATTCTAGCAGGCACGAACAACCACGGATCATACTATACCTTAGTAGCATCTACACTTCCAGAAATACAAAAGAAGAACTGCAGATCATTTGAGGTGCAGTTTTGTCAGTATCTCTCTCAAAGCTGCTCGTCCGTTTATTATTGGACGCGAAGAAAAGCACCTATTTCTCTTCCAAAATACGATGTCACCAGAAATCAGTGGGTAGCTTTTTTGTTTGCTGGCGGCAAACAGCCATGGCCAAGGGGAACGTTAGCTGTTTGTGCTCAGCATTTCACCAAAGACAGCTTTGTCAATAAAGGATAATTTGACGCCGGATAAACATTTCAGCTGCTTCTCAAACCTGAAGCAGTTGCATCGATCAAGCACTCAGAGCCACAAGCTGTAAGTAACGATATAACAGCAAATAATGGAAGTGAAGCTAATGAGTTACGGGTGGCTAGCAGGACCGCTAATGATAGTTAGCACTAACAACTGGCCTCAAACGCAGGCTTTGTAAAATATCTGAAGATAAAGCCTGGATCGGTCGCAACTGTCCATGATTCACAGACACAGAAGCTGTAAGTTGCTTTTACGGCATAAGCCTACCTAATGTGATGGCCTGTTGAATGTGGCTATAGCACTGCGGCTAATGTAGCCAAGTTACTGTTGCTAATGTTTGTGTCCTAAATATGCATGAGTAATATCAGGGGACATTCAACAGAAGGTGTGTGAACATAAACCTCATTTGAAGCTAACTTTTTATACTTGTTTGTAATTTGGATGCTTGGTACAACTGTCCACGGTAACAGAACTTGCTGTCTGTAAAACCTGTATTGCAGGGTAACGTTTGTCTCTGTCGTTGTTATGACCGCCTGGTTACTAGCGACTGCATGTTAGTTTGCGTGCTGTGTTACTTAAAATTGCTCCTGGTTAATTTATATGCAGTAATTATGACCGTTATGCTTGTGTTACTTCGGTAAGCATCAATGTGGCAGTTTCATCATAACGTTGCCTGATTGTTGCCACTACTGTTGAAGCTAACCGGAGAGGTGTTGTATGTATCTGAAAAGTTGGGCTGAAAAGGCTGTAGTTAGACTAGTCGTAGGTTTTGCAGAGCTTGGGGTACGTGTTTGGGTGCTTGTGAAACGATCGTTTTACTGATCCATGACTGGGGTCAGCCGGATACTTCACCAAAATCTGGGCTAGCTCTCTGATGCTACCGCGGTGAAAGCAATCGCGAAACGCACAAGCTATAACGTGTCTGATATAACAAACAATTTCTCTGCATTACCGTGGCGTAATTTCATCCCCCTTTAGAAATTGTTCTAGCTAATAAAAAGCCAAAAAAGGCAGAGATTGGATCCAAAACTCTTTCCTGTAGAAGTTAACAATTCGCTAGCTCAACATTAGCAACTGTTCATGCTAACTAAACTTACGGTCTGGAAAACCTCTATTATGTTCATAACATAACCGAAGCTCTCTAGCTGTCGTGCACTATCCATAACGGCCCATTTTCCTCGAGCAAATGCTGGTCATTCCGGCGAAATAAGTAAACCATTACAACAGGCAATTTCCGAAAAGACCGTTTAGACTGGAGCTTTTGCCTCTCCGTCATACACCAGCGCAGAAGCTGTTCATTACTCCATGCTAACAACACACCACAGTTATGCAGATGGAGCAGCAGGTCCTTATATAGTATACACCTAAGCAGTCCATAAGTTGTTGGTCGACTTTTTGCTGTTCCTCACTGTCCATGTTTCCTTCTAAACTCAGACCCACCGGGAGCTGCCGAATAGCTCACTCGGTTAAGGCACTGCGTTGCAGAGCAGAAGTGACTATTACGTCGTGGGTTCGAGCCCCGGTCGTACCAACCTGCAGTGGTCGGCAGCCTCTTCAGAGTAGCGCACAATTGGTTATTGCGTGACAGGGTTTCAAATTGGGAGGGGACTGCCGGGAAGGGAAATAAAGTAATTAGCTTTGTTCGTTGCTCAAGCGCCTCCTGTAGGCCAGACGGGCGCTCGTCAGGAAGATTCTAAGCCTGTTCGTGTCCGGGTATCCTCCGCCCTCATTCTGTACTTCCGAAGATTCAACCAATGAGTGTATAAGAAGCAGTGGCTGACAGGCACGCGCCGGAGGAGAGCCGTGAACTGCCTTCACTTACCTGAGTTGGCAACAAGAGGTTGCAAATGAGCAAGCCTTGTACATAGTTCACCAATTGGGCATTCCAGATTCGGGTGGGATTGGAGATGCCAAATTTATTTAAAAAACCCCAAAAAACTCAGACCCACCGGATTTGTATGGTCTACGGTCTACACTTGGGTATGTTGACCCGTTCTACAAATGTGTCTGTATGGGGTGGATTCTAGCTTTCCCTCAATCCTAGCTATAGAGTAAAAACACCGCCATACTTACCATAATAGCAGTAGGTAGATAGCAAATTTGAGCTTGAGCTGCCAGACTATCGCACTGCATCCTCCAGTTTCACCGCTGTGTTTATTAGAACAAGTTCATTTCATTAGACAAACGTACAGCGTTTGATTGCGGAATTTCCCCACCGATTCCTTAGATCAGTTGGCAGACGCGTCTCACTTTTCACACTAGGGAGACGGACCCAGAAAACTGTGTTCTGCCACCTCGTCCGCCCAGCTCCGCCCTCCACAGAGCTGGCCAATCAGAAAAAAGTGGGCACACAGGGGGGGGGGGCCATAGCGGAAGAGCCGCCCAAACGAGGCGTTTCGGGCAGAGACTACAATGGACTACAACTGTGGTTTTTGAGGATGGCAGTATGAGCTAAATAAGGACCCTTTTTTTGGACTTTGAACGGTCAGGAGTACTCTAGGGCAGTCCAAGATCAAAATATAAACTTGGAAATGCAGCATAATAGGGCACCTTTAAGGTTCTACACATAGGACGCATTTTTCTAAGGTTAAAATGGGTGAACTGTTCAAAATGTGTGACATGCGTGATAGATGCTCTGTTTCACCAGCTGATCACACACACGTTTTTCTCTTGTCCAGAGCTGGGTGCATTCTAGTCCTCTTTCTTTGATGTATTATCAAAAGCCCTTTGTGGTCCTGTGATTCCCAGTCCATTAATATCTATTTTCGGTGTCCCAGAAGAATTTACTTGTTTTTCTTTGAGGGAGAGAAATATTATGGCTTTCGCCTCTCTTGTGGAATTTTACTTCATTGGAAGGACCAAAAACTGCCATCTCCTAACTCATGGCTTAAAGACCTGTTGTCCTTCCTTTACTTCGAGAAAATTAAGTACCGTATTAGGGGCTGTTCTGACAATTTTAACAAGACCTGGGGTCCTTTTCTGTCCTTGATTAATACAACCCCAATTCTGAAATAGTTGGGACGAAGTGTAAATTGTGAATAAAATCAAAATGCAATGACTTTCAGATCACATGAGCCAATATGTTATTAACAATAGAACATAGATAACATTTCAAATGTTGAAACTGAGACATTTTACATTTTTATCCACAAAATGAGCTTATCTCAACTTTTCTGGCTGCAACAGTTCTCAAAAAAGTTGGGACACAGGCAAAAAATGGCTGAAAAAACAATTCATATATAAGACAATCAGCTGAAAGAACATTTAGAAAGTAATTAAGCTAACTGGCATCAGACGTATAACATGATTGGCTATAAAAGGGATGTCTTCGAGAGGCTGAGTCTCTCAGAAGTAAAGATGGCCAGAGGCTCTCCAACCTGTGAAGGCTTTTGTAAAAAAATTGTGGAATACTTTGAAAACAACGTTCCTCAACGTCAAATTGCAAAGGCTTTGAAGATCTCATCATCGACAGTACATAACATCATCAAAAGATTCAGAGAAACCGGAAAAATCTCTGTGCGTAAGGGACAAGGCCGAAGACCTTTACTGGATGCCCATGATCTTCGGGCCCTCAGACGTCACTGCATCACTCACCAGCATGATTCTGTCATTCACATTACAAAATGGGCCCAGGAATACTTCAAGAAACCACTTTCAGTTGACACAGTCTGCCGTGCCACCCGCAGATGCCACCTAAAACACTATCATGCAAAAAGGAAGCCATTGTTCAGCATGATCCAGAAACGTCACCGTGTTCTGTGGGCCAAGGCTCACTTAAAATGGACTGTAGCAAAGTGTCAAAGTGTCCTGTGGTCAGACGAGTCCAAATATGACATTCTTGTTGGAAATCATGGGCATCGTGTCCTCCGGGCAAAAGAGGAGAAAGACCACCCCTCCTGTTATCAGTGTTCAGTTCAAAAGCCAGCATCTCTGACGGAATGGGGATGCATTAGTTTTAAAAAGGACCATGAATGCTGAAAGGTATATAAAGGCTTCAGAGCAACATATGCTCCCCTCCAGACGACATCTATTCCAGGGAAGGCCTTGTGTATTTCACCAGGACAATGCAAAACCACATACCGCAGCTATTACAACAGCATGGCTTCGTAGTAGAAGAGTCCGCGTGCTGAACTTCCCTGCCTGCAGTCCTGATCTTTCACCGGTTGAGAACATTTGGCATATAATTAAACAAAAAGTCCGTTAAAGGAGACCCAAAACTCTCCAGCAGCTGGAAACTTGTATTGAACAAGAGTGGGATCAAATTCCAATGGCTAAACTCAAGAAACTTGTCTCTTCAATGCCCAGACGTCTCCACTCTGTGTTAGAAAGAGGGAATGATACACCATGGTAAACAGGCCCCTGTCCCAACTTTTTTGAGACCTGTAGCCGCCATCAAATTTGAAATGAGCTCATTTTGTGGATAAAATTGTAAAGTTTCTCAGTTTCAACATTTGCTATGTTATCTCTGTTCTATTGTGAATAAAATACTGGCTGGTGTGATTTGAAAGTCATTGCATTTTGATTTTATTCACAATTTACACTTTGTCCCAACTATTTCGAAATTGGGGTTGTAGTATGCCGTCTTTGGAAGGTTAACATGTTATATTTGACGGTCTCATAGAGCATGGTGGATTATTTTCTTGTACGGTTAGTGTGATTATTGAATTTGATTTGATGTTGGCAGGTTACACTGGTGCATTTGTGACACACCCTGACACTCTTATTTATTTATTATCCATTTTTAGTTATTTATTCATTATATGTTAATTTATTTTTGGATTTATATGCTATTATTCTTATTATTATTTAGCACGTTAGAATTTTCTTGTCTGGGGGTGTGGGGGGCGAGGATTGACTTGTATGATATGTTCTTTTATTTTTCTCATAACATAAAACTGGGTATTGTGTACCTTCAGATGGATATATGTGATGTTGCTAACCCAATAAAGATACATGGTAAAAAAAAAAATCCTTTAAGATCTCTCGCACGAAATCCAAAAATCGTATGCCTTTATTGAGAGCAGGGTCAGGACCAGAAGACACAAGAATTGCCAAGCCAAAAACAAAATCCAAAAAGCAAAGTCGACTAGGCAGGCCGGGGTCAAAACCAGTAAAGCAGAAGTGCGACGGTACATAGACAGCAGGCCAAAATCGCAGTCGAAATCCAGAGCAGAGGGTCATACACAGGGCATCCAAAACAGTAAATGTGGTCGTACAGAAAATAGGTCAAAAATCCAAAGACAAAAACAAGAACAGAAGGGCTAGGCAAAATCAAGGTCGGGCAAAACATTCGTGGAGAAACAATAATAGATTGGCATACAAGAGGCTCTGCACAAAGGAAAATTTATCAATGTTCAGACAAGGGCTGAACAGCAGTGAAGACTCTAAATAGACACAAGGGAAGTCGCATGCTATGCGGGGAACAGGTGAATTGGATAAGAACTAATTACAGAGGAAGGCACACATGGGGAAGTCCTAAACCACAACAATTGGCAAAAGCCAAGACACGGACGGGATCACGCAGACAACCTATGACAGATAAACAGCTCGGTCAAGGAGTTCTAAGTGCACAGACAATGAGTGCAGGAAAGCAATTAAGCACGTGCGAGAGATCTCGCGGAAATGCAGGGAGAGGCAGGGAAAGCAAAGCAAGACGCGGAGACTAGAACAGGGCGATTGCTGAGATTGAATTAGTAATAATTAGTAGAGGTGCAGCTTTACAAATTAACCGAAGTGTTCATTAGTAAGTTAGTAATATACATGGATTAGTTGAGTTAGTAGACTATGATACACAATATAATTGTTAGTATTATTAGTAATCTAGGAAAGCAAGGCGAAGGAAGTAAACGAGAAGTGAAGTAATGATATGAAGCACCAGAAACCATTGAAATCACCCCAAGCAGGGAAGCACACAGACTGGGAAGACGGACTGAACCAACTGATCACAAGACAGGGGAGAACAAGTGAAATGAGACCTAGAATGGCAGGAACAGAAAACCAGAATATATAATAATCAAATAGAATAAAGAAAAGACATAGCCATATCATAAGGCATGACATCAAAACACATGACCATGACATCCAGTCCTTAACTTCCTGTCCTCCAAGCATCTGAACTGTGCACAAAGCACAACTATTACAAATGGAAGGAGCTTGTTTTTCTGTTTACTTTGCAAAATATGGCTTCTCAGAGAGTTCCAAAATTTTGGACTCTATTCAAACAAGTAAATTATTCTCTTTTAACTTCTCTTACCCTCTTACCAGATTCAATTTGAGATGATAAAGAGAAATTAAGCTGTTTAAGGGGTGATCTGGGGTTAAATGAAAAATAACATCAGGAAACAACTCAGAATTAATCTAAAGAGGTATATGTAATAACCACCAAAAAAGATACAAGTTGGCATTTTTCTGTTTATGAGATTGCCATGGTAACCGAGCAAGCTCATTAAATATGTAGAAAACTTCTGGCACCAATTCCTCTTTAACTCTATGATAGAATTCAGTTTTTCTTTCATCATTTAAAAGCCATTGCTTATCCAAATGCAATGACATAGCCATTCTTTGCCCAGTTTATCAGTTTTGTGATTTTGGGGCATTTTACTCAAATTTTGAAATTATTTTGCGCAGAATCTGACAAATATTCAAAATATTCAAAGTATGTAACAGATAGGCAAAATTTCCCCATGTCATTGCATTTTTAATGAAGTAAAGTACCTGCAGCCCAAATTTCATTGATTTTCAATGATAAATAAAAAAAAGTTATGGCTGCCACAAACATGAGAAACGTGGAAAAAGTAATACCTTAGGAAATCAATGGAAAATGCATGAGACCGCATTGAAACGTTGAGTTCAGTTTTTAATCCTTGTAGCAAATAGTGATTATTAAATGTGAGTTATTATAGAATATTTTTATTCAAAAAAAATTTTTTGGAAATAATCAAATTTTGCCTATTTAACCCCAGATCACCCCTTAATGTTCTCTAAAAACAAAGTGCTGTGACATTAGTGTGTCCAAACTTTTGACTGGTACTGTTTGTGGATCAAAAGTGCTATGTGTATTAGTGGAATATTACATCCTTTTCTCACAAAGCGATAACTGAGCGATAACGTTCATCCTATAGTTAAACTTTTCAATCCCGATGGGGTTGGTCTCTTTCAGAGTAAGAATGGCCCTTCTGTAGGGCACAAGGGGTCACTGAGCGATGCACTGAAGGTGTTTTGCTGGCTTGGGATAGCTGAACATCCTACTATGTCGTCTGTCATTATTTCCTCATTATAGTGTACTTTTTTTTTTTTTACAGGGGAGTTCACTCCTGGTTTTGTCACCTTTCGTGTCTTCAACTATGAGAAGTCAGCTTCAGCAATCTGCTCCGGAGTCCGTCCAACAGGATGCAACTCAGAGCATGTAAGACTGATAATAGTGTGGTGTCCTATCAAAATACATTTAAGACACTGAAGGAGAGAGAATAGTGTGCTTGACTGAGTATATGTTTCACAGGTTGTTGCAAAGTGCTTGAGAGAGGATGCACATTTATAAATTGTAACATAATGGTTCACTTCCTGAAAAGTCCCCAAAGTTCAATGAACTAAGGTGCCTGGAATTGGCCACAACACATCTATGCCACAGTAATTATGAACCAGTGCCAGAAAGAGTGTAGATTAACTGTAAACAAGTTTAAATTTCTCACTTCAGTTGCAGCTGGTTTTTACTTCATATTTGTCTCTGCCTCAGCTCCATTTTTGCTTCAGCTTTCCTCTCTTCCAGCGTCTGTGTTTCTGTTGTTTTACAGTACTGCATTGGTGGAGGAGGCTATTTCCCTGAAGGAGCACCACGCCAATGTGGGGATTTCTCTTTCGATTGGAGCGGCTATGGTACCAACACTGGATGGAGTGCCTCGCTGGACATGACCGAGTCTGCTGTGCTGCTGTTTTACCGCTGAAGAGACCTCCAGTTCTGCTCATCACTCCTTAAAGTTCCAATAAAATGCTGGGGATTCATCTCACTCTGGTAGATTTGCTAAAGAATGGGTGCTAATGGAGGCCATTGGTAATTTAGTCCTTTCATGGGTAAAGAAAGAAGAACACATTTTTTTCTCTATTTTGATCAGATTTTAGCAACTTATAATCCATTTTCTGCTTTCCATTTTCCTCTCCATCCTATTTGTAACCCACAATCAGAATAATAAAGCAACCAATTTCAGTTACAAGCACATGGATTTTCATTTAAATAAAAGCATCAAGCTACTATCTATCATCAAAAGTGCTGTCGCCCATTGCCCTTTGATGAAAACCATTGCATCTGCATTACTTCTCAGTATAAATAACTGGGTGCCAGCTGCAAAATTTGTGGGCATGCAATTATTGACATAACATTACATGCTAACATTACGGTGTGCAAGGCTCTCAAGTGGTCACTGGCAAATGCACTTTTGCTGAGACAGCTTACTTGTCTGGACGCAGGCAGTCTCAAGTTCTTCACTACAGGATTAAAATTATTTGGCTGGTTTTACAAAAATTTGGTCCTGGTCACACAAGCTTTTCTACGAAGAAAATTCACAAGAAGTCATGAGTTTTGGCATATTTCATGACACATTTGAGAGCTTGATTAGAGAATCAAAACTTAACCCTTGTCCAACCAAGGGTTTTTCTACTACAACGCCGACCAAGGTTATTTCGAAATAAAGCAATAAACATCATTTTGTTTGGTATCAGTGGTATCAGTGTACAGCTACAGGTGTCCTCTCTTCAAATCAAGTACAAATAAAACACATTTCAACATTATGACGTCATAGTGAAGTCATAACTAACACCATATTAGGAAAAAACATCAAAATGACAAAAATCCTTTTTTTAATATTTTTATTAGTTTTAGCTGAAAATAAGTAACTTTCTGTAACCTCTAGAACTACTGATACTAATTAGTATTATTATAAATGTTATAAACTCATGAGTAACATAAATTTGACATTACTATGATGCCATAAATAACTCATTTTGGGGAAAACACACACAAAAGGAAAACAAATGGTTTTCTGAACATTTTTCACATTTACTTTGTTTTTCCCTATGATAGAACAAGGCTTATAATACCAGTAATATGTCCGGTACCGTACAGGCCAGCAGATACTGCCTAATTCCCACGAGACGTCTCGTGTATCTCTCGTGGCTTTCTCGCGATAATCTCCTCTTTTTGTCGCGTGCTATAATCAACCTCGTACTCTGCCGAGACAAGCGCAGTAGGTCGGCCGCCGAACCTACACACGTATGCCTAGAGCCTGCCAAATGCGCGACGTAATTTAGTCCGAATTAGGCCTATGCATAGTTGTTACTGAGAATTACTTTTTATACGCGGATTTAATAGATATAATACGTTGTTGTTGGTAATCGCTAATTATTAATCCGTGAAAATCGAGGGTGGGCTGAAGAAGACTAATACGATATCCAGCAGCGGTTGAAGAATCACTTTGAAAATCTCAATATACATGTACCGTTGGTCTGAATGAAACATAATGTGCTACATACATGTAGATTGTAATTTTGCATTTATTTCAGCCTGTTTACTGTTTCATCTTTCATCAGTTCATGTGGTAGAGGGACATAACTCATATTATGTTTGCTGTGTAATAGCCTTGTGTTTGACGATGTTGGTTTGTATTGAACATACATTTATACTGTAAATGCATCGTAGAATGTTTTCTGTGCACGTCTCATTGTGTCATAAATAAAGCAACAAATCTATCGATTCACATGTCAAATTATATTTAAAGCGACGCCTTGTTGCAATATCCTGAAAACGACAGAGCTCACATTCTATGTCTTTTTTCCTTCAACTGGAATTGGTTAAGTGTACAGTAATTATTTGTTTGATATTTGTTTGGCGTATAGATTTCGCCTCTGTATGTACAGTTTGATGGATTTAGTTTGAATGGATATCCCTTCTTCTGCGATCAGACAGTCTCTTATGTGCGACGGCGTTTCTTGATTTTCATACAGAGACATTATACGCGCTCCTAAATAAGGGGAAATGCGACGCCTCTTCTCTACTGACATTTTGCTTACTGAATGACAATTTTGCTCATTACGAATGAATTTTAAGGACTGATGAACGGGCCTCAAGCTGCGGATTAAAAAAACGACTCCTTTTCCATTTTGACATCTGAAACTCGCGGCCTTTGTATTATCTAAGCCGTGACTTCTTTCACAGGTGGCATGAAACACTTCAGTGCAAAGGGACATCTACTCATTAATCAAGTGTAGGATTATAAAAATAATGTCACGCAAGGTTGCATTGTTAACGGAAGAATTTGGTTTTTCCTCTCTATATTTGTGATAATATAGCTATCCTTAAACACACCCCACGTCCCAATCGATCGGTCCAAAACTCGAAACTTAACAGAGCCGGTAAACCTCTCAATCGGATAAATACAATAATCACAGACTAATAAATGTTTTTTTGACCAATTTAATAATAATCCAATGACCGTTACACTCAAAATATGAATTTGTTACTTTTAACAAAATGTTTAACAAATTAATTTGTTCCATGAGAGATGACAAATTAATTTGTTAAAATCAATCCAACAAAATTTATTTGTTCAGGAAGTAAACAAATAAGTTCGTTTTATTAACAAAGTAAAATTGTTGCTGTATTAACAAAATAGGCCTATTATGTTAGACTAACAATTAAGTAACAAAAATGTTTTGCTTACACGATTGGACCATAAATTATTTTGTTAGGATGTTTGTTAAAATAAATCTGCACAAATCGATTATGCGGCCGATGTACATGAAGATTAAATAATTTAAGTGCGTACTTTTATTTCTTCACAGTGAAGTGGTAATGCAAGAAGTGAACAGTAAGGCAAGTTTTTAACCAATGCCAATAAGTTTTTGACAAATCAGCTGTTAAAGGAACAAAAACAGGCATCAGAGGCAGTCTCCCCTGTTTAATGACCTGGTTTGCGGAAGATAAAATATTGTGGGATAGGAATATCATCTGCGCGCACAAATGTCTAGATTGCGACACAAAAATAAAGATAGAATAACGTTGTCGGTGTATGTCGCTAAATATTAAAACTTAAAAAACGACGACATATAGCTAGTAGCCTATAGAGAGAAAAGATGGTATAGGTTAAAAGTCGCCTTCCCGTTGTGTTCCTGCTCATTTTAAGATCCATCGCAGTCAGATGACACTGAAATTGGTGCACGTGATCCATTCTCGCCAGTGAAAAGTGACAACAGAAAATTCGCTGGGGCCGTACGGAAAAGTATAACAAATCTATTTTGTTAAGACGACTGGACATAATCTATTTTGTTAAGAATTTTGTTAGAACAACAAATCGGATTCTGTTGCATCAACAAATTAATTTGTTACAAAGGCGTAACAAATTTGTTTTTCTTAAATTTTAACAAAATAATATTTTGAGTGTATCATCAACACATAAGAAAATCAAGAACGTAAATGACACTGTCCAGGAGCCATATTTTAAACGCGTGTGAGACAGTCAACCTCAAAACTGGATGTTAGACATTCGGAATCTCGTTCACTAACAATGCTGTTTACCGACACTAGTTTCATGCGAGACTTATCGCGATACACATATATACTTATCACCGGCACTAGGCCTATTACTTTTCCTACGCAAGATAGCCTATATGTGACTCCTACATTTACGCTGCATAGCGATATTCTCGTGTATGTCTCGTGTATTTCTACCGATAATCTCGCGTAGAAATGGCACTGTCTGCTGGCCTGTAGGGTACATATGTTCTCTTTCAAAACAAGAATCAAACATCACAAACTTCAGCACTGTGACGTCACAATCATGTCATTATAGATGTCATATCTGAAAAAAATACAAACACACACTTGCATGAAAGGTTTATCTGTGAATTATGAGAACAACTTTATGAATAATTCTATGAACTTGTATAATAGTAGGCCTATAGCACAGTATAAAAATAGTATACAGTACAGTAACCAGTCAAACACACAAGTAAAAGTATGTCGGTCATGCACTTCTAATATTATTAAGTGAAGATCACTTTAAGGTTACTGGTCACTGCTGGTCATTGTAAAGACCCATTCACACCAAGCGCAGATTTCCATGCGGATTATTCGCGCGGATTTTTATAGGAGCTAATTGCATGGGTTCTAATGTAAGCTTGCACACCAAGGCGGAATTTCCGTGCGGCAGAAAAAACATCCGCACGGACTTAAGCTCCCGCGAAAATCCGCCTGCGAAATTGTACTTTTAGCCGATGAAATGATTTGTTTTTATCGATGTCACAGCATTCGAACCTTTTGATTAGCCAGATAGCTTGTATTCAGTTAACACTTAAATTTAAGGAGACATATTATAGCTATGTGCGCAGTTAGTTTACGTTTTCATAGTAGTTGGAGATCTAGCTAATCATAGTTTTTTTCCGACGAACGTTTTCATATGTTGAATATTTTTGCACCAAATCACGAAGCTGTGTGTTGCTGAGGTGCAAATTATGACGAAGCTTCGTCTTGGTTGGACAAGTTAAGTTTATTGAAACAGCCCCAGGTCCGGACATCAAGAAGGAAAACGTTCCTTGGCTACGTCAGTGCAAATGTAAACTGTGAGGCTAAAGTTACGGTTCAGATACAAGCAAACAATGACATCGTCGCTGCTGCTGCTATCATGGCTCATTTAGGTTAAATTATAACTCACGAATTTGTTTTTCCGCTGTGCGGAATTGGAACACAAGAACGCGAAATTTCGCACCGAGTCCGGTGTGAATGGTTTAACGCGGAATTTTCGTGCTGCGAATATTTTGCAAATCTGTGCCGCTTTTCCGCTCCGCCCCGGTGTGAATGGGCCTTAATTCCAAGATTTACTAATACAAGGACAAGCTACATCAATAAATCAATAAGGATGACAATCAGTGTGGTCTACAAAGTTCATTGAGCATGAAACATAATAATAGCATACTATTTGCAACTAATTTGTAAGCATATTTTGTTTCAAAAACAGGCAAAAATTGACGCTGGTGGCAACCACCAAGCGCGCCACCCCCCCACCCTTCGACTTTGACGGCCTACCCTACCCCTGGGGGGTGAGGTACCCTCATCGTTTTTTCATGAAAATGAGCGCAAAGGATCAATAAACAATCATATCTGTTAACGTTTCTGTGCAACAGGAGAAAATCTGTCACAACATCCTCAGTTTTAATTTTCATTAAACATGCTATTCTAACTTTTTCTGATCTGGAGTTGTAATACCATAAGAATGGGGATCAGACAGAACCTGGAAACTACAGGCCTGTCACTTTAACTTGTACTGCATGTAAAATACCATTTAAAAAAGTTGCAATTATTTCATAAAAGTAATAACAAACTGAGGGATAACCAATATGGTTTCTATAATGCAACATCATGCATGACAAACTTTTTGAATTCCGTGAAGAGGCCACCAATGGCACCTTTCCACTGCATGGTAAAGGCTCTAGTCGACTCGGTTTTGGTAACAGGTACTTATTTTCCACACAGCATAGTACCCGCTCTATTGTAAGTCGGATCAGCTATGGGAAGTGCCAAACATTATCGTCAAAGTGACACAAAACACAACATCGCCTCACGCGACCCAAACAGAGGAGCAGTTGAGGGTGTAGAAGGGCCGCTGTTCTTAGTTCCTGGAAACAAGATTAGGTGCTTATTTGCGTGGCTGCTTATACATTTTAGCCCAATTGTTTTTTGTCCCATAAGAAGTCATATTCAGAATTTTCAGCTGGTCCATAACTCGCTTGCATTTGGCTGAAAATTGTTGGGGAGCTGCCATGTATTTGACAGCTAAGCGTTTGCTAACCCCATTATGCATTATATAATCATCTTACCTGAAGGTTGCTATCTTGTTATGTGCCCCTGAAGTGTTCATTCTGTGTCAAATTAGCTTGCAAGAAAGCTAGCTTGCTTGTTGTTCTGGAGACATATTTACCAGCCTGAGTCACGTCATTTTTTTAATGTTCGCACTTCAGATTGCGTTGCTGTGAAAATCATCATATTCCACAGTAATACTAATTATGTTATGTATTGTGTTGGTTGGCTTGTCCTCAGTCATGCGAATGAAGTTTCCTTCTGATCAATCAGTTTTCTACAGTGCACTGACCTCACATTTTAGCCTCGGCTCCACTTGCTTGGAACCTCAGCCCACGAGGTACGAAAAATAATACTTGGAACCAGGTACTATCCACAAAGGAAATACATAAAAAACCAAGTAAAGTCGGGTTGAGTAGAGGCAGTGGTGGAAGCGTGCTATGATGAGCCCAGGATAAAGAATTATTTTTAGCCCCTTCCACACTGAGCTTTAGCACCTTTTAGGTTAAAAAAATTCTGCTGGGGATTTTTCAGTGAAAATTTGTAATCTTTACTAGCTGGTGAAAACATTAACATGATGAAAAAACAAACAAAAAAAAATCTGCTGGGAATTTTTTGGGAAAATTTGATTTGTTTGAAATTTGCCATTTTGAGATATTGTGAGATAAGTGATGGTCAAAGAATTTACTGGAAGATTCCTCTTTGGCACCACACCGGTGTTAGCATTAAGGATTTTTCTTTCCATGAGTCCATTATTTCCACTGGACTCATCTGCTCTGAAGTAAGCTCATTTCTCTGATTCCAACTTCAAATTTCATGAGTCCAAAAAACCAGCATCACATCACGGAGGCTCCGGACAAAAATCCACCATGTTCATGATGTAGATCACCGCACTACAGGATAGACTAGGATGGGGGTATTGCAAGCAATAAACAAAGCAATAAAAATAATTTGTGAAATTAAAGAAATACATTTATTTGAAATTCAGATTCTTCTTATTGCAATTTCAACTTTAGAGTAGACTAAAAGGGATGGAATCAGTACTTATCATTACGCAGATAATGATGATTCAACCAGTACATCATGACAATATCACCTATTATCAATTCATCGCAAAATTAAATAGTAGGAAAACTAGAAAAAAATTTAATTCATAACATTGACCTGACTTGTTACTTGACTAGGAAGGAATTGGCAGAGATATTTTTACTATGCAAGAGAAGACATGCAGTCTCAGTGAGTGTGGAAGGCACCATCATTACTATTATCTACCACTGTTTAGAGTTTAGGCTTTCTGATTTTTCCTCAGTCCAAGTGAGAATTGCCTTAGAGTAGTCAAAAGTGTCCACATCAGTACCAGCGGCTGCCAATTTTGTGGCCGTTGAAAGGTTTTCATCCCCTAGATTGCACCTCAGTTTTGTCTTGATTCTGTTCTGGGTTGAAAAAAAAAAAAATAGTGGCAAAGCCACTGCGCCCGCTTGGCCAAACGTGGCCAAAATGGAGCGCCCCCTATTGGCCATAGTATCGCCCGATTGGGCTGAAAATCATACTTGGTCTGGACCTTAAGACGCTATATATACATATGAAATATGAAAAGGATCGGTGAAAAACTGAAGACGCTAGAGCGCAGACAAGCCAAAAGTTTACGCACGCACGCACGCACGCAAGGATGCACGACATACCACCACTAAAGACCCTGAGCATAGCATAAGCCCATTGGGCCTTTTGGCCAAGCGGGCAAAAAATTGGAGCATCTTAGCTCGAGGAATAAGGGAGTTAGAGCTGTTTGAAGTTTTGCAGAAAAGGCCCCCTGGTGGCCAAACCGAGAATCGCAGCATGCCCAAAATCAAATTGGAGCTAGATCTTGGGCCCATATACATGCATATATAATATGAGAAGGATCCTTCGAAAACTGAAGGCACTATTGCACTGAAAGAAAATCTGTGCATTTTACGACCTTTGACCTACATAACCTTATAATTTAGGTCAAATCAAAAACCCATTACATATTTGATGGACCCTTGGCAGAACAACCTACAGTAAAAATTTGAGCATTTCAGCTCATAGAATAAGGGAGCTAAAGCTGTTTGAAATTTTGCAGAAAAAGCTGCCTGGTGGCTAAACCAACAATCGCAGCACAACCAAAATCGAACTGGGGCTAGATCTTGGGCCCATATATATGCATATAAAATAGGAAAAGGATCCGTCGATAACTGATGGCGCTATGGCGCTGAAACAAAATCGGCACATTTTATGACCTTTGACCTATATAACCTTTAAAATTTGGTCAAATCATAAACCCATTGCATATATGATGAACCCTTGCCAGAACAACCTACAGTAAAAATTTGAGCATCTTAGCTCGTAGAATGAGGGAGCTTGAGCTGTTTGAAATTTTGCAGAAAAAGCCGCCTGGTGGCCAAACCAAGAATTGTAGCAAGACCAAAAACAAACTCGGGCTAGATCTTGGGCCCATATATATGCATATATAATAGGAAAAGGATCCGTCAAGAACTGAGGGCGCTATGGCGCTGAAACAAAATTGGCACATTTTATGACCTTTGACCTATATAACCTTTAAAATTTGGTCAAATCAAAAACCCATTACATATATGATGAACCATTGGCAGAACACTCTACAATAAAAATGTGAGCATCTTAGCTCGTAGAATGAGGGAGCTAGAGCTGTTTGAAATTTTGCAGAAAAAGCCATCTGTTGGCCAAACCAGGGATGGCAGCATGCCCAAAATCAAACTCCGGCTAGATCTTGGGCCCATATACATGCATATAAAATAGGAAAAGGATCCGTGGAAAACTGAAAGCTGTATTGCGCTGAAACGACGTAACGCATGCATGCACGCCCGCCCGCATGCACGAACGCTCAACAGACCACCACTAATGACCCTCAGTACAGCATAAGCCCCTTGGGCCTGTCGGCCAAGTGGGCTAAAAAAACAGGTCAAAGCTGCAAATTAATAATTGATGCCAACTTACTCAATACTTAGTAACACAACTGGTACTGTGGTAGCTAGGCCTAGGCTATACCATGTATACAAACACTGCTGTTCAACACTGTTATGAAGGGCCTGTGAAGTACAGTACAAAACTAGGCCTAACACAGTTAGATTTGCCTGCATCTGCATGACTGCCGTTACACGGTACTATCCATGCCGTCGCTAATTAAATCTGATTATACGTAAACACACATCGACGACATGCATAGCACGTACTGTACATACACTAGTACAGGCATGCCTACTCCTGCCGTACGGGACCTGTCACTATGGCTATTCTCAGTAATCTTTGATTCTTGTTTTTGATCTTATGCAAGAATGTGAGGGGATTGTGATCACTGAAGACCTTGATGGAAGTAGCTGAACAAGTCAAACAGACTTCAAAATGTTGTAAAGCCAAAACAAGTGCCAAACATTCTTTTTCAACTGTTGAATAGTTTTTCTGATGTTTATCAAACTTTTTGGAAAAGTAACAAAGAGGATGATCTACTCCATCAGTGTCTTCTTGCAGTAAAACTGTGCCTGCACCAATATCACTGGCATCAACAGCCAACTTGAACTCCTTTTTGAAATTAGGATATAAGAGAACTGGTGCATTTTTGAGGATAGCTTCAGCTGGTCAAATGAATTTTGACATTTTTCATCCCAAACAAATTTTGCATTTTTCTTCAGTAAATTTGTCAAAGGTTCAGAAGTGATAGAGAAATTTTCACAGAATTTTCTGTAGTAGCCAGCCATCCCTAGAAATCTCATTAGTTGTCTTTTAGTTGTAGGCTCAGGAAATTCAGTGATAACTTTTACTTTCGCATCAATTAGTTTGACTTGACCCTGTCCTACAGTATGACCTAAGTAAACAACTGTAGCTTTACGAAAGTCACTTTTAACAAGGTTGATAGTCAGCTTGGCATCACTCACTCTCTGAAAGAAGTTTCTGATGTAGGTGAGGTGCTCTTGGAAGCTGTTGCTGGTGATGATAATTTCATCAATATAAGCCTCACATCCAGGTAGTCCAGCGATCACTCTGTTTACCAGACGTTGCTAGGTGGCCGGAGAATTTTTCATTCCAAAGGGCATGACCTTGTATTGGTATAATCCATCTGTTGTGACGAAGGCAGAGATCTCCTTTGCTCTGTCTGTTAGAGGGATCTGCCAAAGCCCTTGAGGAGATCAAATTTGGTGACATACTTTGACTGTCCAATTTTGTCAATGCAGTCATCAATCCTGGGAATAGGATATGAGTCCGTTTTTGATAGAGCATTCGCTTTCCTGTAGTCCGTCACCATTCTACATGTTCCATTGGGTTTCGGAACTAGGATGCATGGAGAACTCCAGTCACTCTTACTTAGTTCAACAAAGTCATTTTCAAGCAGGTAAACTTCTTGTTTAAGGTATTTCTGCTTCTCTGGATTCATTCTGTAAGGATGCTGTTTTACAGGCTTGGCATTATCTTGTAAGATGACATCATGGTAAACCATATCAGTCCTTGATGGAACGTCGAGGAATATGTGACTATATTCAAATATGAGCTGCTTTAGCTGTTGTTGTTGAAACGGATCCAGGTGGGACAACTTGCTGTCAATATTTTGAAGAATGTCTGAATTTTCAAGTTTCGCCGGACCAGGTTCATTTTCCAAGGGGCAGTCACAATCTTTTTCAGAATTTTCCAGTTCAATTGTATTTCACACATTGACTGGCTTTTGCTGAGTGTCTCTGTCAATGTATTCTTTAAGTATGTTGATGTGACACATTTGTTTTTGTTTCCTCCTTCCAGGGGTTAAAATTATGGAATTTAGATCACTGACCTTTTTGAGGACAGTGTAAGGGCCAAAATATCGGGCTCTTAGAGGGTTTCCAGAAACTGGAAAAAGCGCAGGGACTTTGTCAGCAGTTTTAAAACTTCTATCTTGGGAATGAAGGTCATATCTGGCTTTCATTTTGCCCTGAGCTTCTTTGAGATTAGACTTAGCAAAGTCACAAGCCTTAGAGAGACGATTACGGAAGTCAGAGACATACTGAAGCAAGTTCATTGGGATATCATCTTCGGCCAGCAACTTTTCCTTCAGAGGCTTCAGAGGTCGATGGACTGTATGCCCAAAAACAAGCCCGAAAGGACTGAACTCAAGAGACTCCTGAACAGCTTCACGGGCAGCAAACAGAAGAAGATGGACACCTTCATCCCAGTCTTTCTCTGTGTCAAGGCAGTAGGTCCTTATGATGTTCTTCAAGGTTTAATGGAACCTTTCCAAAGCACCTTGACTCTCAGGATGGTAGGCTGATGACCTGTATTGTTTAATACCAAGCTCATGCATAACTTGTTGAAATATGCCAGACATGAAATTTGACCCTTGATCAGACTGGATAGACTTAGGAAGACCAACAAAGCAGAAAAACTTGGTAAGAGCCTTTATGATAGTCTTCACCTTGATATTACGAAGTGGAATCGCCTCAGGAAACCGGGTGGAAGCACACATGATAGTCAGTAGGTACTCACTACCAGATCTAGTCTTCGGCAATGGTCCAACAAAGTCAATGATGATACGACTGAAAGGTTCTTCAAAAGCAGGAATGGGCTTAAGTCGAGCCTTTGGAATATTCTGGTTTGGCTTCCCAACCATTTGACAAGTATGACAGGATTTGCAGTACTCCTGTACATCGGACCTCATGGCAGGCCAGAAGAAGTGGTTCCTGACACGTTGAAGGGTCTTCTTGATTTACAAATGACCTAACATAGGATTGTCAAGGGCCAGACTAAGAGTTTCTTGAAGATAAGACTTTGGAAGAACTATTTGATGGATTATCATCCACTCTTCATCTGCAGAAACATCAGGTGGACGCCACTTTCTCATAAGCACACCATTTTTGTAGTAAAAACAGACAGGAACTTGAGTCGCCTCTTGTTCACTTAAAGCCTGTGGTAGAAGATGCGCTAGATCACGAGCTTGTTGTTGCTCCTGAATAAGTTGTTTCCGAGACAGAATGTCATTAGAATGACCTGACAAGGACAAGTCTGAAGATTTCCCAGACATCTCAGGACTGGAAGGTTCCTGATGAAAAGACTGCCCAATGAAGGTGTCAGCCAGGTTGAAGTCCAGGTCAGCATCATCTTGAATAGCCTTTTTGGCCATAGAACGAGTAACTGCACATGAAGGACAGAGGTCTGGAATTTCCTCCTCTATAGAGTCAGATTCTTGATCAATCAAAGGAGTGTCAGTTACAACAGGGTAGGGCACAACCTTATCCCCAGCAAGACCATTACCAAGAAGCAAATGAACACCTTTCAAAGGAAGAGAAAACCAAACACCAACAGTAACAGGCCCAGAGACCAAGTCTGATTTGAGATGAACATTATGGAGAGGTACACTTGTAAAACCACATTCTACTCCTTGAATAAGGACATTAGCCTGAGTAGATGATTTGTCCGAAAAAGGCAGAATATCTGCAAGAATAAGAGATTGGGAAGATCCAGTATCCCTTAGAATTCGAACAGAAGCAGATGAGGAAAAATCATGTGAAAGTGAGACAAAACCATCGGTGATGAATGGCTCAAAACCCTCCATAACAGAATCAGACACAGAAGGTAGAAGATCAGGCGAACTGACCATTGATACAAGAGATTCTCTCTTAGTGAAAGCAGTTGGCTTGGTTTCTTCTCGTTGTTGTTTTTTCTTGAGAGCATAACGCTCAGAAATAAGGTGACCTTGCTTTTTGCAGTATTGGCAAGACACAGAAGGTAAAGAATCAGAGGATTGCTTCTCACTGGAAGGTTTCCTCTCAGAAGTGGCCTTAGAATCATGAGAAGTGTTATTAGAAGAAGTCTTGGACTGAGACTTGCCTTGAAATTTAGAAAAAGTGGATTTTTGGACAAAAGAAGACTTATGAGTCAAAGCATAACTATCAGCTAGGGTGGAAACATCTTGCAAAGTATTTTGCTTGTTTCTCCTCAAGGAAAGTCTTAATATCAGGCTGGATACACCTTTCGAATTCCTCAACCAGAATAAGTTGCCTCATTCTGTCAAAATCTTTCTCAACTTTCATGGAATTACACCACTGATCAAACAACTGTTCCTTCAACCTGCCAAATTCAACATGAGTTTGACTGGCTTCCTTGCGAGAATTCCTAAATTTTTGCCTGTAAGCCTCAGGGAACAATTTATAACCCTTCAGAATGGCAGAATTGACAAAATCATAATTAGAACACTGTTGGACAGATAACTGGTTATAGATTTTCCTCGCTTTCCCAGTAAGAACATTTTGTAACATCATTGTCCAATGCTCTTTTGGCCATTTCAAATTTTCAGCAATTTTCTCAAAATGGGTAAAGTGTTGGTCTCCATCATTTTCTAGGAAGGGAGGAACAAGTCTGATGTGTTTAACCACATCAAAATGATCAGAAAGTCCTAAAGATTTTGTAACAGTACCTGCTTTTATTTTCTTCATTTCCAATTCGTACTGCATCCTTTTTTCTTCCAGTTCTCTCTCCAATCTTCTTTCTTCCAGTTCTCTCTCCTTCTCCAACCTTCTTCCTTCCAGTTCTCTCTCCCTCTCCAACCTTCTCTCTTTCAATTCTTTCAGGCGTAGCTGAAATTCAAGTCTTTGCAGCTCTGTTGCAGGCACCTCCACATCTTTAATCAATTCTGCTGCTTCTTCCTCAAAGATATCTTCATCGATGAAATGTTGCACTGAAATGTTGAATATTTCTTGTTTCTTCATTGATGATTTCACATCAGATAATCCAAGGTTTGAGGCTATTTGCAGCAAGTCCTTCTTCTTTGCCAGCACAATTGATTTCTGGGTTGGAGTTTTCAAAAAACTTTCAAGATCAAAAGTCATGATTGCTGGTTTTTCAAATAGTCACAAGATTTAAAATAATAGTTCAGCTTTAATCTTTGGTGAATCCAATCATTGATCCAATGAATGGTTTATCTCAGTGGGACCTCCAATTTGTTATGACTTGAAAATCACAACAAAGAAAACTAGCAATGACAACTTAAACAAATTTATTCTTCACTGAAAAAAAAAAAAAAACTTCCACAAATAATTCACTGTTTAATCTTAAAATAACACTCTAATGCCACTATGTAACTCCGTTGCCAAAACAAAAACTGTGCCCCCACTGACCAAAATCACAGCATTTATATAGACTAGCAAAATTCTGGAAAGATCTACAGGATTCCAGGGTAATCCCGCCCCCTCCAGGCAGGAAGATGCCAGAGGCTTCTAGAAAGCACTAGTCTATTACAAAAAGAAGTGATATTACATCAGATCATGTTTTGCTATAGACACACCACCAGAGGGTGCTGAAGAACAAAATAAATAGCTGACCAGCAAGGCAGCAAAAACAGCATGTAACAAATCTCCATTTACAAATGATATACAGTGCTTTACATAAAATACTCATACATAACACTATCACATTCACTCCATTGTTTTGCAATACCAACATGATCACTATCTCATAATGCATACCAACACAAATGCCACATCCACCACAGTACTCTAATATCATTCGATGTAAGAACCCTCCTTCATTTATTGGCCGTTTGCCCCAAATCTTTCGGAGGCGGAGTTGAACATGACCAACTCGCTTGCTCGCCATTTTGATTTTACCTGGTTTTCCCATGTCCGATCAAACCTCATACCCAGCCAGGATGTTTAATGTACGCAATGTGCACTCTGTCTGTGTTCGGAGGCTGTATGCAGGTTAGGTTTTTCCCACTACCATGCGATCAGGAAGAACCGTGGGTCCGGATTGCTATGCCGAGGGTAGTAGAATGACAAGTAAGCGCATGTTTGTGTTGTTTTTATATCTGACTGCCGGATTTTATTTTCTTTGGGTAAAAATCCATGTGTCAAAATTAGCTTGGACATTTTCACCTAAGAAAACCAGAAATATCGTACATCCGGCTTGCGTCCTGAAATATTTATGAAGATTTTTTGATTCTGTGTTGCTTAGTTAAAGCACGTCCAAAGTGGATTTTTATGCATTCAGGGACGCATGGACACATCTTCATGCGAACCCTGCACACTGCTCTTTCATGCCAAAAAAAAGCAATTTGTGTCTTATTTGCCAAAGTATTGCCAACATAATAGTTGCCACGGCAACAAATTACCTGTTTTCAAATTTAAGTAAATATGAGGTTATTGCAATGACAACAAACTAAAATTAATCCAGTTTTAAATTTAAATAGGCAAAATCTTTACACTCTAAGATTGCCATGAACAAAAACTGACATCGGATTCTTGTCCAATAACTAGCTGATTTCCAAAATGTCTCATTCACTTTTGGCGTTCAATGAAACATTCACAAATGCGAGGCATTGTACTCCTTTACAGTTTGTCTTAGTCGTTGAACGAAGAGTTTGTTTCCTTTGTCCTTTCAGAGTGACGGCCCCAAAACCTGGCAAAGTCAGCATGTACCGCTTCAAATGCTTGTTCACAGAACCAGGCTAGACCACAGTTGTGCTGATGACAGAAGGCTCTCAGGTGGTCTCCAAAATGTCTTATTCACTTGTACTTACTCCCCGGCTGGGGGGATCATGTCCTTACGTTTTGCGATGCTTACATGCAGCTGTCCATCAGTAGGACTTCAAAATTTCATATCAGAGACCACCTGTGAGCCTTCTGTCATCAGCACAACTGTGGTCCAGCCCAGTTCTGTGAACAAGCTTTTGAAGCGGTACATGCTGAGTCGCATTTGTGAATGTTTATTGAATGGCATAAGTGAATGAGACATTTTTGAAATCAGCTAGTAATTGGACAAGAATCCGGTGTTCGTTTTCGTTCATGGCAATCTTAGAGTCTGCACATTTACACTAGTTTCATCAAACTTTTATTTTGCCGTCACTTTGACTGAGTAACCGTAAGAGTACATTGACTAACTAGCTAACTACCGTGATCACATTTTGTTAATGGCAGATCTTCTTTTGTTAGGGGAATAAGCTTCTGTCCGACATGAGATGAACTTTCGGCGCAGAGAAGATCTCCTCTGGGAAAGTGACGAGTGGCTGCTCGTTTTATGTGGCACACAATAAAATGTGATGGAGTAATACTAATAAAAGTACAATGAAGCGTGATCTCTGCAGACTGTATTTTAACAATTACCCTCATGCAGCTCCGATTGAGGCGGTGGGGACTCGTCCGTGTCCCCACTGCCTCGAATTTGCACAATGTACGGGGGAGCCCTGCTGCCACGCGCTCCTCAAATGGTGACAGCTGGAGGTTTGAGTCTGGTTGGCCTCCATCGGTCCGTGCGCTGCTGCGCCTGAGCGCAGCAACCCGTTTTTTGGTGGCGATCTTAAAATCGGACTACTTTTTCTAGCCTACATGTAAAGCATTTGGACTGTCAGTTATGTAGGCTATATAACATGAAATATCATGGATCTATAAATTGAATTTATTAATGAATTAAATCAAACCTCCGGTTTTCCACCCCAACAGTGTTTACCGCAGCAGCAATAGTTTTCCAAACTGCAGCCTTCTGGGCTCCCTGTATGCCACTCTTAAGGCTTCCAAGTAAAATTATTTTGTTTTTCTCCACCTCGAATGTGATCATTTATATTTCCTCCTCAGTGAAGTTCTTTCTTCTTAGCCGTCTTTTGAGAGTCCATGTCGTAAAGTGGGCAGGACTATGCCTCCCGGAGCATGAATTTATAGGGGCGTGTCATGTAAATTACAATAGTTTCAGCCGCCAGATTTATCAACGCCGCGCCAGTTCTACACTGAAATCAGTGACGTACACACTTTTAGTAAATCAGACATGAAACTTGGCGAACGCTGATATTTACACCAGAATCTACACCAGATCCTACGCAAGTTTGATAAATGAGGGCCATTGGGAGGACTTGAGGAAGGTCAACCTGTGCTGTCTGTAATAAAATTAAAAATGGATGGAATGTTGTAAAATCTCAGTGTGTAGTGGGCAAAGCTAAAATCACTTAAAGGGACTATGTCAGCCGGGGCGCATGCGCGCGACGAAGCAAAACTTCTTGAAAATGTGTTACAACTATTTCAAGTTCATTGGAGATTTCGTGTACGCCTTTACAATCGGTTTATATCGTGTTCATCCTCGAGAAGTTTTATGAAATTTTTTGGTAAAAATTATCTTTATTGATCGTAGAGCCTGTTCGTATTATGATTTTGTCATAGTTCGGGTGTTTGTAGCGTTAATATTGCTTCTAAGTTAGCCTACGTTGATTGTTATGTCGTCCCATGGCGGCCGTCGAACTGGGAGCGGTCGCAAAAAGATCTATGACAGCTGCATGTCAGACAAAACGTTGCTACAAAGAGGTTCTGCGAACATTTAAGACAGTTACTTGATAAAAATTTCCCCAAACTTCTCAAGAGTGCACGCCATGCAAACAGATTGAAACTCCACTACAAATTCACAGGTTTACCTTACTTCGCACTTTCAATGTGTTTTTGCCCAAAGAAATATGGATGGATAGTATAATTTACTCTTCGTGGGTTTCGGCAAAGATAAATGTGGTCACTCTAGCAATTTCGCGTTTACAGGCCATCCTCTGTATTTAAAACAGCGACGAAGGTACGCTTTACACACGTACTAATAAGCTTGGGGTTTGTATTTCTGCTCCCTTGATATCGCACTGCATGTATTAAAGTGTTTATCGACTGGACTCTTCTACGCATGTGCACCAGCTGACATAGTCCCTTTAAAAAGAAGGTTCACCAAGGATTATACCACAAAAATCAGCTGAATCAGGTGCTAAACAGCTCATGGACAACAAACTTTGAAAGGACAAATGAGACTGGAGCACACTGATAAATTTACAACCTTTATAGCGCAAACAGACTAACATTTCAACACTACTGTGTCCTCATCAGAGTCAAATAGGACAAAGACATGAGGCAAACAACATATTGTAACGCCGTGGCTGGGGATAATGGACTGTGGGGGGGAATGTTTATGTTTTATGTGTTTATTAGGGGTGTACAGCGATGCCATTATCTGTATCTGTGTAGGCAACAAAATTATCTGTATTTGTATCTGTATCCGGATATGAAACCAGAAATCCTGTGTGATTTGTCACAGGAGCTTTGACAATTTAATTATTAAGGGCTGATTTCACAGAAGCGTTTTAAGGTTTACACGCGGATAACTTTCTTAAAGCATGCGTTAAATTTAAATCACCGTTTCACAAGGCACAACTGTCTGTGTGCGTCAAAATAATTGAAATGCCTGCGGTCAAATGTGAAAACTAGTACCACAGATTGATTTGCACCTAAATGAGTGACGCGGACCTGCCTTCATCTTGTTGCCTGGTAGATTTTGAGCAAGACTTGTCTTTTCTGGAAAAGAATTGCATTAATAAAATAAATGACATAAATGCATAAATGAGTTGCTTTCTTTCGTTTCTTAACCACTTAAAGGAGGACTATCATGGCTGGGAAAGTTGGGTGTTATTATTTCACTATAGCATGAAAAAAGCTCCTACGACTTTGTTTTCTTTATTTTGCGATTTCTTTAATTTTTATGAGCGATTTTGCAAAACTAGTGGACCGCGCCATTTTCACCACAGCAGACGAAAATTCACCTCGATCCGCTTTGGGGCGCCCTAATTGTGACGTCAGTGCGGCTGTCAGCGCCATGAATTTCCATTGTCCTGTGGTCCTGCATTGAGATTGTTGAATGACTGAGATATTCCCGCTTCCTCTATGGGGCAGACAGACGAGCTTGATTATTACCTTTTTCTATCCGACACAACTTTAATTTAGAGGTGAACTAACATCAAAGGCCATTTGAAATGCTTCCGGAAAGAAAAGTGCGATTTGAAGTCTGCTAATTACCAGCGAGGCTGGACAGCTGCTGTCACCTTGGCATAATTAGCTCACCTTAAATCAATTCCCGTGTACTTTGCCTAACTTGTAATCAAGCCATTTATTCAGCCAACTGACTAATCAAAACCGAAATCAAGCCAATAATGATTTAGAAGAGATAATGAGAAGCAGACAAACCGAACCAGGCTATTGACTAGATTGAAATAATGTCAGTAATCTGATTAAATAGCTGACCTCTGAATTCCACCTCTCGTCGGAAAACTTTCACGTATTATTAAAAAAGATTTCTTAAAAATAAAATCATGTTAAGATGGCCCTGGTTTTAAGCGCCTAAAAATATACTGTAGTAGAAAACATTGCATGAGGCGATCAAACGTGAATGTGAGAGAAATTATTTTCGCATTGCAAGCAAAGGACAAATGCAATCAAGACTGGGCAAGCACGTTCAGGCAAATCTGTGCATAAATTTGAAACATTTTTTATTTAATAATTGAACAAGATTCGCACACAACGGCCAAATGTAATAATCAAGCAAACACATTCAGGCAAACTGCATGCTGAACTAAGCAAAGTTAAGGTCTTCAATCATCCTCCTCTACTCGACAATTGCTTTCACCCCTTCCCATTTACTTGGCTCAATTTGCAATCAAACAGTTGATTCGCTCAATGAACAATTTTAAATTGGTTGGTAGTCTAATTTATTTAGATATCCATGTATTCAGACATTTTGAAATCGCATGCAGCATGCACATGAATGCATGTGGCAGCCGCAGTGACGTTACGATCTCGCAACTTCTCATGCCATTTGTGGCGTTAATGGCGGCCTCCTGGAAACAGCAATTCCGGCTAATTGATGGTCATTTAGAAGAACAGGGGGTATGTATGGACAAAAAATCGACCGTGGATATTATGTTGGAATTAATTACTATAAGATTAAGTCAAAACGTGTAGGTCAGTATAGTCCTCCTTTAATTGAGGGGTTTTGCAAGGCCACGTTTTTTGTTTACATCTACGTTTGCATATTCTAAAAAGGCTACCCTGAGTGAAGTCCGAACTGCATTTTTACTCTTCGCCAATAATGAAAACACGAATGAGTGTATGGAATCACTGCGAATGCCGAGGATGAAACAATCTCGGTGAAGGATGCGTGTGACGTCGCATCTTGATCACGTCTACCGGACTCACAAAGAAAGTTTGACACTCTTTGAAGTGAAGTGAAATTCTCACCACGTTTTTTTTGCCGACATCTCTGTGTGAACTGCGTGTCCACAACGCGACGACCCTTACATACGGGGTTATTAACCGGTAATGACAATTGGAAATGGCCATTATGCAATGGCAGGTTGTCATAATTTGACGGCACCTGTTTAGTCTGAGGGCTAAACGCAAGGATATCTGTGTGCAGCTAAACGTGCGATGATCCCATCTCGTGAAATGGTGTTTAAACGTTTGTTTAGCTGTCTGCAAACAACGCCATTTTAACATGCGTTTAAAATTTAAACGCATGTTAGTTATACACACGATAAAATGCTTCTGTGAAATCGGGCAGAGATGTTGTGTGGGGCCTAGTTTGAGAGAACAGATGTGCAACTGGAGCATTTTAGTGTTGTTTCCCTGTTAGTCGCGACTCCCGAAAAATGACGCCAATATTCGTATGGATTCTTTATCTGTCAATCTTGCAATATCTGTGTTTTCCCGAATACTATATTCGGCTTTGGGTACATCCCTAGTGTTTATAATTGTGTTTGGGGTGTTATGAGGGAGATGCCGCGTAGGGGTATTCGTTAACTGTATGGGGTGGGAACCTTTACGTTTTAGCGATTCCACCCAGGAATCTGAATGGGGTGATACACAGTGTAAGGAGGACTGTTTACATTCTTTATCGCAGTCTGAGCGCGGGACGTATGAGACACTTAGGACGGACAGTAAAAGCGGCATTCTCAACCTCCAGGGTTAGCGGCCTGTAAGCCAGGCGCCAGGCAAATAAATCTGGGCCAATTTGGAAAACAAATTGAACCTGAATCTCCGCTCCTTCTTTGGTTGCTTAGCTGCTACTGCCACGCTACAATATAGTGAGCCTAAAACAAGTGTACAATTGTCATTGGTTAGAAAGGATTTCAAATGTACTGGATTATATGAATGGATCCAGCGATGGGAGTGACCAAAGTCAATGTCCAAGGGACATGGCCCCAACTTACTGTCAGAAAGGGCAAACACAGATCACTCTCAAAGTTAACAAAGACAAGAAAAAAACAATGAGTACAAGTTGATGAGAGGAAACATCACAGTAGCCTATACACATGACAAAGGGTAAACACCATGTACACACCGGGAGATGAATGTAATGTCAAAGACCTTTATTTTGCACCAATAATGCAGAGATAAATAAATATCCTCAGGTTGCAGGACATCATAGATGACCACTCTCGATGATATGTACTGCATAATCTTATGCTCATTTGCAACACCAACAGCCACTCGAGGTGAGGCGTTCCAGTCCACCTCGCTCAGCAGTTCTCAGTCGAATTTAATAAAAAGCAAAACTAAATGTGGTACTGTAGACTTCAAAAAAGTTGAAGAATTAAGAAGAATTTTGCCAAATAATGTATCCGGGGCGTCGTTATGTAATCCAACAGGACAATGATCCAAAGCACTCAAACAACCGTATTCAAAGATTTGTGAATAAGAAACGCATCAATGTTCAGGAGTAGCCACGTGAAAGCCTAGACCTGAAACCCGATTGAACACCTTGATGAAATGGAGCGACAGCATGAGGATGCCACACCATCGAACAAGAAACAGCTCAAGACTCTAGTCCAGAAAATGTGGAATGGAGAAGCGCAGAATATTTGCACCAAACTTGTTGATAGTATGTCAAGGAGACTATAAGCAGTGATTGTGGCAAAAGACAGGCCAAAAAGTACTGCATAGTGCCACAAACTCTCAGTGCTTACTGCGCGCAGATAACTCTTGGGTCAGTAAAATAACCTGATGAGGTACCAGAACTAAAGGGTTAATTTGTGTATTTCAATTTTGTTAGCAAATAATGAAGGAAGCGACTGGTGTATACAATTAATAATTTTTTTAGTTCCTAATCTATCGTTTTCTTAATTCTTCAACTTTTTCCAAGTGGACAAATAGTTATTAGGGTGACTGTATGTGTGAGCAAAGCAAAACAAAAAATGGTGCTGATATGTCGTGAACGAGGGGCTAACCTCCCAAGGCACTGTCCCCAATAACCAGATCCACCCAAGACTCAGGCAACACGCAAGAAATGAATTCCTCACAAGTTTATTTTTGAAAATACACTTAAAAATGCAGGTCAGCAAGTAGGCAGGCCAGTATAACTAGGCAACCACAGGAGGGCAGTAGCCTCACCACCAACAGGCTCCAGTACGAACACAACGCCCTCCCCCCCCAAACACATCAAAACCCACAGCAATATATAAGTGAGAAGGCATCAAATCACAGATTACTATCTACCATAAAACACACTCCCAAAAAATAGCAATAAATGAATCAACTCATCAATTCATTACAGCAAAATCCCAATAAATAACAATAAACAAATCAATTCATCAATGTATCAATTATAGCAGAGCACCAACTCCACAGAAAAAAGGAGAGGGATGAGGTAAGCTTTCAGCCTAAGGCCAGCAGGTGGCAGCAAACACATCCCCACAGTCAGCCCCACTCTCCCCACTTAAGTCCTGCTCAATTAAAATAGTCCGTACTGGTCGGCCGCCGCTGCCGACCAGTACAAATAAAATCCAATATCTCCGCACTAATTTAACACAGCACCAACCCGCTCTCCAACAGACTGGTGGCAGTAGCAGATCACAGGATCCGGGCCGATGACGTCACGCCTCGGAGCGAGAGGAGATGACGCAGTCCTGATCAGCTGGAACTTCCCATTCAGCTGGCAGCAGATAACGCAGCGATCCGTACACAACTTAATTGGAGGATTTGAGAGCCTTGACCGCAGCCTGAAACACCAAACGTCCGCCTCCTCTTCCCACTTCCTGATTGCGATGATTGCCCCGGTCTCCTTGGCTAAACTGCAAACGCACAGGCAATCAGGGCCAGCCTTCGCCGCAATTGCGGCAAATAACACAACATCCAAATGATTGAGAAGGTAACTTCAACGTCCCTTAAGTAAATACTTAGCTTGCGTTGTATCGCCCACACACTGGCACCAATTGCTCCACTGCAACTGCAGCTGCCCTGTGTCCTCGTCGCTGCGTCTCCCCGGTCTGCCCCTTTTTTTGTTCCCATCCATCAGACAGCCCTTTATTATAAAAAGAAGCGCTCCAACGCACCCAATCCCCACTCCGTTTCAATCAATCAATCAATTAAGCAATCGTTGTCATTCGCGCAAGTTGGATCAGCCACTACACCTTCCCAGTCTTTTTCCCTAGTCATTAAAGTAGTCTCATAGTCCAAAAGCACAAGTCCATAAAACCTACACATAATAAATCACACTTTACAACACTAGTCACACATACAACTGTTTAAAAACAAGGGCGCGACATTTCCCTCCCCCCTTTCAAGATGGTCGTCTACTCACAACGGACTGTAAGAGGGCCCTAGCCTCTCGCCCCGCATGCCCCATTATGCACTGTTGGCACTCAGCTGCCCATCTCCTGACATCTCGAGCCATGTCATCCCAGTAGACTTCGCCCGAAGGGGCCTGCACCATGCGCTGACCCGTGCATGACTAAAGGCCTGGTGGTAGGACTCCCAGACTTTCCGCTGCTCTCCTGCTAGCACCACTATTGGCATCAAGGACTATTTCGTGGTAGGGTCTTGGCTGGTCCAAACTAGGACCCCGTCGAACATTTGCAGGCGCTCCCACTCCCGCAGTAGCGCCCCGTCCATTGGCTGAAAGACACCTTGGATCCACCTGCTGCCGTGATTTTCCTGCAGCCTTCCACTGGCGATCCACCCCAAATCAAGCGTCGGTTCCTGAAGTGTCCACCAGTCAGTCTGCAGACCTGGTTCCTCTGGGGGAACCCCCATGCCCTCCATGCTTAACGGTTGAAGTTGGGTGGCACACACTTTGACCAGGTGGGTGGTCGCCTCCGTGGGCAACCGGGACAGAGCATCCGCATTCTGGTTGGAGGACCCTGGCCTATAGCAGATTTCAAAATTAAAGTTGGCCAGCTGGGCAGCCCAACGCTGTTCGGTTGCCCCCAAATTTGCTGTCTGCAGATTTGTCAGCGGGCGGTTATTTGTGAACACCTTGAATGAGGCACCCCACAGGTAGTCCTTAAATTTCTCAGTGACCACCCATTTTAATGCCAGCAACTCCAGCTTGAACGAACTGTAGTTTCCGTCATTCCTTTCTGCCGGATGGAGGCTGCGGCTGGCATAGGCGATCACCCTTTCTTTGCCTTCTTGTACTTGTGCCAGTACTGCACCCAAGCCTTGAAAGCTAGCATTAGTATAAAGGTGGAAGGGGACTTTAAAATCGGCATACACCAGGACAGGGGCCTGGAGGAGGACCCCCTTCAGTCTTTCAAATGCAGCTTCGCAAGCAGGAGTCCATGTGATTGCAGCTGTCTTCTTGCCCCCAGTTCCCTGGAGCAAGCTGTTTAAAGGCATTGTGATCTTGGAGAACCCAGGGACGAACCGTCGATAATATCCTACAAAGCCCAGGAATGATCGCACATCCCTGACTGTGGACGAAACGGGCCACCCTTGCACTTCCGACATCTTCTCTGGATCAACTGACACTCCCTCCTGACTCACAACATGACTAAGGTCTGTCACCTTCTGCTGGAAGAGCCGACACTTCAGGGGTTGCAGTCTAAGGCCATGGTGGTGGAGCCGCTCGAACACTTGCTCAAGGTGGGCCAGATGGCTTTTGAAGTCAGGGGAAAAGACGATTACATCGTCAAGATCAATTAGGAGGAAGTCATTCACCCGCTCCCCCAGACACCTCTGCATGAGGCGCTGGAATGTAGCGGGTGCATTAAAAGTCCAAATGGCATCCTCTGCCACTGGTAGAGGCCCATGGGGGTGATGAAGACAGTTTTCTCCTGGTCACGTGGGTTAACCTCGACCTGCCAGTAACCACTGACCAGGTCGAGAGTCGAATACCACATGGCTTTCTTCAGCCCAGTGAGGCACCACATTTCTTCCGCACTAAACCATTGGGGCGGCCCAGGGGCTGGAGCTCTAAGTAACCACCCCACTCGCCAACATCAGCTGGAGTAGCGCACGCAACTCAGCGTACAGGCTGGGGGGGACTGGGCCGGTAATGTTCCCGTATGGGGGGGGGCATCGCCTGTTGGAATTTGATGCATGACTGCACTTGTCCGTTCATAATCCTCCTCATGGGCAGCGAAGACACAGGTCCACCTCTGGAGCAGGTTAGTCAGTTCTTGCCATTCCACTGTAAGTCCCTCACCCTGAAGGGATGTGGCTGGATGGACACAGTCACCGGCGGTGCCCACCGAACGTACATCGACCTCAACTTCGGAGATGCCGGTGGGCCATAATACCAGCTGCTTCTGATCTTGGATATCCGAGGGGGCTATCTGTGTAACATGGGCTAATGGCTTACGGGGGGGGGCAGTTCCACTGGATAGGGGTGTGGATTGCACACACGGAGGGGTAACTTGCCCGCTCTCATCTTCACTATTGCCCAACCTACCCTCCACTCCCTCGTCTCGCTTCCAAGGTCTTCAACTACTACACAGCAGTCATGGCGGCCAGCGGCCTTCGGCACAGATTCCCATACCATCATCTCAGACTGAGGCCGTGGCAAAATAGGCTCTGGGGGGTATAGTCGGACCGTTCCCTGGAAAGCCATTGGGACGCTGACGGCCTGCACACGTTGACAGACCTGGAAGGCCTTCTCCCATACCCGGCCGGCTCGCTGTGAGACGGTGGACTTGAATGCGGCCAGGCCAGGGTGGCCATCCTGGAACAAGGCCTCCCAGCAATGATTGATCATGTTCATCCCGAGGATGCCATAGTCAGACTGAAGACAATCATCCTCTACTACAATGACTCCCTTGGCCGGCACGGTGATGCCCCCTATCTTGAAGTCTAGAATGGCATATCCACTGTTGGGTAGCTTCAGCCCACTGGCAGCCTTTAGAGTCAACCAGGGTATCGCTCCGGCTTCGTGGACTGGCTTTTCTTGCATATACCGGTGATACAAAGTCTGGCTGAATAAGGTCACCTGTGAGCCAGTGTCCAAAATGAAGGGAATATTCTTCCCCTGCACCATGACCTCCACTTCAGGGCACTGTCCAATTACTGCGGGCTTAAGGGGGGCATCCCTAACCTCTGATAAGACCTCCGTCTTCAGGGTCTCTCGCATCTGCTGCCAATCCTCAGTGGTCTTAGCCAGTGGGGGGGCTGGGGGAGGCACGTAGGTCCGTCTGGTGCAGACCTCCTCCGCTTGGCGACTCTGTTCCTGTTCCACAGCCTTAGCCTCTTTACACATATCCTCGAATGTCAGAGTGGGAGTCCTTCGCAGCAGCCTCTGGAGCTCAACCTGGAGGAGCCTTGGGCGAAGTCCAGTGACTAACTGGGACCGTAGCATCTCTTCGTCATCAGCATCCTCGCCTCTCTCCTTTGTATGCCACCTGGCAAGAGACTCACAAAGTCGAAGGATGAATGCCCCCACATCCTCCCCAACCTGTTGCCTACAAGTGAAGAAGCAGGCCCGTAACTGAACCACTGTGACCTGCTCCCCATACACTTTAGCTAGTGCAGTGAAGATCTTATTTGGGGTATCACGGTCTCCTGGGGCAAGCAGTAGGACATCCCTCCTAGCTTCTCCTTCCACCTTCCAGGGCATTCAGCACAAAATCAACTTGCTGGGCTTGATTAAGTTTTTGGGCGCGAATGAATATTTCCATTTGATTTTGCCAATCTGTTAAGCCTATAACATCTTCAAGCAAATCCATTACTTCCAACCCCTGAGTAAAGAAAAGCGCAAGAATCTCTTTCATGTGCATTGATTGAAAAATTGCTGACTACAGCAGGCGAACGTAAATATGCCACTAAAACTCGTGCCGAATGCTTGAAAGTTGACAGGTATGCGTTATTAATGAAAACTGGCCGCACCTGATAATGTTGGGAGTTTTCAGTTTCTGTAATGGTAATTTCAATGAATGATTGAAAACAAGTCATGATCAATCATTAATTTTAAAGCTTCGTTCACACTTGGCCCTGAATCAGCTCAGGGGCGCGGACCGAATTTGGGAATAAATTCGTAACTAATGGCTCTAACTGTTAAAGTGCACAGCTGTTCACATTTACCGGGACGGATTCTGTACCGGACACCGAATCAGTTCAGATAGGTCGCGGACCCATTTTGTCAGGTCCGGTGAGAAAATCTGTGGACAGATTTCTACTTTTGACCACTCAGCGTCAATCAAAATACTAACCCAAACAAACATGGCGGAAAGCGTCGAACAACTTATCATTGAGGTGGAAAAAAAGTGTCTTTATGCAACTTACCCACTGTCGCCGTCTTCTCTTTCTGACATTTTGTGTTGCAATACATAAAAGCAGCAGTTCCTTGTCTGCCATGTTGTTGTTGTCGGTATCCAAGTTTTCTGACACGTGACGTCTTCGGAATGTTCCGATTGGTTATCCATCTTGACCTAGATACTGGACACCGTCACGGAAGACAATAGTGTGAACACGACGCATCCGATCAGTTATATGTCCTGAATTTGGTACGGGCCCCTGAGCGGATTCGGGGTCTAGCGTAAACGTAGCCTTTGGGATGGTTTTGAGCTTCCCCTACTGCCAGTTCACCAGCCGCCCCTGCTTTCTGTGTTGAGTTTGCATGTTATCCTCGCATTTCTGTAGGTTTTCTACGGGAACTCGTTTCCTCCCACAGTCATGCACATCAGGCTAATTGGAGACACTATATTGCCCATAGATATGAGTGTGCGACAATTAATTAGTGAACTGTTCAGGGTTCCGCCCGCAGTCAGCTGGGACAGGCTCCAGCTCCCCCTGTGACTCCAATAAAGGAAGTACACAGGTAATGAGAACAGATGGATAGATATAGAAAGGCATGCATGTCAAAGAATCATAACTGAATATGCTACTAATTCAGTATTTCAACAACATGAAAGCGAAAGAGATCACAATGCAGTAAATCACAGTGTACTGAAATGCAGTGCATTGTTATGTATTGAAATTCAGTTAATCGCAAATGTATTTCAATAGAGATGCAGCATATTGTAATGAAGCTCCAGTGAAAGTTCAGTTAGGAAGACCCTCCTCTCCCATTCTTCTGCCAGTAGTTTATTTTCATTCATTTAACTGCTTTCACTCCTCTAATGCATGCTTACTCATAATTTCTGCTGTGATTTTGCCGGGCTGCCAACTGAGACATCAGCTGATCAACTGCATCGAATGCCACTGCAACATTCCAACACCGTTAGCCTTTTATCTCAGGGCTGTCTTTTTAAATATGATTCTGTCTCCACCTTTAGTACGTCCATGCGGCTGTTATGTGCACCGTCTACTTCCCCGTCGCTGCCCAGTCTTCACAGGTTCATCAGTTTTATCATTCATCTTCCTCATCAGCCTAGCAGTCAGCAGTCATCAACCATCACCACCACCACTGTCTGGACTCCTCGGGGGGATTTATCCTGCTGCACCTCGGGGCAGATGCTGCTGAATGACAAAATCCCTATCTAGTCCAAGCTCCCACGACTTTAAGGCTGTCATCATATCTGTTAATCAGTGCTGGAGTCGAGTCCACCCAATCAGAGTCCGAGTCCGAATCCCTACCTTTCGAGTCCGAGTCCTTGGTAACCAAGACCAAGTCCGAGTCCAAGTCACAGTTTCCGAGTCCGAGTTCTCTAGTCACTGTGCAAATTTGACATGTACCGTTTTATGTGAACTGTGAACAGAATGTCAATAAAACTACCTTTTACCATTATGACATCATTCATGTTTCCTTGCAAAACCATTCTGGAAGACCATCATTGATGCAAACACATCTTTTGGAACAGAATTTTCCCTAGCTTTTAGGCAGTGGTCATAAGCAGGCTGCTTCCATCTGTGAACTGGTTAGTCAGATAAATTTTAACAAAGCTCTAGCCTCTAACACGTAAGTGCAATATAATGTCCTTATGATTGATGTATGCTATTAGTTACTCAAAACATGAAAAAAAAATAGAAGAGTAAAAAAGGAGTGCTGTAACAGGCAAATTTTATTTTGGAATGACCACTACTAGTATTACCATCATTATCATTATAATCATCATCATTATTACCATCATTATCATAATCATCATTATTATCATCATCATCATTATATAATTGTTACTTTACTTATCAAGCCTCCAAATTGAATTGTAGTTATTTTGTCTTTCTTTTTGGTCGCATTTTTTCACAATAAATCCATACTGATTGAAAAACAAATAAAAAGAAAACAGACCCAACTAGAATGGATGCATTTAAATTATTTTATGTTTGCATTCATCTGTCAATTGAAGTCTGGCGAAAGCTCAACTGGCCGATTTCAGTTGATTATGCGCATTAGAGGGCTATTAATCTGAGTTCCCCAGAGGCTCGCGTGAAAAACAAAGGGCAACTAACTCACGAAGAACACGACCCCTGCGCCCCACCTGTCGGTTAGCGTTATTATCCATGTTAAAATGACGCTCAAACAATCTTCGGGTTATACAGGTGCAGGCCAGAAAATTAGAATGTCTTGAAAAAGTTATTATTCAGTTAAAAAGTGAAGCCCTCATATTATAGATTTATTAGACACAAAGTGAAATATTTCAAGCCTTCATTTGTTTTAAATCTGGGCCCGTATTCACAAAGCATCTCATGTTACCGCTAGGAGTACTCCTAAGTTGCGCTAAAACATTTTATGTCGGAGTAAAATCTTAAAAGTTATTCACAAAGCCGCTGAGAGCAACTTTTAGTTAAAAAAACTCCCAGACTAGGAGTAGCTCTTAGATAGGTGGGAGTAAATCTCCGTTGCTATGGATGATGTCAATTCTCATGCACGAGTCTTGGGACAATGAGCACGGTGATTGGTTGTTTGGTGACAGGGTGGCCCACTGAAAAAAATATCCCACATACAACCCATGGAGGAAAAAATGAGGAAATAGTCCAAGCGGCTGGTCTGTCCCATGAAATAATAACACATTGAGCACTCCTGAAAATGCACTATGCGCAGTCCCCACATATCACGCTTTAGGCAAATAAACTATGTAGGAAAGAGATAGTTGTAAAAATGGTAATAACATTGTCCTGCTGAAATACACAAGGCCTCCCTGGAATAGATGTTGTCTGGAGGGGAGCATATGTTGCTCTAAAACCTTTATATACCTTTCAGCATTCATGGTGCTTTTTAAAACATGCAAGTGTCCCACACCATATGCACTAATGCATCCCCATACCATCAGAGATGCTGGCTTTTGAACTGAACGCTGATAACAGGAGGGGTGGTCCTTCTCCTCTTCAGCCCGGAGGACACGACGCCCATGATTTCAAACAAGAATGTCAAATTTGGACTTATCTGACCACAGGACACTTTGCTACTTTGCTACAGTCCATTTTAAATGAGCCTTGGCCCACAGAACACGGCGGAGCTTCTGGATCATGCTCAACAATGGCTTCTTTGGGTATGATCGAAGTTTTAGGTGGCATCTGTGGATGGCTTACGGACTGTGTTTACAGACAGTGGTTTCTTGAAGTATTCTTGGGCTCATTTAGTAATGTCAATGACAGAATCATGCCGTTGAGTGATGCAGTGGCGCCTGAGGGCCCAAAAGATCACGGCATCCAGAAAGTCTTCGCCTTGTCCTTACGCACAGAGATTTTTCCAGTTTCTCTGAATCTTTGATGATGTTATGCAATCAATATGAGACTCAAAGCCTTGCAATTTGACGTTGAGGAACATTGTTTTTAAAGTATTTCACACTTTATTAACGCAAGCTAATGGGTTGGAGAGCCTCATTATCTTTACTTCTGAGCGACTCCAGCCCTTTTTAAGACATCCCTTTTATAGCCAATCATGTTACACACCTGATGCCAGTAAATGTAACTACTTGCTAAATGTTCTTTCAGCTGATTCTCTTATATATAAATTGCTTTTTCAGCCCTTTTTTGCCTGTGTCCCAACTTTTTTGAGACCTGTTGCAGCCAGAAGATTTGAAATGAGCTCATTTTGTGGATAAAAATGTAAAATGTCTCAGTTTCAACATTTGAAATGTTACCTATGTTCTATTGTAAATAACATTTTTGCTCATGTGAGCTGAAAGTCATTGCATTTTGATTTTCTTGACAATTTACACTTCGTCCCAACTATTTGGAAATTGGGGTTGTATATATATATAAATTATCATTACAGAAACTCCAATAACTCTCAACATTACCAGATGTGGCCAGTTTTCATTTACAACCCCAATTCCGAAATAGTTGGAATGAAGTAAATTGTGAGTAAAATCAAAATGCAATGACTTTCAGATCACATGAGCCAATATGTTTTTTTATGTATTTCAGCAGGACAATGCAAAACCACATACTGCAGCTATTACAACAGCATGGCTTCATAGTAGAAGCGTCCGTGTGCTGAACTGGCCTGCCTGCAGTCCTGATCTTTCACTGATTGAGAACATTTTACATAATTAAACAAAAACGTCCATCAAAGGAGCATCTAAACTCTCCAGCAGCTAAGCCTGTTTAAGCAAGAGTGGGATCAAATTCCAATGGCTAAACTCAAGAAACTTGTCTCCTCAATGCCCAGACGCCCACTCTATGTTAAAAAGAAGAGGGATTGTCGATGATGAGATCTTCAAAGCCTTTGCAATTTGACGTTGAGGAACATTGTTTTTAGAAGTATTCCACAAATTTTTTTTTACACAAGCCTTCACAAGTTGGAGAGCCTCTGGCCATCTTTACTTCTGAGGGACACAGCCTCTCTAAGACGTCCCTTTTATAGGCAATCATGTTACACAAGTTAACTTAATTACTTGCTAAATGTTCTTTCAGCTGATTCTCTTATATATTAATTGCTTTTTCAGCCCTTTTTTGCCTGTGTCCCAACTTTTTTGAGACCTGTTGCAGCCAGAAAATTTGAAATGAGCTCATTTTGTGGATAAAAATTTAAAATGTCTCAGTTTTAACATTTGAAATATTATCTATGTTCTATTGTAAATAACATATTGGCTCATGTGATCTGAAAGTCATTGTATTTTGATTTTATTCACAATGTACACTTCGTCCCAACTATTTAGGAATTGGGGTTGTATATTCAGGCCGTACTTTTTAAAAATAAACATTTTGCGACTTAGTACTTTTTGCACTAGGGTCTTCAATTTAAACAATCATGAAGCATAAGCAAAATTGCCTGATGTGTGGAAAAGATTGCGCGGAAGTTTCAGATTAGATTGTAATGTAAAGTATTAGCCTAACTATTAGTAGTATAGTAATAGTATAATAGTATAGTATAGTATAGTATTAGCAAATTATTTTTTCTGTACTGAATTTACCCCTTTATTTCATCTCTGTTTGATCGCATGGGGAGAGTAAGTAACATGTCTTGTTACTATAATTGGAAAATGTGTCAATAAAGGAAAATGATTGAGAACTAGCCAAGACTAATTCTTGTTATAAAGGGATGTTCTGTGGCTCGCAATTTCCAGTTCTGGCACCACCACTGGTCCAATGTATGACTGAGCACCATGTAATTTTGAACCCTATGCAAATTCAAAATCGCTGCCAGGCTTAATTTGTTAGGCCTATTCCTGTTAAACTGCTGTACAGATCTTTGCTAAATTTTTTTCAGGTTCCATCAAGTCCTTAGTTTTACTCCAACATTTTTTGATTGATTTGCATATTCAAAATGGCCACCATTCGCACATTTTGAATTTTTGCTGTTAAGTTTCATACTGCAGTTCTTGTGAAACTCGCGCCAGGAATCTTTCCTCAATATTATTTACAAGTTCCCCCAAGAGTGCACTTGTGCACTGTGTATTTTATGACCTCATCTCCATATTTAAAATGGCTGCTGGCCAGCTGATAAGGATTCCCTCTTAACTCTGAATGTATGCTTTGTCCACATTATTTCCTGGAGCTAATTTTAACGTGTTAAAAAAATGGACAGAGATTGGAAGCTACAGCGAAGTGGAAAGACAAATTGACATTGTAATGCAAGCACAAATGTTAGTAATAGAACTGTTTAACTACCCTTCTGTAAAAACTGCTCTGAAAGCAACAGAAAAATTAAAATGCATATACTCCATCAGTAACGTGCTTCAGTTATCTTAGAAACCTAGTATGGGCAGCACAGTGGCAAAGTGGGCAGCACTGCCGCCTCAAAGCAAGAGGGTTGTGGGGGCTTTTTGTTTGGATTTTGCGGTGGTTTCCTCCCACAGTCCAAAAACATTCATGTCAGGCTAATTGGACACTCTTATTTGCCTGTGTGTGCGTGAGTGGTGCCTGTGCCCTGACAGTGGATTGGTGAGCTGTCCAGCGTGTGTCCCGGCTCTGTTTGCCCATAGTCAGCTGGAATAGGCTCCAGCTCCCCACAGGCATGAGAACAAGAAAAAAAATTTTTGGAGGAAAACTGATTGAGTGCCAAAGGCACGTCATGCGATGTGCATAGCACATCGCCCACATAGGGGGCTGGGGGCATGCCCCCCCAGAAAATTTTGCAATTTCTACATTGCATTTGGTGCAATTTTCAACAGTTCCCCATAGACCGCCATGTTAAAAGTGACGTCAATAACGTATATGTTTCAAAGAAATATTCAAAACTTTTTTTCTAAGCATCGAAAAAAATAATGGAAATTATGTGTGTACAGCCAGGATGATTTCCTAACTACTGACCAAATTTGATGATGATACTTCAAAAATTGTAATTTATAGAATTTTAAGCAAAGGTAAATTATCATGTAAGTCTATTGAAATGAGAGATATATGACATAATTTATGGCACGTCATTGTACTGTAGACAAGGTAGATCTACCATAAAATTAAATCTTTAAAAAAATATTGGAAAATAGGAGAAAATAAAAAAATATGGCAAATTGGAGAAAATCAATTTATTATATGAGTAGATATTCATGTATTAGTAAAAACGTACCTCAGCATTAGAAATTCGATCACACATCGGCACCAAAGATGGTCGATCTGGCGGCTGTGTGGCCTGTTTCGCCAGTTCTGGGTGAATTCCATAGGAAGTGGAACCACTGCGATCGAGTTTTGAACTCCCACTCACAGACACAAAACTGTCGAGGGACGCATTGTTCAAATTAATTGACATCTTCTCCGAGTGTTTGAGCGAGTTAACACAATGCTCATCAAGCGCTGCTGCACCTTTGGAGCCATAGTTTATTGTCTTGTCACATGTGATGCATAAAGCAACACCGGGTTTGTCGACTTTTCGGATGAACTGTCCAAGCAAATATGGTGTGGTTTCTATTGCACCTTTGCTGTTTCGATGAGTAATTTTCACTGATCTTTCTAGCCAATTCCATCGAAACTTATTCTTAACTGTCTTGTCAATTTCTTTCAAACGCTCGTTCGACTCATCTCGCTCAATGATCTTCGCCATTTTCCCGCGAGACGGAAGTTTACCCCGTTCTATACTGTCCGGAGATCAGTCACAGTAGTTTTCTATAACAGTTACATTTCCGTACCTCACTGACTGGGAAAGATTACCTTGTTCCACACTATACGGACACCAGTCACAGTAGTTTTATCTATAACAGTAACATTCCGTACCTCACTGACTGGGGAAAACTCCGTGCACGGATGATTTGGCTTCGCTTATGGTTACGAGCAGTGTTGTAAAGCAGTGAGAAGAGTTTAGACTCGCCACTCGCTGTGAAATATTCCGGTCCGAAGTCAAATGACAACAAAAACACTCCTCACCCCCCCTAAAATTTTTATTGCAGATTTAGGCTGATCTCAAAAATGACCCAGATCGATATGAAAAACCCGGAAATCCGCGAATCCGCGGAAAATTCTCATGCCTGTCCCCAACAACTAACCCTCGTGAAGAAGAAGTGGTGTAGGTAAGGGATGTATCGATAAACCCAAGAATCTGGTGCTGTTGCTACTTTGCACTGTTTAGAAAAGTAGCCAATGTTCAATGGTGAGCGCTAAGATTTGTTCAGTGATTTCTTTTTTTTGCCCTAAAATTGTTTGCACAACAAAAACTACTCAGGAAAACCAAATTTGGAGGTTTGGTTTCCATTCCCACTCAACACTCAGAATCCACAACAAACCTCGGTCAGTCAGATGGTGGTCCTGTAATAAACCAAAATGTGATTTGCTTTAAAATTCCTCAACCCTTTCAGCTTGCGTCAAAATAAACTTTCATCCAGATTTGTTCCTGAACTAAAAATTTTCAAGGACCAATACATTTTGAAACATAGATCAGTCAGCACACATATTAACATAACATAACATAACATAACATAACATGAGTGGCGAGAACAGGCCGTTCAGCCCAACTAGGCTCGCCAGTTTCTTTTTACCATTGTGAATATATCACTTCAGATACTCAGATATTAACCCCTTCAGTCCGGGAACCTTGTATACAAGTATGGAAATAAATACATTGTGCGGATGAGAGCCTGGTATACAAGTGGACTGGCCAGGCTCGCTACAACCTGATTTGTTTAGAAAAAGAAATTGCAAGTGGCCAGAATTATTTTCTGTTGCTGTTCGGGTATTAGACTGGATCTGACAGGTTATTTGGAAGGGAAGTAGACTCATTTGGTTTAACTGATTTCCACTAAGTGCTATACTTACAGTCCTAACAAGCGAAAATATTGCAGCACTTTCAAAATCCCATTTCTATGTTACCCCTCGAAGAACAGAATTTAAATTTTAAATCAATAGAAATGTATGTATTATTTTTCTCGAATCAATATACAGCATGAGTATGATACAGTCTGAAGCATGACTCCATGTCAAGACTGACCAAACAGGTGTCACACCTGTAGTGTGACTGGCTGCGTTTGCGGTGTTTTGTGCAAACAATACACTTCTTACATGGATTCTTAGTTTTTTTCATTTGAGGGTCTTTTTCCGCTGCCGACGGGGCAGCTGGTCAACGACCTCTTGTCCATTGGGGCAGCTGTGGCAGGAACTTCGATTACCTTGTTGATGTAATCCTTTTTGAAATCGAAAAAAGTTTTTTTGCTTCCTTGATTGAGTTCACAATAGACACAAAATGCATTGAGGAACCGCATAATGAAAAAGTTGAAAAAAAAACCTTTTAATACCATTTCATGAACTTTTTGCTCAGAACAATGCATGACAACAATCTGGTTCAATTTTTTAGTCATAAAAAATAGGCATAGATATGTGTGAGATCCAATTACAAACCAAAGGTTTTTTTTTTTTTTTAAATAGGCATTTCTTCAGTGCAAGTTTCCTGACTTGGCAGTGGTCATTATAAGGCACTTGTTATCAAGATTCCTAGAAACTGATAATCGCAATTATCTTACTATTTACGAGGGCCTCGTCCATGATCATACTGCTAGAGAAAATAAACCCGGCCTGACAGAACAATGTAGGTCATAATATTAATATTACATAATATTTTCATCAGAGAAAAAACTGACAGAATTTTGCTAAACATACAGCATTTAGACTTTTTTAAAATCTAATTTTCAGGATAAGCTTACCATATCTACAGTCACACAGGTAGGGTCCCAATACCAAGGACATCATGAGAGTAGCCCAGTGTAGCATCTCTGAAAGAGATTAAGGTCAGCTCATTTTTTCGCTCACTCTTTATGCATCAATTTACTTACATTGCCAGCAATCATTATCTCGTGGCTTTTCTGAAAAAATTGAATTACTTGCAGCAGAGTAACAGCACTTGCAGGCTGGCTGAGGGAATTGTGTAAAATTAGCTTATAGGCATATTTGATATTTACTTTGGCTCATCCAGTTTTGGGTTTTAAAATTTGTCAATATTAATTCAAATTTTCAGCTATGAAGCAGAGGAAGAACATAAATTTCAATCCCATCTTTTTTAGGAATCTGTGTTTTTAACTTTTGTGTTTAGACTTGCAGAGCTGTGAAAAAGTATTTGCCCCCTTCCTGATTTTTTTTTTTTTTTTGCATATTTGTCACACTTAAATGTTTCAGATCATCTTACAAATTTTAATATGAGACAAAGATAACCCGATTTAATACAAAACTCTCCCATGGACGCCATTTTTGCCCAGTCTCTTTCTTATTGTTGAATCATGAACACTGACTTTAACTGAGGCAAGTGAGGCCTGCAGTTCTTCAGATGTTGTTATGGGTTTTTTTGTGACCTCCTAGATGAGTCATTGATGCGCTCTTGGAGTAATTGTGGTAGGCGGGCCACTCCTGGGAAGGTTCACCACTGTTCCAAGTTTTCTCCATTTGTGGATAATGGCTCTCACCTTGGTTCGCTGGAGTCCCAAAGCCTTAGAAATGGCTTTGTAACCCTTTCCAGACTGATAAATGTCGATGACTTTGTTTCTCATCTGTTCTTGAATTTCTCTAGATGGCTGCACGATGTGTTGCTTTTTGAGATCTTTTTAGCTTACTTCACTTTGTCAGACAGGTTCTATTTAGGTGATTTCTTGATTCAACAGGTCTGGCAGTAATCCGGCCTGGGTGTGGCTTGTGAAATTTAACTCAAGAAATGTGGTCAATCATTGGTTATTCATGATTGAACAAGGGGGGGGGGGCGATTACTTTTTTCGCATAGGGTCAGGTCAGGTTTGGATAGCTTTTTTCCCTTAATATATGAAATCATTAAAAAAACTTCATTTTGTATTTACTCAGGTTATCTTTGTCTGATATTAAAATATGTTTGATTACCTGAAACATATAAATGTGACTAATATGGAAAAAAAAAAAAAAAAAATCAGGACGGGGGCAAATACTTTTTCACAGCAACGTATATTCTAACATACACTCACCGAGAGTGTTATCAGGAGCATTTACTTTTTAATGTAATTGGAAAGCCTGCTTGAAAGTTTTCAGTTCCAGTTAAGCTACTGCTTTCTTGAATTCATCTTATTATCAATGCAGGGTTAAACTGGAACTCATTTCTCAGATCTAGGCCTGATCACTGAAAATGAATTAGTTACAATAGTGTGATAATGATAATGATGACTGGGAAGGGGATGGATAATAGTGGGCGCTACAGTCAGTTGCAAATTAGCCTTGCATTTTCATTTTAAAATTAATATATGCTCTTGATCTATTTTACGATATAAATACACCCTTTACAACACAACTCTGTCAAAATGAAAATGAACAGATATTTCCTGGTGTACTATATTGAACATCAATATTTACATTTTCTGTCGAATCATCATGATATCAAGATGGTATTCCCTCTAAAACAAAAGCAATGGAGAACTTCCTCAAAAATTCAGTTAATATGCAAAAAATTGATCCTTTCCATTAACTAATTGAATCAATAATGTAATGTTATTTGAAAACTATGAGCAAAAAATAAAGTTTCTGAACAGTATGTCCCTATTGTTCAGCATGAAGCATTTGTCAGGAACGAAATGATTATAAGGTATCAACCAAGAGTGATTAAGAAATAAATGGGCCCCCAGTTTTCAACAAAAGCTCAGACTAAATAACCAGTGCCCACTGAATTCAGCCTTACTTGGTTTGAAGATGCTGAACTCCAGCGTCTGCTCAGGAGTGTGTAAGTGTTGTGTGGATTTCTTTTGGTAGATGTGCTATTTTCAACAAGCCCCTTCTTTTCTGAAAGAAATGCTGTCTTGTTCACCGCATTGGTCCCTTCCCCTTTTATTCAAAAAAAAATTGCATCACATTATTTCCTAATCCTGTGGGTGTTTTTAAAAAATAGGGTGTAACTGTGCACACTGACTTGGAAAGAAGTTAAATGCACATGAACTGACACAATTGTCAACACACAGTTGCTCCTCATGCATTTAGGGCTGGTTGGGCCTGATGCCTGTGGCTGTGAAAAAGGACGGTAAGAAAGTCTAATTGTATGAGTCAGAATATAAGCATTGTTTATGAAATAATAACCCATAATTATGACATGTTCCAAGAAGTGCTATTTTTCATTGCATACAGCACATAGTAATTTTTGTTATTGTTGCACATTAAAGCAATAAATGTAAAAATGTGTCAGATCATGAAACTAATTTTAAGCAAATCTTTTTTGAATATCTGATGCTGTCATGCCCTGACACCCCAAGGTGTTAAAGAGGGTGCCAGGGAAAGAAGTGGAGAGGAGGACCCATGTGCAGGGACATGGAGTTTATTAAATAAAGAGTGAAGGGATAACTAAATCAATACAATCATCAGGAGACCATACAGGGAAATGCACTAAACATAAACAGGGAATCCAGATGAGAGGGCTTCCTGCCCCAGTGAGGGAAACTAAGGCCTAAATACTCTTAGGTTACGAGATTAACTGAGAGGAAACAGTTGAGGACAATCAGGAAAGCGAACAACAGATACTTGAATAATTGATGAAGGGCAGCTAGCCAGGGGAATGGAATGCCCGAGGGGAGGGACATTACTGATGCAGTATCACTTTTTTGGTCCCAGAAGTGTGTGTAATGTACATTTAGCTTAGTGTATGAAATATCATATCAAATATTTAACATCTAGTTTTTTTTTTTACTAAATTTAAAAAATATTTTTTGAATGTGGGAAAAACAAATCCACCAAAATAGTAATGAACATCCCCTTTGTTCTCATTTTAATAACATTATTACAATTACGGACAAATAAAAATGTGGATATTTCCTCTTCACTCTCCACCTTAATATTTGCAGATTTATTCATATTGCAGAGTAAATTAAACAACCAGGAAGAGCGTGTTTGTCAATAATAATAAGGTGTAACCAATGAAACAGAGCTACCTGGAACAGGGAGGTTCTTACAAACTCTAAAATCTAAATTCCTTTACAAATGGGCAGAGAATATTAGAACAACTCCAGGCAATTGACAGATTTTCCTTGGAATAGGGACATTAAGATTATGAAAATCCATTTGTCAATATTAGCTTAGCATACTTACAATCGCACAAGGATATCCACTGACAAGGATATTGTGAGAGTCGACAAGTTCTCATTCCAACTCGTCATACAGTAACGCTGCCTGATGAAACGTTGATATATGCAGGAAAAGGAGACTTTTGGCGTTCTACTTCGATGCTTAGGGTTAGGGTTCAGGTGTAGGTTTGGGGATTAGGGGTGTCAAATAACAACGCCAAAAGCCTCCTTTTGCACAGTATATTGGCACAAGGTCAGGTAGCATCACTATACGACGCGTCAGGGAAGGACTTGGCTCTGAGAGCAGCAGTGTAGCATTTGTGAATTAAATAGAACAGCTCAAGGCCTCATTTTATACAGTGCGGTGAAAACGTTTTTCCCCCTTTCCCGATGTCTTCTAATTTTGCTTATTTTCCACAAAAATGTTTCAGATCAAACTTATTTTAATATTAGACATCAATAAACCAAGTAAACACAAAATCCAGTTTTAAAATAATTATTTAATTGATTAAAGGAAAAGCTACCCAACCCTACCTGGCCCAATGTGATAAAGTAATTGCCCCCCTAGTTACTAAATCTACCGCTTAAAATTTGATAATTGACTTCAATTTTACTCAAAACACCCAGGCATGAGTACACCCAGACAGTGTGAAGTAGGCAAAAAGCAGCACATGATCCAAAGAAATTCAAGAACAGATGAGTAACAAAGCAGTTGATATTATCAGTCAGTTAAGGGTTGCAAAACTGTTTCTAAGGCTCTGGAACTCAAGCAAACCACAGTGAGATTCATTATCTCCAAATGGTGAAAACTTGGAGCTATGGTGAACCTTCCCAGAACTGGCAGGCTGACCCCGATGGTAGAGAATTTATAACCTACACCATCGCCAGGTTTAGTTCAATAAGCTACCGATAGGTGGCAATAAAGGACACACTCAGTACTTAAATTTCTGTACGTAAAAGAGGTGTCTTGATGACAAAGTTACATTCAGTGGAAAAAAATTATGGTAAAGAAAAATTCATTAGACATTAATTATGCTTTTGGACTGAGATTAAGATCACCATGAGTGCCACTGGTTATCCAATTGATGCACATAGCATTGCACCAAACCTGCATCACTTGCTTTTATGTTGTGCTGGATTCACATATTTCTTTCCTAAGAAATCTTACTGTTTTGATGATGTCACCCTTTTATGCCATATATTCATATTGTAACTCTGTCTTGCTGCATCCTCCAATAATTCATTTATTGATAAATCATCATAAATTCATCTTTATTGACAGCTGTCACAAAGATTACTGGTCACTAAGATATTCTGGGGCCAAGTCATTTAAAGCTTTTTAAGTTAGCAGAAGAATTTTATGTTCAATTCTAAATTTGACAGGCAACCAATGAAGCTTTTTGAGTACTGAGCTAATGTGTTCCCATTTCTGAGTCCTAGTCAGACCCCCAGCGACAGCATTCTGCACTAGTTGAAGGTGTTTCAGGGCAGAGCTAGTACAACCAAGCATTAGTGCATCAATCACTAATCCAGGTCAGAAAAGAACCCAGAGTCCCATCTGAAGAACTGCAGGCCTCACTTACCTCAGGTAATGTTCATGATTCCACAATAAGAACAGGACAGGGCAAAAATGGCATCCATGAGAGAGCTGTAAGGTGAAAACCACTGCCAATCAAAAAAAAAAAAAAAAAAAAAAAAAAACACAAAGGCTCACTTCATATTTGGCAGAAAACACTGCAATGACCACCAAGACTTTTGGGATAATATTCTGGGGACTGATGAGTCAAAAATGCTACTTTTTGGAAGACATGGGTCCTGTTACATCTGGCATGAAGCTAACACTGCATTCCATAGTAAAAACATCATACCAACAGTCAAACATGGTGGTGGTAGTGTGATGGTCTGGGGCTGCTTTGTTGCTTCAGGACCAGTGCGACTTACCATGACTGATGGAACCATGAATTCTGCTCTTTGCCAGAAAATCCTGGAGGAAAATGTCATCAGTTTGTGACCTCCAGCTCAAGCGCAGCTGGATTATTCAGCAGGACAATGATCTGTTGCACACATGCAAATCCTCTTGTGAATGGCTCAAAAGAAACTAAATGAATGTTTTGTTGTGCTTCCCTCAAGGTCCTGACTTTGATGCTGTGGCATGACCTCAAACGGGCAATTCATGCTCAAAAACCCTCCAGTGTGGCTGAATTAAAACAATTCTGCTAAGTAGAGTCTGCCAAAATTCATCCAAAGCAATGTTAAGGACTCATTTCCAGTTCTTGCAAAAGTCTGAATTCAACTGTTGTCACCACTTACAAGATTTCGAGGGTAATTATTTTTCACATGGGTGATATAAGTTTTGAATAACTCATTACCTTCAATAAATGAAATTAAAATTGTGACAGCACATTTTGTGTTCATTCATTGTCTCACAGAAAAGTTAGTTGGATGATCTGAAACATTAAAATATGGCAAATCGGCAAAAATAGAAGAAATCAGGAAGGGACAAATGCTTTTTCACAGCACTGCAAATACTTCCTTTCAGTACTGATAGCTCCATCGCTATCCATTGTCAGTCTCATGTCAATGCAGTGAATTTTATTGTTTACAAAAGGAATGACTGCACCTGCTAGCTGGCTCTGAGATTTGTACAATAGAAACTTGTACGCAGGCTGATTTATACAGTATATTCACTAAGGCAGGTTCTGTGTTTTTTTTTTTTCCAGTTCTGAACAAAATCCAGTTTATATGTTGTTGATTGGTGCTTTCAAAGGATTAGTGGACTGCAGACTCCATATTAGTTCAATAGCAAAGCTTTTTCCTCATTGTAAGTGCTCTTCACCTAAAAACCCCCATCCTTAAATTAGTGTAGATAACGGACCTCTGACTCGCACCTGACGGCCAAGCTAACACGCTCTGATCGCTCTGTATACAGGAGAGGATATACCTATCCAAACTGATATAGAGATCATATTTCAAAAGTGAAACTATTTGGCCTGCTAACAAAGCCTTTTATTTTGGCCAAGAGGTATTGTGATCACTTGTGTGTGTGTGTGTGTGTGTGTGTGTGTGTGAGTGTGAGCGCGTCAGCAGGATTAATCAAACTATTCAACTAGAATCACAAAATTATGGGAAGTTGGCCTATATGAATGGGAAGAGGTGATTAAATTTCCAGACCAATCCGAATGCAGATTTGGATTCTGCAGCGGACCTCCCTTATGCCACGCTGTTTTCCCCTGCTAAACGCTAAACTTGACTGTAAACACCATGCAACTAGGCCAAGGAGGGTCCTAGCTGAGGCGGAAGGTCTCAGCGTGTTTGCCTTAACAGCCAGGGAAAAGAAAGTCTTAACGGTCTTCATTATAATAATAGGGTCTGGCTACAGCTTCAGCACTAGACCACTGCCTCAGGCCAAACGTGATGACGTCTTTCACGTTCTGCTTTTGAATGGCCTGAAATGTGCCTTGCGGATGCTGCAGTCCTCATGTCGTAGCAGTTGCAATTCATCTGACTCCATATGAAATTTAGGATATAAAATTTAGTTATACCCAATCGCGGTTACCATGCGTTTGCATAAATATTGACTTGACTCCAATTTATGAATTGAGAGCTATGTTGTGCATCGGACCCAGAACTGGTCTACACCTTACTCCTCCGGACCAGAAGCATCTGTACAACCCACTTTGGTGGATTAACTCAGAGGCTGGCGGTATTATTACGCAGTAATTTGACATAGAAAATAGCTATGACTAGGGATTACCGGGCCCCAAAGCGAGAAACTCCGAAGTGTGACATTATCAGTTCAGGGACTTCGTGTTTGAAATATTTCCGTTCAGGGACCAAGCCGACTCGGTATAACGGAATCTCCTCGAAGCCTAATCATAATAAGACCAATCACAGCGTGGAAAATCCACTAATAACGCAGACCAAGCGTGTTGATCAGGCATCGCACTTACAGTCCTACGTTACCCAAGAAGGAGACGGGGCTTTGAGCTGGAAGGGAATATGTTCGTCCAAATCAGGATCCCACAACACAATATAATACAATTATCAATTTATTTCGCCAGGCAGGCCCAAGTTTACATCACACGAACCAATTACATCGTTACAGAAAGGTAAAAAGTAGAAGTCATATCATACCTGGCACAGCTCAAAACTACACATATACACAAAGTATATGAGGGAAGGATGGATACAAGCTTCCATAGCAATATCACGTCAAATCGCCCAAGATCTTCCATGACTAGGTTATAGCTAACCACGGCATAGAGATGCGCGTGGGGGAAACCGGTTGCGATCCTCCATAACTACTATTGGCTACATACGGCATGGAGATGCACGCATGGGAAACCGGGTGCGGTCTTCCATAACTACTATTGGCTACATACGGCATGGAGATGCACGCATGGGAAACCGGGTGCAGTCTTTCCCAAATCCTTTGTTTCTCTCCCTTTTAAGCCCAAATTCCAGAAGCACTTCCTACAGCAGGGTCATAAATCAATTTGGGTAATCAGGAAGGCAACCTCTCCTCAGAGGGGGTTTGGGAGGGGGCATTACCATGAGAGGCAGAAGTAGATTTCTTTTCATACTTATTGAATGAGGGTTCAGTACAATTTTGATCCCTTCGAAATATGCACCATGCGATTTCGGAATCTTAGTGGAGTAAAATGATACCAAACACGATATGCTTGCAATACAGTTTGCCATGAAACGCCAGTTACAGTCCAGAATTACAAAGATCCCTGGTATTAATGTTACCAGTCAGCTTATGTCATATAACAAAAATACACATTGGATTTGCAACATTACGGGAGGTAATGTGAATCATTTTGCTGGTGAAATCCCTGAAAAGTCCAGTGTATGGCACTGTGGCATTCTCCCTGCCAAAGTTGTCTCGTTTTCGGGGGGTTTGCAAGACGTTCAATGCCGACCTTTACCCCAGAGATTGTCCATTAACCCCTAGGCCGGCGGCCGCTTCAGCCGCGGCAAATGAAGTTGTGCAGACTAATTGACGCCATACAGACCCTAGTTGAGTCTGCTCCGATGACCTCAGAGGTCTCTGCCAGGTGCTGGGGCCCTTAAGACAATAAGGGTCTGTTTGCCAGAATTCTGCTTTCCAGCGCGGCTTACAACTCCTGTGCAGGGATTATGCAACGGAAATCATCGCTCCATGACCATGCCTTAATGACTGAGTGGCAGAGTGATTGAGTTATCTAATCCTGCTACATAATTGGGATAGCCATTGAGGCACTAACGGCAATTAGCATGTGAACACATAGTGGGAATTGCCATTAAGGCACTAATGGAACTTAGCAACGCGATAGCGAAAATATTCACAGTCAACCCATGTGTCATCTTGGTTTAGACCAAGCTGGCTAGTCTTGTTTAGCCAGATGTAATGAAGCAGATATGTTGACAAGAACAAACTGATTGGATGAATGAGCTTGTTGCAACCTACGTGCGTGGTCAGGTGATCTCCGAAGCAAAACATACACAAAGGTTGATCGCAGCATAGTGAAAATGGGAAAGTCTTTTGCTGCTGTTGGTTATACCAATAACGATGCCGTTAAATCGTCAGGGAAATATGGCAAAATAAGTTTCCATCGATTTCCATTAAATAATGACACCTTTTTGAAACAATTGCTTGTCAAACTGAGAAGAATTGACAATGGAAAGCCTTAGAAACCTACCAAGCATTCAGTTCTTCCCTGAGTGGGCGTGGCTCAGGAGGTAGAGCAGTTGGTCTAGGAATCGGAAGGTTCCTGGTTTGATCCCTGGCTCCTCCAGAGAACGTGTCAAAGTGTCCTTGAGCAAGACACTGAACCCCACACTGCTCCTGATGTGCAGGTTGGTGCCGTGCATGGCAGCCTCTGCCATCAGGGTGAATGAGAGGCATAGTTGCAAAGTGCTTTGGGGTCATGTCATGTGACTAGAAAGCGCTATATAATAGTCCATTTGCCATTTATAACCTTTATCTGAAAATTATAAGGAATGCATACGACTGTCAAACTAGATATAAGATCTTCAGTAAAGTTGTATAATATGAAACTTGTATGATTTTGGAACTTATAAGAACAATGTATGATAGTAATTCCACATACTATATCTTTAGCAGAAATGTGCAATATCAAAGTTATATGAGTGTGACAACCATCAGAGATACTCAAATCTTGCAAGTGTCATAGAAAACACTTACAAGACTTACGTGAGGTGCCACATATATGAGACATACAAATAAAAACACCATAATCTTACCATAAAATTATATGGAAAAGCGCGCGATTACTGAAAAACACGTAGTAACTTTGGAATGTTAAAATTTTGCTAAGATTAGCATTTTCCCAAAATAAGGTAGCTCCTTCTTCTTTCTCAACTAATGAATTTTCCTGAAATTATTACATGGACAATATATCTTTTTGAAGATTTTAGGAGCAATTGTAGCCCATAAAATAGGCAAAATGATTTTGTATTCAAACAGAACATTTTTAAAATCCCCATGGACTGTATTCAATATGAAGCAAAGAAAAAGAAAAAGCCTCATTCATTCATTTCTTGCCATAGAAAAAAAAAATTATTTTACACAACATAAAAATGAGATTACAGAGATTGCACATTTACTCATAAAATTCAGTAATAACAGCAATACTTTGTTCTCTTTTTACATGACCCAACTGACCCAGGTTCAAGATGACAGTACATTAAGAATTGTTGTACCCAATATATTGCATTCTCCTTTTGGATTTTTCATCAAAATACACAAATGTTGATAACATGCATTGCTAAATGTCTCACATGAGAATGTACATTTTGTCCTCACTCTTATGAGCTGTTTCATTTTAGTAACACTGGTAATAGTTTCGGGCCAGTGGTCTTCACTGTCGTTCCTGGGGACCCACGGTGTATGCTGGTTTTTGTTCCAACCACAATTGTAATCGCGGGATTTTAACAAGCTGTTAATTTGTCTTTAGTGCAGTTATTTGCCCTCAGGAATAACAAGTTAACAGAATTATGTTTGCCATCAGGAATAAACTAGCCCTATGCTGTCGGCGGCCGACAGCAAGGGGTATATCCCCTAAATTCCCCAATCATCGAAGCCCCGTTTATTAGATTCCCCTTTACTAGACCTACAATATGAGGCAAATTTGAGGTCTGTGTAAGTAATTTTTCTAGAGATATGGTTGAAAAACAGATTTTTTTCAATATATAGCGCCACCTGGTGGCAAACCTAGGTGCGCATACTTGGTCAAAATCTAATCAGTTCATCCTCTCTACCATATCTACCCATATGCTAAAAATGAGAAGCCAATGTAAAGTATTTTGTGAGTTATCGCGCTAATGGCTAAAATCTGCGGCCACGGCGCGTGAGGCGAAACCATGATATCCCCAAAACTCGTATTTCGGGGATATAAAAATACCATACCCACATTGCGATGTATTGGAAATAACAGCATGTGCGAAAAACAATGTAACCGATCAAATTATGTAGTCGATGTACGTTGTAGTTCGCTCCTAACTGGCACATCATGACAAATTTATTCGACAAGCAAATGAGCCAAACCAGTCTTATCTTAATTTAATTAAGTTCACCTGATGTTTTTTGAAAGAACTTGAAACATTTGTGTCCAGCAGCCTAATTTGGGGTTTACTGATTACAACTTACACACTTTGGTTTCTACATCACTTTAGGCTGTATTTACTTTATTATACCATATTTTACTTTGCACTGAGGAAGAATGATGGTAACCATGTTTTTGTGTCTGATTTACTGTGTATAGATGTGCCAGAACTCCTACAGACCATGAAGAATATAATTGATTTGGCTGCACTGTCTAAGACAGGGGTGTCCAATCTTATCCAGAAAGGGCCGGTGTGGGTGCTGGTTTTTGTTAGAGCCCAACACTAACACACCTGATTCTACCCACCAAGGTCCTGATTGAAACCCCTGATTAGTTAATTAGTGGAATCAGGTGCAGTAGCACTGCTGGCTAGGACAAAAACCTGCACCCACACTGGCCCTTTACGGATAAGATTGGACACCCCTGGTCTAAGAGATCCAGGTTGGAGCCTACCACGCCACCGCTGCCCCCCCAAAGGTCTGCGCAGTCCAAGTCCGGTTCTTCAGCTGCCAATTCACCGCAGTTCCTCCCCAGATCTACACCATCCAGTTCCACGTCCGAGTCTTTCATTCAATCACTGATGGACTCCCAGTCTTCGAAGGTAATTGTAATTTTAAAGAATCAATTAATACAGTGCTTAAATTAGATCTACTGCCTGTCAGAATAACTTTTAATGAGAAGGGGTAATCTAATTTTAAAGTCAGTAAGGCTGAACAGATCGTGCATATTTGAACCCTATATGCTCACCATGTTTCCGTGTTTAAACTGGTGGAGATCCATCCTGGGACTGGAGTCATGGTGGAGAAACTGGCGTGAGCCTATGCCCTCCATGCAAGTTCAGCTACAGTATTAGTATTAGTAGTATCTTTCCAGTGGAGATACTGCTGGTGAGCAATCTTCGAGGGGGCAAACGAGGTGGAGGAGATGCTCGTCGGCCACTGGACAAATATAAATTGGATGCCATTTACAGTATGTTTTAATCTTTTTATGTCATTTGTTTTGCCTAAAGTCCATGTTTTGTTTTTTCTATTTCCTAATTTTAGAGGAGCATATTTCATACGCTGCAATTGAACAGGCACCAGGAGAGTCTGGCACGGTTTTACATTAATATGATGTAATGATCCTTCCTTCTTTTGTTTATTCAGCCTTCTAATTGTGTCAAGTTCTAATTATTTTGTTGTTTGTGTGCGTTTGTATGTGTGCATCTGTGTCTGTATGTGTGTTCATATGTAGGTGCAACTCTTGAGAGGTGGCCTGGGACTCAGCTCTCCAGCATTGGAAGCGCAATCAATGCCAAGATCACAGAACTCCGGACCAAAAGTAAAAATGTTGCTGTGTCCACAGCATCCTCTTAAATTCCTCTTGGACTTGTTTTTTTTTGTGTAATTGCAGTACAATAAATCAGATTGCTGTAAATAAACACATTGTTTATACTTCCGGGTGAATAATTACGTGGTAATCATTCTTTTAAAGCAAAAATAGATACTTGTTAACTGAAAAACATACATGATTATACTGAAATTGGGTTGTGTTTGGGGCTGTAAAGCCAAACATAGTTTGTTCCATATTTGATTTAGACTGTCTGTTTTAAAGGAATCTAACCATTTGATCTCATAGTTTTGCATCTGCTGAACTGTGGACAAGCTGAAGCATTACACAGGGGTTTGGGATTTAACTTTACTATCCTGCTTTACTGTCAAGGTGTATTTTATCAAGTGTGAAATTAAATGGCAAACAGTAAAATACTAAAGAATGACCAGTTTGATATTGCTTTATTAGATTAACACTTAAATTTGAACTTCTACTTGCCTAATCAACCTAATATGGTGTTCTTTGTGTCACTGGCTATCACTGTTTGGCTATATACAGATGTCAGCATCATCAGGAACATCTCATTTTGAGCTTAAAAACTCCTCAACGTTGGGTAAGGAACGCAAAAAATACAATAGTTCTGATGCAACACCATCAGCATTATCCACCTGGAAGTAAGTTCTTTGTTGTTATGATGTCATGCTGATTTGTAGCCAGGTTTCAATTAGGGGGCGACTGTTGCAAGTGGGCTGGTCTCAGAATTCCCTAGTGTTGCCCATTTTACTACTTTTTTTTTGTTCTTGAGAAATGTTTGGGATTTCCTCAGTACAGGTACCAGAAAAACCTTTAAAGTTTAGTTAACTCTTTAAAGAGACGTGGTTGAAAAATCTACTAAATTTACTTACTGTGCTCTGAATTGATACTCGCAATTTTTCACTGTAATAACTGTTCACTGCTAATAAAGTCTATAGAAAGGTTTGTCTAAGGGCCATTTTTTTCAGTATAACAGATATTGAAAGACTGTATTTATGTAACTGGAATGGAATTGTGATGGTAGATATTAGATGTGCTGGGTGCTGACAAGGCAATCTTTGCCTTGCTATTTTTAAACTCAGTTTGATCCAATTGCAATGTCCGTAAAGGGTCAAATAAAATCCTTTAACTTGAATATATTGTTTATATGTGAGAGACTTTATTGTATAAATTCATACATTAAAAGTATGTATTTACTATACTGGACAAAGAAAGTTAGGGATCACCCAACTTTTCAATATTAAAATATGATATAGAAAAAAATACAAACTATCACATATTTCAAATTCAAAATTTGGGGTGATCCCTAACTTTATTTGTCCAGTATATATTGTTATTGTAAATTTTATAGGCTGACAAATAAGAATTCTTATAGAAAAAAACATAAAGAAGACATAGTTTAGCATGACATTATATCCCGTAACATACAAAAAGCCTTTATGTGATGGTTCATATTCGTATATGATTTTTACACTGATAGGGTAATTTTAATAGGACAACATGTAATAAACTTATATGAAGCATCCAAGGAAAGCATAAATTCCCTGCAAATTAACTGCACTTTAAATACAGATAACCTAGATATAATGATATTTATATTCATGTATAAAAAGTATATGTTTTAAAACTGAATTTTGTTTAAAACTAAAAAGATTATATGAAACAAAGATGGAAAACATAATTTTCCATGCAATATCCTTACTCACCATGTACACAACTTTTAGTTGATTCATACTTAATTCTTTTTATTATCTTGCATGAAAAAAATGCGAAAGTGGCCACTTTCAAGAGTTTATGATAGTATGAGACTTATAAGCCATATAAGATTCACAACACATAAAAAACAAAGATTTACTGCTGAAGGTGATGGAATGTTCTTTTAAGTTTTTTCAGTATCTTTTCCAATGGGTTTGTTTGGAGAACTTGGAGGAAAGCTGCTTCACATATCAGAACTTTACCACTAAGTCACTGGTTTTGTTGCAATGAAAATTTTTTTCAAAGTCAAGAGAGAGATTTGAAGAAATTGGTTGAAAAGATACATTCAATACAAATATGAACCTCTTGAGCCCGAATGCCCTCAGCACCAGGGGCAATCAATATGCATAATAAATACAGTATGTTTCCTAATAGCAACATCATCATACGGCATACCCACTAGGGAATAAACTTGGCGAAAAGCTCGTGATGACCGTTTTTATCGAAACCGAACGCAATTCAAGGACCAAATAAGCATTTTGTAAAACATAAGATAAAATAATATCAGCGCTCGATTGCTAGTGTTTCTATTGAATTTGTGCTATGCACACAAATGATACATCAAATGACAGAGGAAGGTCCACAGAATCCAACGATGTAAGCCATGTCATTTTAAACCGACACCACACCCAAAGAACAGCAGGCATACACTTTACATTCGACAGTGATGAACACAAATTTTTTCTTACTTTTGATATTTTGTAATAAAAAACGAAGTTTGTGGGTAAATCCGTGCTGGCTATCGTTAGCAAAATGTGTCCATGTTATATTGAGACTTGATCTATGAGATTATCAGAAATTTGACGGATCGCCTCATCTAAGGATTATGAAAATACCCTGATTATGATCACCTAACCATTACCCTGACCCTAACTCTATCGGCCGAGGTCCTTTCGGTGGCTGGAATCTATACTTTACTGTTCCAGTCCCTGTTATACATGTGTTCTCATGGAGCAAGGGAAGCATGTTTTTTGTGTAAATAATTACTGGGGTGTTTCTTGTTTTTACGTTTTACCTTTTTTTTTCACTTCATCCCTGTATTTATAATTTAGATTTTTTGCTTGTTTTATTGAAAATAAATGTGCTCCAGTAGAGTAAAACTTCATATCCTTTGTTTTCTTGCTTGTCGAAAAAGCCATCTTTCTGGATTACCTTTGGGGGTCACGTGACTGTTTTGGTGCAACTAGTCCATTCAGTTTGGGGGATGTTACAACCCGGCCTAGGGGAAACCTTAGTGGAACATGAAATAATGAGGCACCCCTCTGCCCTGCTCCCAAGAACCACCAGTAACAAAGGTTTGCAGCCCTTACTCAGGAATGTATAGCTTCGGGGTGAGTGCACGGCAAAATAATAAACAAAATCAAACTAGATGTAAATGACCTTCGCTTGCCTGCACGAAAATAAAGAGAAACAAAAAGGCATAACATTGACCTGAGCTCCTGGCCAAAAACAAGAGAAAACAAAGATTTAACAAAATGCTACCCACCCCTACCAAACCAGGGCTGCAGCAACATTTTACATGCGAACATCATAATACTTCGTTTTTCACTGGCAGTCGATTTGGGAGGAGGGAGAAGAGAGTCTGCTGCTCCTGAGGTTGGTCCGTCTTTTAAAACGCAGGTTTTTATGTGGAAACCAGTCAGCGCTCTGGAGCCACCTACAGTCAGGCGCCTTCAATCATTCAGTTAGCAAATGAGTGAAGCTCACAGGCAGTCAGCCACACACAGGCATCAAAGAGTAAGACCAAAAAAAATATGCACAACGCATGCATACGTGCATAAACAACAAGGATGCTTACAAATACATGACAAAAAAAGTCTATACGACCATGAGGTCGTAACACCTTCCCCCCAAAGATCGGACATTTCTCCCATAAAGAAATGCTCAATGTCACAAATCACCAGAACACGAGTGTGCATCAGTAATAATGCTCTCTTTCCCTTTAGTATACTGGATTTCTCAGTGTTAAAATCCTGCAATAACAAGGACCAGCGCATTAAACGCTGATTGCTGTTGCGCATCTGGGACAGAAACACCAGGGGATTGTGGTCTGAATACATGAGGACAGGAAGTGAAGTGGAACCAACATATACCTCGAAATGTTGAAGTGCCAGGATGAGAGCAAACACTTCCTTCTCAATTGTACTGTAATTTAATTGGTTTTTGTTGAACATCTTGGTGAAGAAACAGACTGGTTTATCAACCCCTTGGACATCTTCCTGAAGCAGCACCACCCCCACCCCCTGGCCACTCGCATCAACCTCAAGTTTAAACGGACGCAGAAAGTCAGGGGAGGCGAGCACAGGCTCGCTGCAGAGGAGCGCCTTAGCGGACTCTAAAGCTTCTGACAGCAGGGAGACCACACAAATGGCTTCAAAGGACTGCACATTGCAGTCAGAGGGGCAACCACATCTGCAAAATTTCTACAAAATCCTTGATAATACCCACACTTTCCCAAAAACCGGCGGAGCTCCCGTTGGGTTTGGGGTGCTGAAAAATCTACAATGGCCTGCTGTTTAGCATTAACCGGACACACCTGACCCTGTCCAACTTGCTTACCCAGATAAGTCACCACTGCTTTCCCAAACTCGCACTTTGCCAGATTCAGTGTTAGGGAAGCATTATGCAAACGGCTGAAAATCTCTGTTAACGTTGCCACATGTTCAGACCAAGTAAAGGAATAAGCCACCACATCATCCAAATAAGCCTTGCAATGTTTGACACCAGAGAGCACCGTACACATATACTTAGCTCCATTAAAAATGCACGGGTGAAGTATGTACTGTATTTGCGGCAAATTGAAAAATCGATTGATTTTTATTGCTTTTCCAGTGAGACACGAGAGGAAATAAAGAAAAGCACGTGGTATTGTAATCTGACGCGCGCTGCGCACGCGTCAAAGCACTTCAGTAATAACAAACATTGAGCTGTTAAGTGATGCATGCAGTGACACTTGACTTGGTGTTTTTGGTGTGGTCAATAGCCTACATAAAGCCAACAAAAAAAAACTAAAAATGCTACTGCATCAAGAAAATGCAATGGCTTGTGACACAGGGGAGAAAAAGAGCCTTTGGCATGTTACGGGCAGATCTCAGCCGCCGAGAGCACTAGTTCAACAATCTGTCATTTGTCACTGCACCGCTCAACAATCTGTCTATCCCAAGAATGGAACACAGGCACTGTCACTTCGACCGATCCATTTTTGTTTGCCACTGTCATGGCAGCATTTACAATCTGGTTAGTCAGCGACAGTCCGTTTTCCATTCTCAGACAGAAACAGGGAAATAAAGTGCCAAAAATGACACAGAGGCAGCTGCCCACAGTCAGAAGTGAAGAGTTCCTACTCCTGTTGATGGGCAAAAATGGCTTTTCATTACCATGGTTAGTCACACTGTTTTGCTTCTCGTGACAGAAACACAGCATCAAACAGGTGCCCATGAGAAGTGAAGAGTTCACCCCTGTTGATTGGCGCCTTCTGGACTTTTGCTCACATCTCATGATCATCTCATGTTTTTGGTTGCTGTCCAGAATCTGTCACATACAGGCTGTCACCAGATGTGGCGCTCTTTGCTGCCATTGTCACTGTGGCTGCCCTAAGCCATGTCGGTCAGTGACAGTGCCTGTGTTCCATTCTCGGATAGACAGCCGACTAATTGTTCAACGGTAGCAATGCAAATGACGCACCACCTCTCGGCGGCTGAGACCTGCCCGTAACATGCCAAAGGCTCTTTTCCTCTCCCCTGTGTCACAAGCCGTTCCATTTTCTTGATGCAGTAGCATTTTTCTTTTGTTTTGTTGGCTTTATGTAGGCTATTGACCACACCAAAAAGAACAAGTCAAGTGTCACTGTACACATCATGAACAGCTCAATGTTTGTTATTACTGAAGTGCTCGGCGCATGCACGTGGTGCGCATCAGGATTACAATACCACGCGCTTTTCTTTATTTCCTCTCGTGCCTCACTGGAAAAGCAATAAAAATCAATCAATTCTTCAATTTGACGCAAATACAGTACATACCTCACCCGTGCGTTTTTAATGGAGCTAAGTATAGGTGGCTGAAATGTGGCGGGGCCGTTTCTTAGGCCAAAAGGCGTTACCTTATACTGAAAAAAATGGTCCAGTGTCACAAATGCAGACATTTTAGAAGCGCAAGGAGTCAGGGGCACCTGCCAATAACCCTTAAGCAGATCAAGTTTTGTAACAAATTTTGCACAACCCATACAATCAACACAATCCTCAATTCGTGGGAGAGGAAAAGAATCTGCCTTAGTGATAGCATTCAGTTTTCTGTAGTCATTACAGAAATGGGGGATTGATCCGACTTTGGCACCAACAGTGACGGCGAACTCCACGCACTCGAGCTAGGGACAGAAAAACCATTTTGAAGGAGATACTCAACTTCTTGCTGCATGATAGCCCGTTTTGTTGGATTCACACGATACGCGTGTTGTTTTATTGGCTTATTATTGTTAGTGTGGTGGGAAAATAATCTTAAATACTGTAAAAATCAAAGTATTACTATAATCACAGTTCAACAGAACATAGCCAGGTTCATATAGCCCTTTAAAAATACTGAAAGGGAGTTTGGAGCTGAGAAAGAGGCAAAAACTCATAAATCTGTCAAAAAACCTGATAAAGATGCTCCAGCAGAACCCTCTAGGCCCGCCTAATGAGCTAACCTTCCAGAGTGACCTTATCGGTCAGCCTGGTCCCACGCGAGCATGTGCATCTGAGTGTTCTGAAACCATCCATGGCCTCAGATAACTTACTAAACTTTAGGTGAACCCAAGGTTTGGGAGACTTAGGTGTGGGCTTTGAGTGTCCCTGGCGGCTGAAAATGAAGGTACGCTATGATGTAATGGCAGACTTGTTACTAAGGGTGGGGGGTTGCTATGGGACAATGTACCAATCAGAGTCAATAATACTAGATAAGGTAGAAAGAGTCACGTTTAATCCCACCTAAAGAAACGTGCCAAAAGGCCAATAAATATGAGGGTTCGGACAGCCATAGGGCAGTCGGCGTGGGGTGATTGATGAAGAATGAATGCTGTGTGGTTTGCGCAGACCAGCCTGGGTTTCTTTATGCTTCTTCTGGATGGATTTACAATAAACCCAATTACATCAGACTCTGGGGAATGGATCTTTTTTTGGAGATAGATTTGCAAGGGTCAGTGGAACACTTTATCCACTTGCTCGGACAAAGTTTTTTCCTACAACAATAACTTTGAAGTCCCCTGTATTATATTATTTACGGTACTCATCTTGGCACGATGAGACATGCGCAGTCTGTTTTGTCTGCCTTGAAGAAAAAATAGGGGCCTGTGTCTGGATGCCATGGGGAAATGACTGTGAGCTTGTGTTGTGGAAATAAAAGTGAGCAATATTAATAAACATCGTGTTTATTTAACTGCGAGTTAACACTGCTAGCAGAGGATGGTTGAAGATGGCTACAAACTACAAAGCACTGCCGAAGTTTGACGAGACCAGGCCATATGAGTGTTGGAAAAATGAAGTTAATGTATGGAAGCAGGTTACCGAGCTCGACAAGAAAAAGCAGGTGCTGGCGGCTGCACTGGGACTGGAAGGACGAGCCAAGGAAACCGCAATGGAAATACCCGCGGAAGAATTGGACAGTAAAACCAGTATGGACACATTGCTCACTAAATTGGACGGTGTGTTTTTGAAAGAGGAAAAGGACAGAGCATACGAGGCATATTCTCTCTTTTTTTTTTTTTAAATTTGGCATCTCCAATCCCACCCGAATCTGGAATGCCCAATTGGTGAACTATGTACAAGGCTTGCTCGTATGCGACCCCTTGCTGCCAATTCAGGAGAGTGTAGACAGTTCGTGGCTCTCCTCCGAAGCACGCGCCTGTCAACCACCGCATCTTATACACTCATTGGTTGAATCTTCGCAAGTTCAGAACGAGGGCGGAGGATACCCGGACATGACCAGGCTTAGAATCTTCCTGACGAGCGCCCGTCTGGCCAACAGGAGGCGCTTGAGCAACGAACAAGACAACTATTGTAATCCCTTCCCGGCAGTCCCTTCCCAATTTGCAACCCTGTAGTGCAATAGCCAATTTTGCGCTACTCTGAAAAAGCTGCCGACCACTGCCGGCTGGTACAAAGTGGGGCTCGAACCCGCGACGTAATAGTCAGTTCTGCTTCGCAACGTAATGCTTTACCAAGTGAGCTATCCGGCAGCCCCCATATTCTCATTTTGATAGCATAATGAAAGACAGTTCTTTTTCAATGGCAGACTATATTATCGACTTTGAACAGCAATATAACCGTATGAAAAGGTATAACATGACGCTTCCAGATGCTGTGTTAGCGTTTAAACTGTTAGATACAGCTTGTCTTGACGAGAAAAATAGACAACTAGCGTTAACGGCATGCACAGAACTGATGTTCTCAAAAATGACATCAGCACTCAAGTGTATTTTTGGGGGAAAGATGGCAGTCTCATCTCGTGGAATACAACTAAATCAAGACGCAGCTTTCTTCACAGAACAGCTACAAGGAAAAGTCAAGCGGAACGCGACGTTTCAAAGTGGACAACAAAAGCCAACGTTGCCAGGTACCAACCCACTGGATAAGTTCAGCTGGCGATCAAGATGTGCAGTGTGCCAGAGCACTTTTGATTGGGCAAAAGACTGCCCTCACAAAAGCAGTGATGAGGTAGGACTGACTGAGGATGAAAATGTAGAGGAAGTTAACATCACGCCGTTAACTAAATCCCCCATGTCTGCGTGTGAAATTTTTCTTATTGAATCTCTTGGATCAGCTATCATAGACACTGCTTGCACTCGCACTGTATGTGGGGAGAAATGGCTGGACAGTCATGTTAATGATCTCAACGAGGAGCAAGTAAACAAGATGAGGAAGCCAGAAAATCCCAGTTGCAGACCATTTCGCTTTGGGGATGGGAATTTGGTGTATTCCAACAAAAATGTGAAGCTTCCTGCTAAAATTGGACAAACAAAATGCCAAATTGAAACTTGAGGCGGTCAAGGCTGACATTCCTTTGCTATTGAGCAAAACGTCCCTGAAAAGCACAGGAGCTGTTGTAGACATGGTGAATGACAGAGTGGTGATGTTTAAGCAGCCTGTACCACTTGAATTTACTAGTTCTGGACACTATTGTGTGGACATTAGAGATGAAGATAACGCAAGGGACCAAATCAAAGAAGTAGTACTTACAGCTACAGATGGAGAAAGTGAAACTGAAATTGAGGTCCTTGCAGTAACAGAGAATATGTCACCAGAGGAGAAGTGAAAAGTGCTTCTTTAGCTTCACAAACAGTTTGGCCACGCCTCAGCAGACAGGCTGCAGAGACTTATTCAAAGCTCAGGGAATAAGGACAAAGAATGCCTCACTACTTTGCAACAAATAGTACATGAATGTGACATATGCCAGAGGTACAGCAGGACCAAGCCAAAGCCGGCTGCGGGTCTGCCTCTAGCTACGCAGTACAATGAAACAGTGGCAGTGGACCTGCACGAGTTGGAACCTGGTGTTTGGTACTTGCATATTATCGACCATTTCAAACGTTTTAGCGCAGGAAATATTATGAAGACAAAGAGATCCTCTGAAACTGTCAACTCCTTCATTCACACATGGATAAGCGTCCATGGTCCCCCACGGAGACTGTACAGCGATAACGGCGGAGAATTCAACAACGAGGAGTTCAGAAACATGGCTGAAAATTTCAACATCGAGACAAGGATAACAGCAGGATACAGTCCGTGGAGCAACGGCCTCCTCTCCTGTGATCTGGAAAAACCTAGTAAGTTTATCAGCGGCAAAGATCTCGCAATTGAACAAAAACTTTTAGGTTCTGGACTTTTCCTAACAGAAAAAAATGCTAGAAACTTGATTTTGAAAGTTCAAATGACACAAATAGCCAGTGTTTTAAGCTTTTCACCACTCTTAATTCCTGCAAATGAAAGTTAAACTCAGTTTCTACCAAAAGTGACACATGTACTAGGTTTTTCCAGATCACAGGAGTCCTGGAGAGGCACAATCAGACTCTCATGGACATCATCCAAAAGGTGAAACAGGAAAATGGGTGTGACTGGTACACAGCCCTTGACTGGGCACGCATGGCTAAAAACTTTATGCATAATGTTCATGGTTTTAGTCCACATCAACTTGTATTTGGTCAGAACCCTAACCTCCCCTCTGTATTACCCTTTGTCTCCACCGGGCGCGTTTCTGAAGCGTTTTTTACTCGCGCGTGTGACGCGGCAGATACGCTCTCATTATTATCTTTGCAGCTGTCTCCACCGGCTCCGTCAGGTGTGCGCTTCAGCTGCGCCTCACGCGCGCAAACACGACCTGAAGCGTTTTTTTACGCTTCAATTCTATTTTTTCGACATTACGCGCGTAAAACGGAGGGTGACTCGGCTTCTCCTTTGCTGCTCGACGCTTCTCGTTTGAAGTACGCGCGCGAGCAAGACAGAGCAGGTGGAGACACTCGCTTCAGTGACGCATGAACGCCGTCGTCTCGCGAGCGCCTCGCTTACCTGACGCGCTCGGTGGAGACTAGGGGTTAGTTGATAGGCCACCGGCACTAGAGGGCACTACCGTGAGTGTGAGGGCTGGGGAACATATATCTGCTTAGCATACTGCTAGGAAAGCTTTCACTGAGGTTGAATGTTCAGAGAAGATTAGGAGGGCGCTGCGTAAGCAGCTCAGACCCACTGACGAAAAATTTGAAATGGGAGACAAAGTCTATTACAAATGAGCTGACAGTGCAGAGTGGAAGGGCCCAGCAGTAGTTATTGGTCAGGATGGAGCTGTTGTATTTGTTTGGCATGGTGGAATCCTTGTTAGAGTGCATCACTCAAGGCTTACCAAGGTACACACTGTTGAACAGAATAAGCAAACTGGTGATGCTCGATGTGAAATAGAAGGTGAGAAAGGCAGCTCAGATAGTGAGCAGGACATCACCAGTGGTGGGGAACAGTGTGACAACAGAGAGGTAAATGCTAAAGTAGCAGCACACCTTCCAGTGAGTCAAGCCCATACTAATGTGACACAAACTGAAATGGAGCAAAATGTCTGTGGTAACCCTGTTTCTTCTGCTGGTGTAATTTTAAAAACAGGACAGACTGTAACCTTTGTGAAAGATGATGGATGGGTTCCATGCAAAGCCAAGGTTCTCGGCAGGGCGGGCAAAGCCACAGGACAGTACAGAAATTGGTATAACCTGCAACACACTGAAACTGATGGCAGTTATGGACAGAGGGAGGCAATTGACATTTCACGTGTCGATAGTCTCAACATCGAACCAGAAGTCAGGGATGCTGATGTTCTCATAACAAAAGACATCTCATTTGACATGGTTAAACAGAATGAAATAAAGAACTGGCGCAATAATGATGTTTTTGAGGAAGTTAAGGATGCAGATCAAAAGTGTGTCTCCACCAGATGGGTTTGTAGTCTCAAAGAAACTGACAACGGTATTGTGCCTAAAGCCAGTCTGGTAGCCAGGGGTTTTGAGGAATTTAATATCCAAGATCTACAGAAAGATTCTCCAACTTGCGCCTCAGAATCTCTAAGTTTACTCTTAATAGTAATTTGTCAAAACAAGTGGCAAGTCCATTCCATGAACATAAAATCTGCATTTTTGCAAGGCATGAATTTGTCCAGGGACATTTATGTCTGCCCCCCGCCCCCCCAGAGGCAGGCAGTGAAGGGGTGGTGTAGAAACTAAAGAAATGTGTACACAGTCTTGCTGATGCATCATTGTATTGGTATAACAAAGTGAAGGAGACTTTGCTGAGCACAGGTGGAAAAGTGTCACAGGTGGATCCTGCCGTCTTTTATTGGTTAGACGAGCAATGTAAAGTGACAGGAGTTCTTGCATGCCATGTAGATGATTTTCTTTGGGCTGGTTCACAAGAGTTTTCAATTGATGTGATTCCTCAACTGAAGTCAGCGTTCCATGTGGGACGTGAAGAACATGGCAATTTTTCCTATGTTGGAATGGACTTTGTGACTGTTAATGGTGTAATACAGGTACATCAGCACAGCTATATTTAAACCTGCAACCTGTTCCCATGGAACCAGCACGTGCTGTAAAGAGAGATGCTCTGCTAACTGAAACAGAAAAGGAGCAGCTGAGGTCAAAAATAGGACAAATCCTGTGGGTTGCAAAACAGACGAGACCTGATGTTATGTTTGATTCTTGTGGTTTAGCATCCAACCTGAAAAATGCTACAGTGCAATCTATTCATGATGGAAATAAGGTGATTCGTAAACTTTAAACCGGAAATGTGACACTGAAATTTCGATATTTGGGAAACAATAATGCTTTAAACTTGACTGTTTTCAGTGACGCCTCTCTGGGAAACCTCCAGGATGGAGGCTCACAGGGAGGGACTCCGATCACCCTCACAGGAGAAGGAAGGAAGTTCACTCCTCTCTCTTGGCAATCCAAGAGATTTAGACGTGTGGTGCGAAGCACCCTCGACGCAGAGACACTTGCTATGTTAGATGGAATAGACAATGCAATTTTTCTGGCTACTCTCTTTTCAGAGCGCACGTCTGGGACTGCTGGACTGAATGCGCCCCCGTTGGTCTGTGTGACTGATAATCACTCCCTGTTCAAAGCCCTTAAGTCAACAAAACAGGTCACAGAGAAAAGGCTTCGGTTGGACATTTGCACCATTAAAGAGCCCATACAAAGCAAGAAAATCAAGACGGTACTCTGGTCAGTGACAAAAGCCCAACTCGCTGTCTGACAAAAAAGGGAGCATCAGCTCTGGTGCTTTTGCAAGCACTCAGTGAAGGACTGTGGGACATAACAAAAAAAAAAGATGGGGGAAGAAAATGCTTAATGAAATGTTCAATGATTGTTTACAACTTAATGATTGCTCACAGTGAATGCAGACTGTTCAAACTGTTCAAGTTGTTAAGAGGTTTATTTTATTATCAAAAAAAAAAATTTAAGTACCCTCTCTGTAGGTACTTTTCTGGACTGAGGCATTTTTTTTTTTTTCTTAAAAAAAGAATGGGGAGATTGTTAACTTGGAAGTCCCCTGTATTATGAAGCTTAGCGAAAGTTCAGTCAGGTAGACTCTCTCTCTTGCGCATGTCAACTCTGTTTATTTTATTCACGCATGTTCACTCGTAAATCTCCGCAGTCAGTGTCTGGGGCTGTCAATTGAGCTGTCAGCTGGCGTAGCAGCTGATCTCTTCTATCCAACTGGAGCACACCTCAGTCGCATTGCTAGCCAATCATTCTGCTGCCGTCTTTTTAAAAATGTCATTCTCTCTACCCTAGTTCACCCATGCTGCCGTTCGCTGACCCTCCTCCTCCCCAACACCACCTTACTCATCGGACCCCCCGTACTGCCGCTCCAGCTCCACTAGCCTTCAGCCACCACCGCCACCAGCGGCTGGACTCTTCGAGGGATTTTCCTGCTGCTGCTCTGAGCAGCGCTCCTGCTCTACGAGTCTCCCGAAGAGTCCAAGCGCCAAAGACTTGTTAGATTCTAAGTATGTTACTCCTTTATGCTCAAAGCATAATAAATATTTTTCTGATTTCACTTGAGTCTCTCCTGATTGAAATATTATATACGGTACTCATCTCGGCGCATGAGACATGCGTAGTCTGTTTTGTCTGTCCTAAAGAAAAAACAGGGGCCTGTGTCTGGATGCCATGAGGAAATGACCGTGAGCTAGCATTGTGGAATGAAGTGAGCAATATTTATATTAACGTCGTGTTTATTTAACTGCGAGTTAACAATTATCACTAACATCAATATCGGGACAAACAACATTTGTCTGAGTGGGATTGTCGCCGAAAAGATCCGAGTAGCTATGGATAAGGCTGATCACATCCCCACTTTTTGAGTCAGACAGAAATAGCAAAAACTCATCTAACTTGGACAAAATCTTTGAGTTTTTAAGGCGAGCACAAGGAACGGAAACCCGTCTTTCACTTATCTCATCCTCCTAGCTACTCAGAGGCGACGCAACAACTACAGCGACGGAGGCTACGGGAGACTGTTCATTACCACAGGAGGAGTAACGTTTTAACATGTTCACATGACATATTCGGGATTTCCTCATACGATCTGGTGTCTTTATTACATAGTCAGTTTCACTCAGCTGGCGATTGACAACATAGGGCCCGGAGAATTTGGCCTGCAAACCTGACTGGTAACAAAACCAGAACCTCATCACCGTGTTGAAATTTCCTCGACACAAGCCATTTCACAAGCACAATGTAATGTTTCCTTGAAAGAGCTGACATAATCCAAAATATTTTGCGTCACACTTGGTTTGTCAGCTAACCAGTAGCTTTTCTCAGCTACTTTTCTTGGAGTAAGCGTAGTGGATCACGCGCAGTGTGTCCGAACACAAGATCAGTGGGACTAAAACCCAGCGACTCCTGTGTGGTTTCGCAAACAGCAATAGCGGCAAACCCTCATCCCATTCTCTGCCAGACTCAAGACAGTACTTACGGAGCATAGTTTATAAAGTTTGGTGAAATCTCTCCAGCGCACCCTGACTCTCAGGGTGATAAGCACTGGATGTGTCATGTTTCACAGACAGCAGGTACATGACCTGAGCAAAAAATTTTAGACATAAATTTTGTACCTCGATCATTTTGTATGCGTTTGGGAATGCAACTGTTGTTGAAAAAAAAAAAAAAAACTTCACTAAAGCCTTTAAAATAGCCTTAGCCTTTAACGTGCGTAAGGGCACAGCCTCAGGATAACAAGTGGCAGCACACATGATGGTGAAAATATACTGGTTTCCTGATTTAGTCTTTGGAAGTGGTCCTACACAATCTATCAAGATAGGTTCAAATAGTTCTCCGATGAAAGGGATAGGGCGAAGCGGAGCAGGGGGAATTGTCTGATTTGGCTTTCCCACCAACTGACAGGTATGACATGAGCGGCAAAATAGCGTCATATCAGATTGAACCCCTGGCCAGAAAAATACCCGAGGAGCCGTTGGTATGTTTTTCAAATACCCAAATGGCCTGACAGACTATGATCATGGGCCAAACTCAGCACTTGCACATGAAATGGGCTTGGCACCACTAACTCCCGGATTGTGTTTAATTCACTCCCGGGTACAGGGGACCACCTCCGCATGAGGACACCATCCTCAAAAACGTAAGTGACAGACTGGCCATCTCTGCCATTTGAAGCAGCAGCCAAACGACTAGCCAGTGTACAATCACTCTGCTGGGCCTTAATTACTTCTGCTTTATCCACACATAAGGTCAGTTCTGGAACTGCTGTCAGTGTGGCATTAGAGGGGTCCACAAACTTTTGGGCTGTCAACAACAACAGAACTGGCAACATTAATATCATCAACCATGAAAGTACCAGACAGATTCACAGCATCACCATGCTTGCGAGCCCTGGTGTGGGTAACTGCGCACGCCGGGAAAATGGTTGAGGAGTCACACACATCCACAATGGGGTTGACAACAACTTCAAGGGAAGGAAACACTTTCACGCCTGCTACGTCATTTCCGAGAATGAGGTCAATTCCTGATACCGGTAAGTGAGACCTCAAAGCAACCCGCACAGGCCCAGATACAATAGGAGAGCACAACTGCGTAGCGCGGAGATGCACGCGTAAGGGGCTCATTTTAACCCCCCCACCAGTATATCTGAGCCACAGAATGTTTTACTTGAGAAAGGCAGCACCCCAGCACGAATGAGGGAATATTTTGCCCCGGTCTCCCATAATATTTTAATGGTTACTGAGCAGGCTCCATCATTGGGCACGGACACAAAACCATCTGAAACAAACGGTCTATAATCAGCGTCAATATTTTCCTCCGCTTCGGCAGAAACCAATTGTTGAACTACAGGCGCGGTTTGCATTAATCCAATTGCGGCGAGGTTCTCTGATTGTCTAGATAGATCTATTTTCTTTAAAACGGGACATTCAGCAATCTAATGTCCATTTTCACGGCAGTAAAAACAAGCACGTTTATCAAGCAGAACTGGTGACTGATGCTGAGTACTCCGAGGCGATTTTTGTCCCGTCCCATCGCGGGATACAGATGCAGAAAACACATTTTTATGCATCAAGGCAAATTCATGGGCAAGCACTGCTGCACGTGATAGGGTTGAAACTTGTTCGTTTAAAGAGCTTAGGACATCAAATTCAGCTCTGTTTTTTTATGTGATAAAATGCTACAAAGTACCTATCATGAACAATTAGTGATGGTTTTAATATCGTGTACTTTACGCAATGTTTAAAAAAAAAACGCATTTTATCTGCTAAATTATCCACTTGAGGGAATGCCCCCTTAGCCTCAATCAAGAACATTTGCGCTGGGCCAGCTCAGCCACGTGACGTCATAAGTTGTACGCGGATTGTGTCTAGGTGGTTAGCCGAAGTTTCCGACTCTGGTCTGGATGGAGAATATCTTAAAGAATGGACCAACAAAAATCACAGAGAGTGAACGGAAAACGATGTGCAGTGTGGGGATGCAGTGCAACGCATGCATATGGCCATGGAATGTTTCGTGGCCAAAAGATGCAGAGATATCGAGAATATGGACAAAACAAGTGCAACGTACTAGCGCCGACTTTGCTAGCCAAGGCAAGCCCAGGTCACAGAAACCTACGATGTGCGGCCAACATTTCGAGTATTCATGTTTTTATGTATCATTAGGCCCGAGCCTGGCCGAAGCCGGCGAGGGCCTATTAAAACCGCATGGTTCCGTTATTATTATTATTATTATTATTATTATTAGTGTGAATGCTGACAGCATTCACACTATTGTTTTACATGTCGGCCATTTTCTTTATGCTTTTTATTATTATTATTATTATTCTTACTTCTTCCGCCGTTCTACCCCATTTCTACCCGATTCAACTACTCCTACATACTTTGTGCTATTTCAACAATTCATATATCAAAACGTGCAGCTTTTTCTGGACATTATGGCTATAATTTTTCTCTTTCAGACTATTTCTACTTTTTAAAATATTTAACTTTTTCTTATTTTTTTGTCCCATAGGAAACAATAACAGATTTCTTAAAATGTAGCTATTTTCAGCTATTTTTTACTCCGTCATACCTTTAGCTAGAAACGTCATTCAAACTGTAAAATGTTAAGCTACGCTTGGATAATTTCTTTACTGTTCGACTTTCTTGTAACTTCCATAATGTTCTAATTATAATTTTTAAAATTTTTTTTTAACAATTAATTCTGGGAACTTAGAGCGTGGAGACCTCACGGCTAGAGCGACGAACATCGGCAATACGGTCCAAGAGTTTTCTCTTAAACTTGCTCTAACTCCCACAGTTTTCACTCCGCATAAATATTTTTATATCCAAGTTGTAGCTAAAGTTGTGCTGATCACCAAAATGTAACTATGGAAGCAACTGGACAAACGGATTTGGCTGTATGAGCCGAAAAGCGACGGGACCGCTCACCGAAGCTCCATTAACTCCCATGTTAAATGCGGCCAGAAAATGCAGCTAGTGATGTTACCGCTGATACCGAGGCTCCGAAGCACGCTTCAAACTCGACAGGGTATTTTTCTGAAGCACTGTGCCGGAGCTTGCCTCATATCGGGAAAAATCACGTGACCGATGACGTTCGAACCGCTTTACTGCTTCATTCAGACTGAATCAGCTGACCGGTTTGGTTCGATAGGCGGAGCTTTGAAACATTGGCGCAATTCAAATGTAATTAAGATGGATGAAACTGCGCTCTGTTAGGCATTTTTATTCAAAAATAATAATGCCAAAGTCGCTCAGGCACACCCAGTATACACCAAGCACAATCAAAAAACACAAAATATAACATGTTTTTTGGACAGAGAAAATATTTACAGGATTCAATGAGGCTGTGAATGTAATAATGTTATTATAGTATAATATACACTGCCCGGCCAAAAAAAAAGTCACCGTTTGGAAATTAATGAAAAAATTCTATAATTGAATCATTATTGCGGTTATTAATATGTTTCAGCTGGCATTAATCATTTTAACCCTGACTGATGAGGCGCGTCACTACTCATTTCTTAAAAAATCATGTCGGAAGACACATCCCCTGATGGTGGAAAAGATGTTACAGTATTTCAGAACGGGCAAGTTATTGGCCTGTATTTAACAAAGAAAACCATGAATGACAAAAACAAGTATGAGGAATCATTTTCACAAACAAATTTGCCACCACAAAGTCCTGACCTTAAACACATTAAAAGTTATTGGGATGTCCTCAAGAAAGACCACTGAGTGGTTCAACCATTATGTCGAGAAGACAAGATCTCGGCCAAAAATGATGGCATCTCTGATCGAAATTAAATGTTCTGGCGTTGCATACAGTTGTCAAAACAATGACAAGACGAATATGCACTGTAATCAAAGCTACAGGGGTTCCAACTAAATATTTGAGTGTGCGACTTTTTTTTGCTGGGCAGTGTAAATTATTAAGGTAAGGAAGAAAAACAACAGACACATGTAAAACAAAGTTAGATTTCAGCTTTATTGAAGTATTTTTCACAATACAACATAATCGAAGTGCGTCAGCGTCACCTTTGCAAGGCTGTACAACAATCTCTGTGCCAGCAGATGTCACCCACGTGCTCAATGAATGAAGCATCGAGTAGTGAACCAATTTTCAATACAATGGTCCAAAAGGGTCCGAAGCTTCATAAAGCCTCGTTTGGCCATCACTAAATGCAGCTTGCAAAGGCTAAACGCACAGTTTTTTAACTTGCTCGTGTTTCCATATTTTTTGCACTACGAACACTATTTTGACATATATTACTCAGCTGACTCTCCTCTTTCGTACGGTACATCCATTTCCTAGATTAGACTTACCATTTTTCAGGTAGAAGTCGAAATCTGCAAGAAACGCTTGCGCCAAAATCTCCATTGCACGAAATGACTCAGCCAAACTCAAATACCGTATATGACCAAATAATCGCCCGCGTGCAAATACGCGCCTGTGTGCAAAGAGTCTCCAGGGTCAGACCTCATTTTGCGTATTAAACGCCGGTTCAATTAAACGCCCGGGCGATTATTCGCACTATTGTATATAAACGTCTGTGTTACCCCGCGTTGCGGTAACACAGACGCTAAAACAAGCTTCGGTTTGTCTTTGTATGTATATCTAATGTCAATAAAGATGTGGGGGGAAAAAATAGCAGACGGTCTTTGGCACAGAGATATAAAAAAACTGGAGTGGACAACGTCACTGGCTGGACCAAAGCGCACACGGCAGAATAGCTCTGCCATCTTGTGTATGTATAAATGTCCAATGAGATGCATGTAAACAGTAAACATGGGTGTCGACAATTATTATTTTTTTGGGTGGGGGACTTCTTCTCCGCGTTCTTTTTAATCTTAAAAAAGGACGCGTATAAGGAATTGTAAATCAACAATATTTATGCTGTATTATTTGGCAAAGCTAAAGAATAATCTTACCCTTTACATAGGCCTAACAAATCGCTCAGTTACCTACGTTTTCGTTTCGCTCAAAAAAAAAAAAAAAAAAAAAAAAGCGTTCGCATTCAGCTGTGCCTGCGACTCTGACTCAGGTCTATACCTGGAAGAAACTAGTCGTTATAAGCATATATGAATTTATATGTATGCTTTGTGTATTAAAATGACAAGGAGACAATGCATTAATTTAACGGTTAAATTTAGTCAGTTTATAACTGTGTAGGAAAGCTGAACTGGCCTGGTGCAGGTCGGTGCAAAAATAAATAATGGCCTGTAGCAAATACCCGCCTGGTTCTTATAAACGCCTGGGGTCCAAGTCGATTTTGCGAAATAAACGCCCGGGCTACTAAATGGTCATATACGGTATCTTAAATATGGATCATTTGCGGTTCGATTCTGCCCTCTGCTGGCCTTTTTCCACACCTCAACACGGTCGTTTTTAAGAGACAAAGATACAAACGACTCTAAAAGAATAATTTTGCGTCAAACTCAGTGAAAGAATTTCCGGTATAGTAGTTGGTACAGTCGCTGAAGCCAGCTCCAGGACATGAAATCTTCGTGGACTTCATTTGAAAATGCGCTGGCCGTTTCCAATCCTGCCTATCATTTTTAATGTTTCCAGCTAGGATTGATTAAAATCATCTGTTCAGAGCATTCATATCTTCTAGAATAAGCTGACGCAATCTCGGTTATTTTTACATTATTAGTGCAAGGCCAGTGAAGAGAAAAAAAATAATGTCTCGAGACATTCCTTCAGAAGTGCGGCACAAGGTCGCCGATTGGCTGTACGCAAATGAGTTTCTGTTGGTGTCCGGAACTCTAGTGGGGAAAAAAAACATTTCGCCTCCCGCGAAAGCAGATTGAGTGCGGGAAAGGAGACACTTTTTGCTGGGTGCGTACAAGACAACACGTTACAGTAAAAATGGCAAAGCAGAAAAAACAATAGATCGAGATCCTATTCCAGCATATAGCTACCAGCAACTGTTTTCATTCTTTCTTTGCTCAGCTTTCTGTTTTTTTAAATAAACATTCAAGTATTCGACATAATTCAAATATTATATTTTCATGGCAGCTATTCAGTGTGGCGTCAGCAAACATTCAAATCATTCAAACTTTATTGTATTCAACGCAGCATCGCAGTTTGGGTTCAGCGTGCAGCATTCACACTCGCAATTTCTTCAGGAATTGCCTCTCTAGTTATTATTATTATCCTTTCCGCACTTTGAACGCAAATTTGACCCCTTGAACATTAACGAAAAGTCAATTTTATTTGACCAAAAATTCAAGCCTGGCGAAAAAATTTTTTATTTGAAGTCCCCAAGAAAAAATATTGAGAAATGACTTGGCCATGCCCTGTCAAAAATCAAAATACATTGCGCTAATGGGAGCCCACCCCAAACTTTTTTCCACGTAGAAAAATGAAACTTGGTGGAGACATAGCCCATGTTGGGACAAGTTAAAAATTACATTATGGCCCCACCCTAAACTCAACAGGAAGTCGGCCATATTGAGCGGAAGCGTGGACATATAAAATCACACCCCTCATACTTTCAACATCTCCTCCTAGGGTTTTCATCCAATTTGCACCAAACCTGGTGAAAATCACCTACACACATTTGTGGTCAAAAGTTACTATTTATATTTTTGATGAAATGTTGGGCGTGGCTGTGATTAGCTTACAACGAAGCGGCCATTTTCAGAAGTATGAAAGTATGTATATCTCAGGCATACAGTGTCGGATTGAGTTGAACCCAATGTAACATCTGTGTGGAATGACAATCTGAACACAATGATATGTAACTCGTACGGCTGTATGGCAAAATGGCTCTTGGACGCCCCCTACATTTTTTGCATGGGAGAAGAAAAAAATTGAAATAGTTAAAAGAAATTTGGTATGCACATCTATCATGTCAAACTGAACCAAAAAGCAAATGAGGACTGTTATGGCCCCAATTTGTTATGGCGTCAATTGTTATGGCGTCACGGACAGCAAGGGATGACAGACAAAATTCTTCAACTTCAACAGATTTTATTAAACAAACACTTAGAACTAATTTACACTCTACCCTACTGACCAAGATTGAAATCAAATTGAAAATGAGATATTTACAGTTCCTTTGTAATGGAGATGGGCTGCAATGTTGCAATGTCCTGGGACAGGAAAATGCTCCAACACAGGCAAAAATCCACAAAAAGCTTCACAGGTCTTGATATGAGTGACAGGTCTGGTCAAATGTATCCTTCCACAATTTCTCCTTGCAATTTCTCCTCCTACCACTACTCTCTCAATTTTTCTCCTTATATACTCTTTTCCAGCTCCCTCTGAGGCATGCCCAGGACATGCCCAAACCTAGCTTTAGATTTGGCTTAACAAAAAAAATGTCAATACTGCCATCTAGTGGCTTTTTTTTTTCCACATTACACCTCCATTCCAAAAGGGAAAAATTTTGACTCATAAAGGCAAAATTTTTCTTTTCAATACAAAAATGGTTAAGTAGACACTTGTGTGTATATATACATATAATACAACATGCTAATAAACACGTGATATATATACACATACTCAAACATGGGATAAGCAATCAGCAATTACATTGTCAGTAGCCTTTACATGCTTAATTTCCAAGTGAACTTTACGCCTTTCTTCAGTTGGTTGGTGAGACTGAGAGCAATCTCAGCAAAGTTCTTGCAGAACTTGCGGTAGTACCCGATCATTCCAAGGAAGCGGTGCAAAGCTTTTTTTTTTTGTCAGGAACTGGAAAGTCCATGATGGCTTGGACTTTAGCATTTATGAGTGCCACCTTAACCTGGCCTATGACGTAGCCAAGATACGTGACAGTAGCACAACCAAAGTCACTCTTGTTCAGGTTAACAGTCAGGTTAGCCTGGGTCAAGCGCTGGAACAACATCTCTACATCTTTCAGATGTTCTTCCCAGGAGTCACTCCATGTGATCAGGTCGTCGATGTACGCACCGTGCGCGCAATCCGGCGATTGTAGACTGTATCATCCTTTGGAACATGGCTGGGGCATTTTTCATGCCAAAGGGTAGGACTTCATACTGGTATAACCCAGATGGTGTGGCAAAAGCAGAGATGCTCTTGGCCCTCTCAGTTAAAGGCACACATCAATAACCCTTCAATAAATCAATCTTGGTCAGAAACTTTGCTTGCCCTACTCTATCGATACAATCCTCAATCCTAGGTATTGGAAACACATCAGTTCTAGTTACAGCATTGACTTTGCGATAATCTGTACAGAATCTAGTACTTCCATCAGGTTTTGGAACTAGAACACAGGGTGAACTCCAATCTGAGTTAGAGGGTCTGATAATATCATGTTCTAACATGTACTCAACCTCTTTCTCAGCAATCTTTCTCTTTTCAGGATTCATCCGGTACGGATGCTGTTTTATTGGTTTGGCATCACCAACATCTACATCATGAGAGGCTATAGAAACTCTCTTTGGAACATCAGGAAATAGATCTTTATATTTCTTGATCAACTTCTCAAACTGATCTTTCTGTGAGGGTTCTAAGTGCTGGAGTTTTACATCAAGATTTTGCAACACTTCAGAATTTGACAATTTACATGAAGGAACTTCAGCTTTAATTCTAGGTTCATCATCTTGAAACTCCCCCTCATCTTCACAAGTCTCGGCCATAGGAGGATCTGAAGTGACAGCTGCAACCCTAGCATTCCTATCATGATAAGGCTTCAGCATGTTAATGTGACACAACTGTTTTGGCTTTCTCCTATCTGGAGTCTTCACAATGCAATTGAGATCATTGAGTTTTGTCAGAATTTCATAAGGACCATGAAATCTAGCCTGCAATGGATTGGACTGCAAGGGAAACAACACAAGGACCTTGTCTCCTGGTTTAAAGTCACGGCTTCTAGCCTTATGATCATACCAAGTTTTCATTTTTCCCTGACTTGATTTCAAGTTCTCTTTGGCTAGGTCACAAGCTGCACACAGTCTTTCCTTGAACTTGCTAACATAGTCTAACAGACTGATATCTTGGCTCTTTCTCTTGCCATTGTTCACTCAACAATAGCAAAGGTCCTCTCACTTCATGGCCAAACACTAGCTCAAACAGACTGAATCCAGTAGACTCCTACACTGCTTCTCTAGCTGCAAACAACAGCAAATGAACACCTTCATCCCAGTCTTTCTCATGGTCATAACAATAAGTCCTCATCATTGTCTTGAGAGTGGAATTAACCGCTCTAAGGCACCCTGACTCTCTGGATGATAGGCACTGGAAAGAATCTGCTTCGCACCTAGTTCATACACAACCTGCTGAAACAATCCGGAAGTGAAATTGCTACCTTGATCTGACTGAATTTCCCTGGGAAGGCCAAACAATGTGAAGAACTTTATCAAAGCCTTCGAGATTGCAGTTGCCTTGATGTTGCGTAGAGGTATGGCTTCAGGGAATCTGGTAGATGCACACATGATTGTCAACAAGTACTGATTTCCAGATCTAGTCTTGGGTAATGGACCAACACAATCAACAATGACCTTGGAGAAGGGCTCTCCAAATGCTGGGATAGGCTGCAATGGAGCTACAGGTGGGTCTAACTGGTGTTTTCCAACTACCTGACAAGTGTGACAGGTTTTGCAAAAGTTGGAAACATCTTTCCGAAGTCCAGGCCAGAAGAAGTGTTTCATGATCTTGTGAACAGTCTTGTTAACACCAAGATGACCTCCTAAAGGCAAACTATGAGCCATTGTTAAGATCTCATTCCTGTAGACCTTCGGAACAACAATTTGCTTGACCACTGCCCAATCTGCATTGGCAGGGATATCAGGAGGGCGCCACTTCCGCATCAACACTCCATCCTTGAGATAATACCCAACTGGAACTGCGTCTATTTCTTCATCAGGAAGGGCTCTCTTCTTTAGTACACAAATTTCAGGATCATTGGTTTGCTCCTGAATAAACCGCTTTCTGGACAGAGACAAGTCTCCAGACACATCAGAATCACCAGACCCATCTGGCTGGCTGAATAGAGAACTGATAAAAGTGTCTGATAAGTCCTCAAACGGAGAAACCATAGTAGGCTGAACAGAGTCATGAGGCGAACCACCTGAGTCATGACTATTCAATGTGCTGGACGGCACCACATCATCTTCTTCTTGAGCCTTCTTGGCCATAGCACGAGTCACTGCACAGGAAGGATACAGAGATGGGTCTTCATCGCCATCTTCAGTGCTCGGCTGTGAAGTAAGATGAACAGGGGAACTACATTGCCCCCAGCCAGGTCATTGCCTAGCAACAGAGAAACACCCTTGATAGGTAGACTTGACATAAGTACCACCTTTACCTGTCCTGTAACTAAATCTGACTTCAAGAATACAGAGCGCAGGGGTACAGATACAGTCCTCCCTTCAATACCTTGTACAAGTATGAAATCCCCAGAAGCGGTCTCATCACGTAACTCCAAGGAGTCCATCAACAAAAGTGACTGAGAAGCTCCGGTATCCCTTAGGATATATATGGGGACAGGAGGAGAATGCTCATTCAGAGCCACAAATCCCTCTGACACAAATGGAAGAAATTCCTCCCTCACAAAGTCAGCAGTATCAGGCTTCTTAGCCTCACAAGGAGCAGGCAATTTAGCAGATCGGTCGTCTATTACAGGGGTTTCTAACCTTGTCTTCACAAAGGCATTGGGTTTGGTATCCTTTTCTTTCTTAGCTTTAAGGAACCAACAGTTAGTTGTAACATGACCAGATTTCTTGCAATAATTGCAAACTAGACCACTTTTGTCACTGTCAGCTTTCACACTTTGATCAGACCTTTGACTGGATTTCTGAGCACCATCACCAGATTTGTCTTTGTCTTTGGGTGAGGATTCTTGGGTATCACCGTTACCTTTCTTCTGAAATTGGGACCATCTATTTTTACTGCTAGACTGAAATTTGGACTTATGTGTGAGAACATATTCGTCTGCAAACTTGGCAGCTGATTGCAAATTCAGTGCTTGCTTCTCATTAAGGTAGGTCTTAATATCATCCTTGACACAGTTCTTGAATTCTTCAACTAACACCATCTCTTTTAGTGAGTTGAAATCATCCTTGACCTCCATAGAAGTACACCAGCGCTCAAAGCAAACCTTCTTTTCGTTAGCAAATTCAAGATAAGTCTGATTGTCAGATTTCTTCAGACCTCTGAATTTCTGTCGGTAAGCCTCTGGAACCAACTCATAAGCTGTCAAAATAACCTTTTTGACAACCTCATAATCAGAGGAATCATCTGCAGACAAAGCCGAATAGGCTTGTTGAGCTTTACCCTTGAGGACAGTTTGCAACATCAGAGGCCAGTGTTCCTTTGGCCACTGACAACTCTTAGCTACCTTCTCGAAGCACTGGAAATACTTATCAACCTCCTTCTCTGAGAATGGAGGCATCAGCTTTACCTCCTGGCTAGCCCGAAATTTGTTTTCAGCTTGAATTTTGATTTTTAGTAGCTCCATTTGGAGCCTTTCTTCTCTATCTAATTTTTCTAAATCAAAATCTGTCTCTGTCTCTCTCTTTCTGCTCTTTCCTCTTTCTCTCTCTCAAATTCTCTTTGTTTTTCTTTTTCCTCCCTTTCAATCTCTAGCATTTTTAATTTAAGTTCCAATTCTACATTTGGATTTTCCACCGGAAACTGTTCCAGATCTCCTGGTGCAAACACATTTTCATCAATGTAATATTCAACAATCTCTCTAGCCAGACTTGCTTTTCGCATGGCTGGTTTTACATCGGTCAGCTCTAACTGTCTGCATATTTCTAGCAGTTCTGTCTTTTTAAAAGACTTTAAAACCTCTACGGTTGGTGATGCCAAGAAATCATCCATTGCTGTTGATCTGCCAATATATATCTAGGAAAATTCAAAAAACAATTTCACTATTTGAAATTTTAGATTTTCAATAAATGACTCGCACAATGGTCTATCCCGGACCCGAGCCCCTAATTTGTTATGGCCCCAATTTGTTATGGCGTCAATTGTTATGGCGTCACGGACAGCAAGGATGACAGACAAAATTCTTCAACTTTAACAGATTTTATTAAACAAACACTTAGAACTAATTTACACTCTACCCTACTGACCAAGATTGAAATCAAATAAAAAATGAGATATTTACAGTTCCTTTGTAATGGAGATGGGCTGCTATGCTGCAATGTCCTGGGACAGGAAAATGCTCCAACACAGGCAAAAATCCACAAAAAGCTTCACAGGTCTTGAAAAGAGTGACAGGTCTGGTCAAATGTATCCTTCCACAATTTCTCCTTGCAATTTCTCCTCCTACCACTACTCTCTCAATTATTCTCCTTATATACTCTTTTCCAGCCCCCTCTGAGGCATGCCCAGGACATGCCCAAACCTAGCTTTAGATTTGGCTTAACAAAAAAATGTCAATACTGCCATCTAGTGGCTTTTTTTTTTTTTTTTTTTTTTTTTTCCCCACATTACAGGACACACCCCTATTTTTAATCTTGTTCCCATGGCAACAACAAAAATGCTCAAATGAAATGAATGGGTTCTTGGCTTTGACCCCTTGAACATAAAAAAAAAAGTCAATTTTATTCGACCAAAAATTCAAGCCTGGTGAAAAATTTCTTTTTTGAAGTCCCCAAGAAAAAATATTGAGAAATGACTTGGCCACGCCCTGTCAAAAATCAAAAAACATTACGCTAATGGGAGCCCACCCCAAACTTTTTTCCACGTAGAAGAATGAAACTTGGTAGAGGCATAGCCCATGTTGGGTCAAGTGAAAAATTACATTATGGCCCCACCCTAAACCCAACAGGAAGTCGGCCATATTGGCCGGAAGCGTGGACATATAAAATCACACCCCTCACACTTCCAACATCTCCTCCTAGGGTTTTCATCCAATTTGCACCAAACTTGTTGAAAATCACCTACACACATTTGTGGTCAAAAGTTACTATTTACATTTTTGATAAAAGGTTGGGTGTGGCTGTGATGAGCTTACAACCAAGCGGCCATTATCAGAAGTATAAAAGTATGTATATCTCAGGCATACAGTGTCGGATTGAGTTAGACCCAATGTAACATTTCTGCAGAATGACAACCCAAACACCCTGATACAGACAATGGTTCTCCAGCGCCCCTATATTTTTTTGGAATGGGAGGAAAAAAAATATTTTCACACAGTCAAAAAAAATTTGGCAATTGGAAATTGTGCAATGAAAGACAAGATATGCTGTCCTGTCATTGGTGAGTGGCTCCACCGCTCGCAAGGGAGGTGATCGGACGGGAGAGCGAGGGCCTTAACAACGCTTGCGGTTTTAATTATTATTTGCGGAACCCAAATCGTTTCTCTGCACTGCCTGTTCAATAGCCAGCCAACTCGCTGTTCAGTGTGATCTAGCCAGCTAAGTAGTGAAATGATACTATTCACGACGCTCTATTTATTTCTGTGCACTGTGTGTTTGCTAGCTTACTAACTAATGATAGCAAGCTGCAAGATCTGGTTTACACATGTTGTGATATCATTCACGGCTCTATATTTCTGCATACTGCATGTTCCCTCACTAACTAGCTAATAATAGCAAGCTGCGAGGTACGGCTGACCCGCATTGTTTCGAGAGCTCATGAAACACAGTGCACAGAAATGAATAGAGCCGCGAACATTATCATTTCACTCCTGGCTAGATCAGGGGTGAGTTCAACCACCACTAACGCTATTCTTAGTCTAATATATTATATATGGTCTTGTTAGGTAAGGTAACCAAACATCAGGTCTATTGAACTCACTTAAGGTTGAAAAGTGAGTAGGCTGGTTATCCAACACGCAGTGCGCAGAAACAATTGTGGAACCGGAATAATAATCATTCCGCTACTTGGCTGGTAAGCGTTGTACAGTTCGGGACAGGCGGAGACACTGACAATTAGCTGTCTTCATTGCTCGAGTACTCAAGCTGGAATCTGTATGGTTCTATGGTTCTGAATCCCGTGTTAAAAATGCCCTGTGTAATGGACAGCCAAAAATTAAATTCATACTCCTAACACTCCAAAGAAAAAGGGGCAGTATACCTGCAGAAAGTGAGTTGGTCTACCCGAGCGTAACAATCAAGAAATGGCAGTCTCTCCTCCCATCAAGCCTACTGTCCATGATTCGCCCCCACCTTTCCAACGACCCCATAGCCGACTATCTACAATCCAAACAGGGCCGCTCTGACTCCAAAACTCTGAGATATAAACACATGAACGAACGTCAGTTGATGTCAGGTGATTTTGTACTATGACATCTTCAAGCTACTCCCCTTAACCCAATCCAGTAAATATGTCCAAATTACATGTCATTGTTCATTCGAAATAAATTCATTAGCTAGATAACCTTCGCTGCTGTTGAGCAAGCTAGCGTCAACGTAACGTTAGCTAATGTTAAGCGCTAATGCTGAACCAACAATTGCGTGAATAAATCCATCTAATGCCGGACTTTACCATAACCAGTCTCTGATTCCAAAATCAGCTGGCCGGTCGATCGCCACTGTTAGTTGACCATCACTTTACCATACATCGTCAAAACAGTTATAGCGGAGTTCAAAATCATGAAGTAATCTTAGCTGCACATGTACAAGTAAAACTAGGGACAAGATCATTTTAGCACGTTATGTATGCCGCCCGCCTGATGATAATTTCACAGTATGCAACCAGTTTGCCTGATGTGCAGTCTTCATTAGCAAGACCTCTTCTAGAAATCAAGTATCATTAGTCACAACTAAACATTCTGTTATGTTTCATTACATTATGCAAAGTTTTCCGTTACGTTTCGTGCGTTCATTTAGGGTTCATTATCATCGAAGCCATTTCAAGTTTCTTAGCTAATGTACCTTCCACACGATTGACATCAGATTCAAGCCGTGCGATTTATTCGTGCACTGCAGTTTGGCTGGCTGTTATGTTGCCCGCATGCCGCCACCCATGACAGAAACTGGTATTATGACACAGGACGGTGCGCTGCTAGTGATTTAGCGTGCTAATTCAGGTTGATATCTCTGCAGCACTATACCTTGTCATCTTTTTTATGACATCATTGCCCTTATTTTTTCTCATTCTTTCGTTGTGTCTATCTCATTTTTTTGATACTTTGACCTCAATTCTTGACTTTGTATGTAATCTGTCGTGCGAAAAAATTTGTTTTGCGTCTGGTGTGAAAGCAGCTTTATGTTGGGTTTCCTCATCTTCCATAAAAAAGTACTCTTCTTCATCAAAATGGTCAGATTCAATTGAAAATTCTGAGGAACTATCGGAATCTGACTCGGATGCTATCGTTGTTGGACACACAATCGCCCACCAGGTGCTACTTATGACGTGACCACGCAGGCGACTGCCAGAATCACTTTTCTGTGTTGCTCAGAATGTTTGTTGCTGAGGGGGGCCGGGAAAGTAACAAAAAATTGCGATTTTTGTAAAAAATTATTTTCTACATTTTTTTTTAGGCAGACGATGGGAATTCTTTTAATTGTATCCTATTATATTCATAAACTTGCTCAGTGCATGTCCTAAGCTCTTTAAATACACAACGATATCATCAGACACGCATCTTTTAAACTCTTGGAGTAACGAAAGCTCCCACAACTGAGTGAAATCTTTCGTTTTGGCACCTGTCTCTGACTCTATTTAAGCTGGAGGTTCGCCACGCCTCTTTGCTTGAGTGTCTGATCTTCTGAGTTCACTAAAGCCAGGAAAGATCTACTCTAGGAGATTAAGGAACTATTTCGTGGATATTATTAGAGTATTCTTAGAAAGTACTTTCTTAAAGCCTCTGAAAACCCAAGTTCACAAAAACCTTTGAACTACATTATTTGGGGTTGTATGTGCACAGTGGCGACTGGTCATTAGGGGCAGGTGGGGCACAGCCCCACCTGGTGTCACCAGAAAGGACCGTAGGCAAATTACATTATTAATTCTCAAACATGATCGTATTATCTGATTAAATGTATTATCTATAAATTTAGCATTTTCCTAAATTGCATGGAATTTGTGTTTGAATTTAAGTTCATGTTTATTGGTCTCTGTTTTGCTGCTTCAGACCGATCTCCTGATCCATGTCCACGTGAATGGGGCTAGCCCCCCTTACGCAATGCAATGTTAACGATACGTGTGAAAATATAAGTACGCATGCTCAGAGTGTTGACTGTATTAGTGGAGGTAGCACGAATTTGTTGGCATGTGGGGCTGACAGCTCCAAGCCCCACTACTGCGTCATTTCATCAGGCATCATAAACATATACGTAGACGTGGCATGAGTGGTGGAGAGGCGTGCCTACCGGGCGACCATGTTAGTACAGGGTTAGAAGTATCAAACGATTTCTACAAATCATTACTCGCTGAATTTTGGACTGATTTCCAAGCGGTTTGATTTGTTATAAACACATTTAGCTATGATCCAGGATGCCCTGATACTCTAAAATGCCGGTTTTACTACCAAAATACAACCAGATTCACAACAGTCGAAGCGCTTAAACTTAAATCTACACCAAAGATGCCAGATTTTTTTGCTGCATATGGATGCTGAACGAGATATAAATACCAGATCCAGTGGAATTACCTTTCGCAGGTAAGATTTAACGATAGATTTTGGATGTATTAGTGTATTATAACATTATGTTGAGAGCTACTGTAACTATTTGTCCACCAGCGAAATGCTAACGTAGCTAGGCTAGACTAGCCCTAGTCATGGAAGCTGAGGCTTTATAACAAATAAATCATAATTATAATGTATAGTTATCCGGGTATTTCTCCACACCGCCCAATTTTATTACAATCCTATCTTTTCTTATGAACAACTAACAAAGAGGATGTGATTGCATTTCAAAGCTGGTTACTAAGGCTGCCAGGTCAGATCCTAACGTTAGTATTAAGTTTACAAGATTGTTGTTGGCCCAGGTATTTTATACCGGTTGGATACAAAGAAATGCTCTTTCTTTTCACAATTTCTCTATCATTTTTGTAATATTAAAAAGGCCTGAATCTACTATCATTTTTAAATGATATTAAAAAGACTTGAAAAAATATGTTGCAGTTCATAGATATTTCTCATATCTATTTCAATATGTTGCAACATTATGACCGTAAGACAACGGTATACTAATGTATAATATCTTAGGCTGGATGGAGGCTTGATGGTGATGACAGTGTGTCACACATATGCTCAAGGATAAGGTTGTTGTCATAATGCTGTCATATAGTGGATCGATCCTAATAAGTTGTCTGTGCGTGCGGTTTGCTGTGGCACTTAGTGGTGTTGAGCGCTCTACTTTGTTTATGGCTCTGAGCGTTGTGGAGCAACGGTGGCAGATGGCTTTTAAACAAACGTCGATCTCCGATTAAGCGAACTCACACTCACTCGCGTCAGCGCTCTCTCTCCCTCGTCTCCTCCGTGTGTGTGCGTGTGTGCGATAATGTTGACATTTAACTAAAAGCTTGTAAGGTAAAACGGCAGCAGACAAACTAATTTATCACAAATTGTTGTATAGAAATCACCCCATACCCCTCGTTTACTGAACCACCCCCCCCAGACCTGAAATACATTCTTGCCCCACCAAGTTTTTACACTTAAAAACGCCACTGTATGTGCATAATTGTAAACATACTAAAATATTAGAAATTATGTCCCATTCAAATCCGAGATTTTGTCATTTAATTTTTAGCACCTATACTCTTACTGCGGTTCAAATGGGCGTGGTATTCTAAGTGGGTTATTATGTAATAAGCTAAACCAATTGAAAAAAATCTCCGTCATTTGTCCCACCCCTAACTGAAATTATAAACGCTCTCTGCTACCGCCAATTAGACCTCTTTTTTTGAGCCCAAGACGCATCGTCACAAAGAAGCCTACTGTTTTGTGATTGATTGGCCAACTATAGCGATCTATTTAGTTCCATTTATCTATCTGTCCAACCTTCTGTCCGCATATTTGTCTGTCCCCCGCTATTTCCCCTATCATGTATCATACATGCCAACTCTACCGCTTTTGGTGGTAGACTACCGCTTTCGGGGCGTTTACAGCGGCGGCATTAGACCTGGGCTAATATCCCTCCCTTTATTAATACTTAGTCCTGGCTAGTTCTTGATGGTTTTCCTTTATTAACGCGTTTTCCATTTCAAGAATAATCAAGTGGCAATTGATGACACGGCTTCTCTCCCCCATGCGCTCTAACAGCGACAAAATAATGGGCTGCATTCTGTACAGAAAAATAATTTAATTGTAATTAGGTCTTTGCACCGGCACTCGCCGACGGCATTTCAGAACTCTTCAGCGAATGAAGGTAATTTTGGTGACAAGTACGTGGTTTCGTCCGATTACATTTTTCAATCAGACAGCTGTCTATTTTTTACAGCGAGTTGCGTGACCGTGCTGCAAAAACAGGTGTACGTACTTGTTGCCAAAATTACCTTCATTTGCTGAAGAGTTCTGAAATGCCGTCGCCGAGTGCCGGTGCATAGACCTAATTATAATTAAATTATTTTTCTGTACTGAATGTAGCCCATTATTTTGTCGCTTTTAGATCGCATGGGGGAGAGAAGCCGTGCCTTTAATTGATACTTGATTATTCTTGAATTGGAAAATGTGTTCATGAAGGAAAACCATCTAGAATTAGCCAGGGCAAATTGTTGTCAATAAAGGGTGTGATAATAGCCAATAATTTTCAGGTCTAACACCGCCTCTGGGGCGTTTTATTCTGAAAAAAAAAACGCCCCAAAAGCGGTAGATAGTTGGCATGTATGATGTATGTTTGTGCTGTCCCTGGGTGCTCGTCCACCGAGGAAACTGAGGGCACATCACTTTTTCAATTTCCTACTGCTGCGGAGTTGGAAAAGCAGTGGATTGCGTTTTTGCTAAGTCGTGGTGGAGTAGTCTGCAGGAGCTCCCGCATGTGCAGCGCTCATTTTCCGCGAGACCAATTCCGCAACGCAGCTCAGAAAGCCATGGGATTTGCTACACGGCTATGTCTAGCACCTGGATCTGTCCCCTCTCTTCCACCCCTCCAGCTGGTCCCTCATGCGAATTTCTGCGGTGTCAAAAACATGGAGCGTGACAACGTAAGTTGTTTGCACACCGTTAAGCTTTGTCATACGTAACTAAATATTGTATTACTACACTATATTGAACGTTATAAAATTTTGGTTATTGCTAACATTTAACCCCAGGTATTTGTAGCTTATTTCTTGCCGGCCTTTCTATGCTACATCATGGTACCATGATGTGCCACTTGTCTGCATTTGGTTAGGTAGTTATTGGCTAAAACTGTAAATTGCTTTTGCAGGTTATGCTAGTTCCTGTTAGTTGTGATAATATGCATAGCAACCTAGATTTAAATTTCAAGCTTAATTTGGCTGTTGAGGTTGAGGTTTTCAGAATTCTCTTCCATCCGCACAGTTTGCCAGTGAGACTGTCAGTGTAGGGTGCCAGTGTGAGCCTGAGCTGCCTTGCATCACAAGACGGGAAATTGCATGCCAGACTGATATGGCCTGGCGAAGCAAGTCCGTCAAAACGCAGCTGTCTAAAGGAACCCTGGAGAAGAAAAAGAGCCAAGGCATGAGGTTGCTTATGCTGTTGTGCATTTATTTATTTTTTCAATGAACTTACGTCAACTATATCTGGGTGCGTTCGTTAATAGTCACTCCAGGCACAAGGCGCACTGTGGTAGAAACGGATCGTTGAACTCTCTATAGACCAGCACATAGGTATTGTCTGGCCTCCGAGGAGACGGAGCAGCAGAGCGCGAAGTGCATGCAGTGAAGGTTAGTTGTGGTAATGTTATGAATAGCGTTACACCAGACTGACGTTACCCTAAGTAGTCGCTAATTTGTTGGTTTTGAGTTGTTGCTACCGTTAGGCTAACGGATAACCATAATAACTCATTCGGTAATTAATACAGAGATGGATCTACAGCACTGTCATTTTAGTCTATAGTGTCAGAGTGAATTTACTAACACACCCAGTTCTCCATATTTGATTTGAATGTAATACTCTCCATGTTTTCAGAGAACAACGCATTTTTATTGTTTTAGTTTTATTACTGTTGGAGACTGTGATAGGTAACATTGAATGTACCACAGCCATAGTGTTCTGTCTAAAATTTGTTGTATGTTTCCACTTTTCAGCTCATTAGCTTTGTACGTGTCAAAGTACATTTGGGTTTGTTTACCGTAATGTATATTTCTGCATATCATTAAGACAGCCATCATTAGGAATAGCACCCTAACTGTTTTTCATCGTTTGTATTTTTATACATAATTATAAAATGGGCATAGCTGACCTGTTGGTGTCTTACTGGTACACTTTTTGTACATTATTTTTTTGATAATTTGTGCAGCCAGCCAAGCAAAGGTCTCGACCTCAACAATTGGTGTTGGCAGTGATGCCATCATTCCTGTGCAGTGCTTGACTTCGACACCCTTGAAAACGGCCAGGCAGAGTCAGTCACCACCCTCCAAGCGACCAAGGTTGGACTTCTCAGATACACCATCCTTTCTGGAGTTTGAGGATACTACATTCGTCGACCTAAATGACTCCACATATAATCAAAGCAAGACAGATGTTGACTCTACAATTGAGTAAGTTATGCATATGCTGTCTCTTATGTAACTGCATGTTTACTTGTTATGAACATGTCAGAGATGTCATACAATGTTTACTATTGTGTATTTCTACCATCAATAGGCCACCTGTCAAATCACACCAGGACATGTTGAAGTACATTGTGTACGAAGACTGCCTCCTGGATCTGTTCAAGATCTACCCTGTATGCTCAAGATCCTGTGTGGTGAAAACATACAGTAGAGGCACGTTCCTGTCTGTGGACCAGAGGTGCACCCCCCAGAACTGCATTTACACCAGGCAGTGGAACAACTAACCACTCATTGGCAGCATCCCTGCAGGGAATATCCATTTATCCGCTGCTGTTTATTTCACAGGGTCTTCTATGGTCCAGACTAATAAGGTATTACAGAAATCATATGTTTGAGTTTTATAAATTATGTGATGCTGTCATTTCAACAGTCCACTCTTACGGACCAACATCAATGTGCGTACTAGATTCTCTCTGCTCTGCGTATGAAGACCATGTCAAGAACAACATTGAACAAACACGTGCGAGCCTACATTCAGCCTGCCATCGTGCACAAATGGAAAACGGGACAGACAAGCCTTCTTCCTGGCCTGAAGCAGAAGGAGCAGGTTTGGCTGGGAGGGGACATGAGAGCTGACAGCCCTGGGCACTCTGCAAAGTTTGGCTCATACTCCATGATGGACCTTGATAGTAGCAAAATTGTGGACATTCAGCTTATTCAGGTAACCTATTCTATTGAACAGACAAACTCAACACAGGAAGGCCCCAAGTTGGATTTGAACCCATGATCTTTTTGCCTTGTGGCAACAATGCTAACCACTGCGCCAGCTTGCTTGAGCTCCTTTCTCTCCTCAATAGAGCAATGAGGTGGGGGGCAGTGTCCAGATGGAGAAGGAGGGCTTGATACGTAGTCTGGAGGTCCTCGATGCGTCTGGTGTGAAGGTGGCTTCTTTAGTAACGGACCGACACCCACAAGTTCAGAAGTACCTTAGAGAGCAGAGACCAGACATCATGCACTACTATGATGTGTGGCACATTGCAAAAGGCATCATCATAATCGATTAAGCATTGTCGTTGTTCGTTTTATGTTTATCATAGCATACATGATAGCTATACATTTGTCATGCATGCATCCTGCAGGCATAAACGAGAAAGTGACAGGAATTGCGAAAGAGAAAGGGTGTGAGAAAGTGAAGAAGTGGCAGGCAAGTATTAAGAACCACCTTTACTGTTCAGCTGCCAACTCATCAAGCGGGGGAGAGACTGTGGCCAAGTGGACATCCTTAATGAACCACATCCAGAATGTCCATGTGCATGACGATCCCCTGTTCCCTGCCTGCCTGCACGGACCTCCTACCAGCACATCAAAGTGGCTGAAGCCAGGTATGCACTGAATGACAATTCCTATTCGGAATATTATAATGTTTAGTGCATGCTTGTATGTTATATGCTTCTATGTATGTTTTCTATATTTTCTGTTTTCATGTTTTTACAAAAATCCAGCTACCAAACCTTACTACAGGCTGGAAAAAGTACTGGAGAACAAGTGCATTCTCAAAGACAACGCCAAGCTCAGCCCACTGCACCAGACCTCTAACCTGGAGGTTTTCCACAGTGTCACCTTGAAGTTTGCACCCAAGAATGTTGCATTTTCATACCGTGGGATGCTCAGCAGGTACATTTTAATAGACATACAAACATGATATCCTACATCCTATTGTATCCTATCCTATCTTATAATCTTGGAGTGGAGTGTGTTTGTGTGTCTGAAGCATCATTTGAAGGCTACTGCGTGTAGGGTTCTCAAGTTTGGCATGGTAATAGAGCGTGAAAAAGAAAAGAATGCCGAGAACGGGAAGTCTCTAGATCTTACCGTTGCTGAGAAATCAACAAAAATGTCACTAAATGTGACTATTGGAGGCTTGGCTGTCATGGATTGGTCCCGCCGGCTGAAAACTACAAGCCGGCAGGCACTGGGACCATGGGCCCAAAGGCAGGTGAAAGGACCCACTCGCACAGGCTGGGAAAAAAGTAAAAGGTTTTTTAATAAAAATTTACAAAAATAAACAAACCTTCCATAAAAAACATAGGGGAGCAGCAGCAACACAAACCATCGGGGCTAAAACCAGAATGCAGCTGCACTGCCAATTGGCAATGCAGCTCTTATATACTCTACACTTCACCTCCACTTCAACGAGCAACAGGTGTGGCTCGTTGAAGTGGAGGCGAAGACAGCCAGAGGGGGAGGGACTGCAGAGCAGAACCATCACATTGGCTTGCCTGTAGGCATATAAACACTAGAACTTGTGGAATCCCACGGACAACTAACTAGTGTCTAATAAACTGTTTGGTACCCTGATTAAAATGCTTTCATTTTAGGCTTTACCTGACTGCATTCCATTTCAATGAGAACGCTAGATGCTTACAGGCCAGGACTGCTAATGGAGACCTCCAGTACAAAGTCTGCTTCACCAAGGCCAAGAAGGGGGGACCTTCTATTGAGCCAGTTAAGACTGCACCAACTTGTCGTGCGTTGAAAAAATCTCGGCAACAATCTGTCACTGTCTTGATACACTTTATATACAAATATAACAAACATGATCAAACATTACCTTTATTTAACAAATTTTTATTTAGACTATGTCGATGAACTTCTGAGCCTTCTGTTCAACGAGGTAATGAGGGACCCTGCTCCATTTGAGGAGGAAATGACGGGAGTGTCAGTCCCAGAACCCCTGTGCAGCCAGTACCAGCGACCAGAGAAGGCAGATGTCATCGCCAGCTATGTCTCTCGGTTTAATAGTGAAGGGGGGGTCTGAATCCAACATATTGACCCTCCGCATCAGGATACTCCTGGTGGATTCTGAGCACTACACAGGAGCACTACACACTACACAGTATGAGGACCTTGTTCCGTCTCCCTAAGTAGCCCCAGCACCAGCTTACAAACTGCCTGTACACCAGGTAGTGTGCTCGTCTGAAATGAACAAGTAACGATGTATAAGAGAACAAAAATGGATGTGTACTGCTTTGACTGCCTAACATGTCTCCTCTCTTTCTGTTACCTTACAGTCAAACACCCCACAGCCTGCCGGAGGGTGAACCCTCACTCATCCACCCCTCAGCCTGCCGGAGGGTGAACCCTCACTCATCCACCCCTCAGCCTGCCAGAGGGTGAACCCTCACTCATCCACCCCTCAGCCTGCCGGAGGTTGAACCCTCACTCATCCACCCCTTAGCCTGCCGGAGGGTGAACCCTCACTCATCCACCCCTCAGCCTGCCAGAGGGTGAACCCTCACTCATCCACCCCTCAGCCTGCTGGAGGGTGAACCCTCACTCATCCACCCTGCCTGCAATGCTGCATATTAAGTCTGTTAGGCATCATTGTAAGTAGCTCATTCTTGATCCAGACCAGTGGTTCCCTAAATTATTCTGCAGGGCTCCCCCCAGGGCCTCTGTCAATTGTCAGTGATTTTTAACAATTTGCCTTCAGTGGCATCAACGAAACTGACACGTTATCAATAAACAGGGTTTGTCGCTGTCACTTGCTTTTACCATCATTAGAACTAAACTGTTAATAGTGCAGAGCCATGCATCATTTCTTTTTTATTTATTATATTTATAACTTGGCACCGCCTTCTTACTCCCCCACACCATACTCCCACCATTTGGGATCCAGTGGTCTAGACTGAACTACGTTGCTCACAATAAAACACGTTTTTGTAACCCATCTTCTCCCCCCACCTTCTCCCTACCTCTAAGTGTTGTCTGTCACACACCCCTCAGTCTGCCGGAGGTACGGGTGGGCGACCTCCTGTCACCTACTCTGCCTGCTGTGCTGGATGTGACATCCATCTCCCGCGCTGTAAGTAGCTCATTCATTGTCTAGCCAGAAGTGAGGTCTTAATGATCAAAAGCAGAACATAATTAAAAGCAAACATCTATGGTTTTTGGTTGAAAAATGTCTCCTCGGTTTTGTCTTGTAGTCATGCATCCCATAGTCACTGGAGGATGGAGCCCCAATCGTCAACTCTGTCTGCTATGCTGCATATGAAGTCAGTCTCCAATACTGTAAGAAGTTCATCCTTGGTCTAGTCTGAAGTAAGGTGTTCATTATAATTTACAGTACAATATTGAACGAAATGGGGGGGATTTAGGGTGTAACTTTTCTTCCCTCCCATTTTGTCTTTGGGTGGCTTTACATAGTGGAACTATGATACAACTGGGTCATTCCATATAGAATCAGCCAATTAAAAAAAAAAATTTTCACCTGACCCCCTCAATCGGCTTCCCCCCCAACAATACCTTTTGCATATTCAGTGAAGGCATGTGAAATCTTGCATTCATAATACAAATATTTTCTGAATTACATGTACCTTTGTAGTTTGCAAGTATTACCTCCCAACTTCTTATGTCCGCTGCAGCATGTCTAGGGTTTTCCCAACTGCGTAACCTGAGTCTGTGAAGCTGACATGTAGCTGAGTGCCATAAAGTCAGTCTGAGAACTTATTTTCATATTTTTAAGAGTCAACACTTGGCATACTGGGCACAATGTATATCATGTTCACTCCCTGCGCATTATCATGGTTGTAATTCCTCTCAAAATTTGATAGCTCAAATTCTACATTACACAAGAGTGAAAATAAGCAGATGCTACAAAATAAATTTGACACAGAAGGAATCATGGCTAGAACATGAACCTGGTCTCAAACTGTAGCTATCATTAATAGTGCATGTAACACTGTCAGCTTCCATCAGGGCAGTCTGCATTTCCCTATGTATAACACTCTCTAACCTCCCTTCCCCCCTGCCCTCCCTGCCCCCCCAATCATGATTTAGGCAAGATGAGTGTCCTTGTCACAGTTTTCATTCAGACATTTCATATTATGAGGTTCCCCCATCCTCAAGCAATTGGAGAGAGACAGATTATTCAGACAATTAGGCTTTATTGAGGCATATTGATAAATATAAAGCCGAGTTCTTTTTGCGCAAGAAGAACTGACATTTTTCTTTTCACACCCAGTTCTTATACCTTCATCACAGGAAATATCTTCCAAATATGGTCTATCCGCTTTCTCATTCTCACGCTACAACAGGACGGGCAAACCAAAACACTGCCAACTAACCTTGAGAACTACAACCAAAAGATAAGCATGCATTACACTAAAAAGGAGAGGAAAATTACAGTCAAGAGGGGAAAAATACAGCCAAAGGTATAGGATACACATGGATACATAAATGATTTAACCGATTATGTTTCAATATTGATCAGAGCTACAGAAATCAAATACATCACCTGATTATGTTTTCGAATCAACTAAACAGAAGCCTGCTTACTAATCAAAGCTACAGAAGCCTGCTGCTTATGTGTGTGAGCTGCTCATGCATGTGTGAATTGAATTGCTTGTATGTGTCTGTCTGTGTGTGAACTGCTTGTATATGTGTGTGTGTGTGTGTGTGTGTGTGTGTGTGCGTGCATGTGTACATGTGCTGCTTGTGTGTGTGCATGTGTCTGTGTGCTCTGCTCGTGTGTGTGAACTGCTTGTGTGTGTGTGTGTGTGTGTGTGCGCTTGTGCTGCTTGTGCCTGTGCATGTGTATGTGTGTGCATGTGTCTGTGTGCACTGCTCGTGTGTGTGAACTGCTTCTATGTGTCTGTGTGTGAACTGCTTGTGTGTGTGTGTGTGTGTGTGTGCGCGCGTGTACATGTGCTGCTTGTGCCTCTGCGTGTGTATGTGTGTGTGTGTTACTGCTGCATTCATAATATGGTTACTGAGTGAACGCACACGTACAATTAGGCTTACGTTCACTGTCCTCCATAGGTGCATAACATTGAACACAAAGCGATCCGCAACTTGCTGAATTACCACACGACAGAATGAAATAAATCTCGCTATTTACATTACTGCAGGAGTACAAAACATTTTATCTGATGAAAGACAGATAAATTGCAGTTTGAAAAATGCATACTTAACCAAGAACAAGCTAGAAATGACGTGTACGGTTCTACTAAAACCAAAGGAAAAAAGAATTCTCTTTCGCACCTGGCAGATCATGTAATATCATATCACCTATGCTATGAAACATCAAAACAGCGACAAAAAATTCCACTCGTCACATCGTATAGTATTTGCTTACTCGCAGTAGACAGACCTTTTGTTTAAGTTCTAAAATGGCAGTTTTAATGAAGTATTCGTGAAAATATTGGTTGTTACATAACAAGTCATCTGCTACTCTTTATGCTGTTACCCGTTAATATACTGTACATCAAGGAAAGGCTGTGTGAGGAAGTCCATTTTTTAATACTACCGACTAATTTTATGAGTTTTATGCAAACGCCTGAGTTACGTCACACATGATTGAGCTTGATGTTTTAAATTCTATTTTTTTTTGTCGCTTTTTGTGTGTTTCAAAGTTTTTAAATAAAGCTTGGAGTGTAAAATGGGAAAAATACCAAGCCCGCTTAAACTTCACTTAAAAACCAACAGCAACCTCATTTCTAAAAAAGCAAGGGCTTGTATAATTACCCACAAAATTCTATCATTTCCATTCTCTGATGTCCTCCATTTTATCACATTGGGATGACAGTGTGAAACACATTTCGCTGTGGGGTCTCCACAGTAAAAAGTTGATGTTTCTTGTTTAAGTGGGGGGTAACATTACTTTTTAATGCAAGATATGAAGGGTATGGAATTGTGTAATTGTTCCATAATAATGCCATCACGGCAATGTGATTTCTTTACTCAGTAAAAAAGACAAGGTCATGAATTTCCATTAAATTTGTATTTACTTCATTTGCATTTATTTGGGAAGTAACATTTTTACTGTAAAAAATGTTCAAATGAAGGAAGAAAAGCAAAGAGGTGAAGAGCGAGAGCGATGCGGAGAAATGGTGGTCTCTTCAGCGGTAAAACAGCAGCACAGCAGACTCGGTTATGTCCAGCGAGGCACTCCATCCAGTGTGGGTACCATAGCCGTCCCCGTCAAATGAAGCGAAATCCCCACACTGCGCTGGCGCATGTTCAGGGAAATGCCCTCCTCCACCGATGCAGAACTGGAATAAAACATAGAACACAGAAGCAAGAGAGGAAGGCTGAAGCCAAAATGGAGCTGTAGTATGATCCGGTACGTATGTGAAACCAGCTGAAGCTGATATGAGCTCAGACGGAAGCAGGTGAAGCTGAAACAAGTGAAACGGATACAGGTGAACCTGACACGAGTGAAAAGGACACAGAGCTGTCCTGCAGGCCTTTAAGACAAGGGCCCTTTGTTCCCTCAGCACTGAAAAGGGTGTATCCATTACAGTGAGCAGTCTGAAGACTATAGGGTTCACAAATAAAGGTGAGTGTTCTTTTCCTGTGCTAACAATTTATGTCTTAACCCTCTGCAAGTGCCTGAGGTTAATTTGAAAGTATCCTATTCACATTTCCATTTTCTTTCTCGTTTCCCCATAGATATTCTGTCAATACATCAAACAACAGCTCATATTGCTTTCAAACAAATCTTCTCAGAAATACTGAATGAATAATCTTGCACTTGCTTTGTAAGTAACAGAGGCGGATCCAGGAATTGGTGAAAGGGGGGGCGCAGCAAAGAGGGGAGCCTGGGGGCCCTCTCCCAGAAAAATTAGAAAAATTAATGTGCTGAAAACACGTTTTCCTGGTATCTTGAGAGAAAAATCTGGCCTATCTGTTCAATGATTTTCCTCCCAAGATTCCAAAAATTAAGCTAAAAAAACTTTCAAAGCGCCGTTATAACGCAGTTTTACATTAACTGACTACTTTTACCTTGACCTAAGACTTTCACTTTACTGTCAAAGTTAGTGACCTTAACCCTTTCACTGCTGTTGGTGACTTGGTCAAAATTTCAAAGAGGAGAAAATCTTTCGAAATCGTCCAAACCCTACAGTGTTGGAATTCATTGGAAAGTGTTTGATGAGAGCTTTCCAGTGAATACCAATGTGCTATGGTTCAAGTGATTTTCAAAGGTTTTGATGTTTCAGAAATGTTGACAAAATCACCACTAGCAGTGAAAGGGTTTGACCACATTTCCCACAAAACATTGATATTATTAGTTTTTGAGTTTATATTACAACAAATAGCCTCCACCAAAATAATTGTAGTGTATATCTAACATGCAAACCCAGTGGTTAAATGCATCTGTGATTTTAGCAGATGTTAACAGATCACCAAATCCCCCCTCCTCCCCAAGTCCCTAAACCAGGGTTAGTAAAATATGCCACCCTCAACAGCTTGTAAAAGTTAATACAATGCTGTGATTGCCTTTTTTCAAAATGGTTCTAAAAGATGAGGGTTTAATGCTTCCAAAACACTCCCAAGTGTTGTGAGAGTAGGAAGTGTTGTCATACACATAATCCGAGTCACCATTAAGTAGAATTTCTGCACATTTGAGCAGTGGCGGGCGGTGGATGGAAAACTGGGGGCGGAAAACATCCCTTGAAACGGATGAGATTAGTGACCTGATTTCAATCATTGTTCTTGGTCAACATGTTAGTTTCCCTTATAATGAAATGTTTAGGCGAGTGAATAATAAATTCTATAAAATGTTTAATTCACATGCCTGAATCAGAATCAAATTTATTGTCATTATACAATTGTACAATGAGATTCGAGGAAATGCCTTAAAGTGCTCGTAAAACACACATTAAAAAACCAAAAACACCACATTCAGTCCATTCACACAAAAAAAAAAATTGCACAGTTGAATAAAATAGAAATAATACATAATAAATAATATATGATAAATAGTTAGTGCAGGTTCATGTTTAACAGGATTATGGCTTTGGGGAAGAAACCGTGTTTGAGTCGACTTGTCCTTGATTTGATGCATCTGTATCGCCTCCCCGAGGGCAGGAGGTTGAACAGTTGATGATTGGGGTGTGTGATGTCCATAGCTATAGTTCTCGCCCTGTTCAGGCACCGTGTGTTGTAAATGTCACTTAAGGAGGGGAGAGGGCGGCCAATTATCTTCTGAGCTGACTTTACAACCTTCCGCAGCCTATTCCTGTCAGCCTCAGAACAGTTGCTGAACCACACTGAGATGCAGTTTGTCAGCAGGCTCTCAATGCAGCATCTGTAGAAGGTCTCCAGCAGCTTACCATCTAGGTTGTTCCTCCTGAGCACCCTCAGGAAGTGTAGTCGCTGCTGGGCCTTCTTAGCAACAGCTGAGGTATTTGCGGACCAGGAGAGATCAGCAGAGATGAGGGTGCCCAGATATTTGAAGGTTTGGGTCCTTTCCACGCAGTCACCGCTGATGTAAAGGGGGGCGAGTGCAGTTTTGTTCTTCCTGAAGTCTATGATGATTTCTTTTGTTTTTGTAGTGTTCAGCATCAAGTTATTTGCTGAACACCACGCTGTCAGATTCAGGACCTCATTCCTGTAGCTGGACTCATCACCTCCCGTAATCAGCCGAACCACTGTGGTGTCATCGGCAAATTTAACTATGATGTTACTGGGGTGGGCGGGGGTACAGTCATGGGTATACAGGGAATAGAGCAGGGGGCTCAGCACACAGCCCTGGGGAGAGCCGATGCTGATTGTGCGGGAGGAAGAGAGGTGGGGGACGAGTTTCACCATCTGGGGGCGGTTGGTCAGGAAATCCTTAATCCAAGAACAGGTGGGTGAAGGGAGGCCCAGGTCAGTCAGCTTGTTGATCAGAATGTCTGGGATGATGGTGTTGAAAGCTGAGCTATAGTCCACAAAGAGCATTCTCACATAGTTCCCTGGCTGCTCCAGATGGCTTAATGCAGCGTGAAGAGCTGTGTGTTAGGAAGAGGTCAGGAGGACACCAGTTGCAGGATCCAAAGTGTTTATTAAAACACAAAACACTGGGAGAAAATGGGCTCACAGGCCAGAAACAAAACACCGTGCACATGCACTGAACAAATGGGAAAACTAAAGTACACTGCCCTAGGCAGGGGGAAACAGAAGTACACACTCCAAGAGTGGCTAAACTAGAAAAACAAAAACTGAGCCTAACTAGACAGAAGGACACACTGGGAGACTTAAACAAGGGGCAGACAAGACGTGGGCGCAGCAAAAAAAGACTCGGGAATCATACACAGGAAAAACTCGGAAGGCACAAGGAGCTGAGATTTCACCATGCAGATGAAGTCTAGCAAAGTTCCGTCTGATGTCTCCTCCCATCTCTGCCACATATATAGTCACGAGAGGAGGCGGGGACTCGGAACGCAATCTCGAATGGAAACAGAAACACATGGGATTAATGAAACAATTACACGAGAACCGGGTTAACATAATGACTCGAGACAAGACGCTGAGACCATCAATCAAACTAGACAGTTTAGATTAAGGTAATCTAAACGTGACGAGTAAAAAGCACCACGAGAGAAGCAAAGGAAAGCACAGCTTTAAACACAGTTAGTCAGGGAAAGCTTAGGCAGGAATTACTAAAGCTAGAAACGCTCACACTCGCTAATGAGTTAATTAAGGTTAATACTATGTGACAAAATATTTACAATCACCCTCAAATAAGTGCTGGTTAGTACGGTTAGTAATTACCCTATCAGAGAACGCATTCCCTCAGTTTAGCGAGACCCAGAATTAAGCACAGGTGGAAACAATGAATGAAATACCACAGCCGAAACCGAAAGAGGAAACGTGATTGGATAACGAGACCCAGGCATGCTGAAGGCTGTCACGCGACACCACAGGAGATTGGCAGAGAGGGAATCGATCATCAGACGGCAGAATGAAAGCTGAAAAATAAAACGAAAGTAAGCACAAGCACAAATAAGCACAAAGACAACACACATGAGGCAGAACCATAACACTGTGGTTATGGCATCTTCAGTGGATCTATTCTCCCGGTAGGAAAACTGGTGTCGGTCAAACCTGGGAGGAAGACAGGCTTTGATGTGTTGTTGGACCAGCCTCTCAAAGCACTTAGTGATGATCGGTGTAAGAGCTACTGGACGGTAGTCTTTGAGGCTGTCTATGGCAGGTTTCTTCGGAACAGGGACAATTATGGATGATTTCAGGCAGGCAGGGACAATAGCTTGTGACAGGGAGAGGTTGAAGATGGTAGTGAAAACCCGAGAGAGCTGATCAGCACATGCCTTGAGCACCTTCCCCGGCACGCCATCTGGACCCGTAGCTTTCCTGGGGTTCAGTGCGCTCAGCACCCGTCTCACGTCATGCTCCACAACAGTGAGTGAGGGGGGGATGGGGGCCGGTGCAGGCTGTAATGGTGAGGCTGTGTACTGTTGTGTCTCAAAGCGCACAAAAAAACTGTTCAGCTCCTCTGCTAATGACACATTTGGGTTACTGGATGTCACCTTCTGGCCTCTGTATTTGCTCATGCTTTGTATGCCCTGCCATACCTGCCGTGGTTTGTTGTCAGAGAGGTGGCTCTCTACCTTCCTCTTGTAGTCTGCCTTAGCAACTCTAATTCCCCTCTTCAGGTCAGTGCGGTGTAATGTGGTAAAAAGCCACTAGATGGCAGTATTGACATTTTTTTTTGTTAAGCAATCTAAAGCTAGGTTTGGGCATGTCCCGGGCATGCCTCAGAGGGGGCTGGACAAGAGTATCTAAGGAGAAAAATTGAGAGAGGAGGAGAAATTGCAAGGAGAAATTGCGGAAGGATATATTTGACCAGACCTGTCACTCTTTTCAAGACCTGTGAAGCTTTTTGTGGATTTTTGCCTGTGTTGGAGCATTTTCCTGTCCTCGGACATTGTAACATAGCAGCCCATCTCCATTACAAAGGAAATGTAAATATCTCATTTTTTATTTGATTTCAATCTTGGTCAGTAGGGTAGAGTGTAGATTAGTTCTAAGTGTTTGTTTTAATTAAATCTGTTGAAGTTTAAGAATTTTGTCTGTCATCCCTTGCTGTCTGTGACGCCATAACAAATTGGGGGCTCGGGTCCGGGGTAGACCATTGTGCGAGTCATTTATTGAAAATCTGAAATTTCAAATAGTGAAATTGTTTTTCGAATTTTCCGAGATATATATTGGCAGATCAACAGCAATGGATGATTTCTTGGCATCACCAACCGTAGAGGTTTTGAAGTCTTCTAAAAAGACAGAACTGCTAGAAATATGCAGACAGTTAGAGCTGACAGATGTAAAACCAGCCATGCGAAAAGCAAGACTGGCTAGAGAGATTGTTGAATATTACATTGATGAAAATGTGTTTGCACCAGGAGATCTGGAACAGTTTCCGGTGGAAAATCCAAATGTAGAATTGGAACTTAAATTAAAAATGCTAGAGATTGAAAAGGAGGAAAAAGAAAAACAAAGAGAATTTGAGAGAGAGAAAGAGGAAAGAGCAGAAAGAGAGAGACAGAGACAGAGAGATTTCGATTTAGAAAAATTAGATAGAGAAGAAAGGCTCCAAATCGAGCTACTAAAAATCAAAATTCAAGCTGAAAACAGATTTCAGGCTAGCCAGGAGGTAAAGCTGGTGCCTCCATTCTCAGAGAAGGAGGTTGATAAGTATTTCCAGTGCTTCGAGAAGGTAGCTAAGAGCTGTCAGTGGCCAAAGGAACACTGGCCTCTGATCTTGCAAACTGTCCTCAAGGGTAAAGCTCAACAAGCCTATTCGGCTTTGTCTGCAGATGATTCCTCTGATTATGAGGTTGTCAAAAAGGTTATTTTGACAGCTTATGAGTTGGTTCCAGAGGCTTACCGACAGAAATTCAGAGGTCTGAAGAAATCTGACAATCAGACTTATGTGGAATTTGCTAACGAGAAGAAGGTTTGCTTTGAGCGCTGGTGTACTTCTATGGAGGTCAAGGATGATTTCAACTCCCTAAAAGAGATGCTGTTAGTTGAAGAATTCAAGAACTGTGTCAAGGATGATATTAAGACCTACCTTAATGAGAAGCAAGCACTGAATTTGCAATCAGCTGCCAAGTTTGCAGACGAATATGTTCTCACACATAAGTCCAAATTTCAGTCTAGCAGTAACAATAGATGGTCCCAATTTCAGAAGAAAGGTAACGGTGATACCCAAGATTCCTCACCCAAAGACAAAGACAAATCTGGTGATGGTGCTCAGAAATCCAGTAAAAGGTCTGAACAAAGTGTGAAAGCTGACAGTGACAAAAGTGGTCTAGTTTGCAATTATTGCAAGAAATCTGGTCATGTTACAACTAACTGTTGGTTCCTTAAAGCTAAGAAAGAACAAGAAAAGGATACCAAACCCAATGCCTTTGTGAAGACAAGGTTAGAAACCCCTGTAGTAGATGATCGATCTGCTAAATTGCCTGCTCCTTGTGAGGCTAAGAAGCCTGATACTGCTGACTTTGTGAGGGAGGAATTTCTTCCATTTGTGTCAGAGGGATTTGTGGCTCTGAATGAGCATTCTCCTCCTGTCCCCATATATATCCTAAGGGATACCGGAGCTTCTCAGTCACTTTTGTTGATGGACTCCTTGGAGTTACGTGATGAGACCGCTTCTGGGGATTTCATACTTGTACAAGGTATTGAAGGGAGGACTGTATCTGTACCCCTGTGCTCTGTATTCTTGAAGTCAGATTTAGTTACAGGACAGGTATAGGTGGGACTTATGTCAAGTCCACCTATCAAGGGTGTTTCTCTGTTGCTAGGCAATGACCTGGCTGGGGGCCATGTAGTTCCCCCTGTTCATCTTACTTCGCAGCCGAGCACTGAAGATGGCGATGAAGACCCATCTCTGTATCCTTCCTGTGCAGTGACTCGTGCTATGGCCAAGAAGGCTCAAGAAGAAGATGATGTGGTGCCGTCCAGCACATTGAATAGTCATGACTCAGGTGGTTCGCCTCATGACTCTGTTCAGCCTACGATGGTTTCTCCGTTTGAGGACTTATCAGACACTTTTATCAGTTCTCTATTCAGCCAGCCAGATGGGTCTGGTGATTCTGATGTGTCTGGAGACATGTCTCTGTCCAGAAAGCGGTTAATTCAGGAGCAAACCAATGATCCTGAAATTTGTGTACTAAAGAAGAGAGCCCTTCCTGATGAAGAAATAGACGCAGTTCCAGTTGGGTATTATCTCAAGGATGGAGTGTTGATGCGGAAGTGGCGCCCTCCTGATATCCCTGCCAATGCAGATTGGGCAGTGGTCAAGCAAATTGTTGTTCCGAAGGTCTACAGGAATGAGATCTTAACAATGGCTCATAGTTTGCCTTTAGGAGGTCATCTTGGTGTTAACAAGACTGTTGACAAGATCATGAAGCACTTCTTCTGGCCAGGACTTCGGAAAGATGTTTCCAACTTTTGCAAAACCTGTCACACTTTTCAGGTAGTTGGAAAACACCAGTTAGACCCACCTGTAGCTCCATTGCAGCCTATCCCAGCATTTGGGGAGCCCTTCTCCAAGGTCATTGTTGATTGTGTTGGTCCATTACCCAAGACTAGATCTGGAAATCAGTACTTGTTGACAATCATGTGTGCATCTACCAGATTCCCTGAAGCCATCCCTCTACGCAACATCAAGGCAACTGCAGTCTCGAAGGCTTTGATAAAGTTCTTCACGTTGTTTGGCCTTCCCAGGGAAATTCAGTCAGATCAAGGTAGCAATTTCACTTCGGGATTGTTTCAGCAGGTTGTGTATGAACTAGGTGCGAAGCAGATTCTTTCCAGTGCCTATCATCCAGAGAGTCAGGGTGCCTTAGAGCGGTTTCATTCCACTCTCAAGACAATGATGAGGACTTATTGTTATGACCATGAGAAAGACTGGGATGAAGGTGTTCATTTGCTGTTGCTTGCAGCTAGAGAAGCAGTGCAGGAGTCTACTGGATTCAGTCCGTTTGAGCTAGTGTTTGGCCATGAAGTGAGAGGACCTTTGCTATTGTTGAGTGAACAATGGCAAGAGAAAGAGCCGCATATCAGTCTGTTAGACTATGTTAGCAAGTTCAAGGAAAGACTGCGTGCAGCTTGTGACCTAGCCAAAGAGAACTTGAAATCAAGTCAAGGAAAAATGAAAACTTGGTATGATCATAAGGCTAGAAGCCATGAGTTTAAACTAGGAGACAAGGTCCTTGTGTTGTTTCCCTTGCAGTCCAATCCATTGCAGGCTAGATTTCATGGTCCTTATGAAATTCTGACAAAACTCAATGATCTCAATTACATTGTGAAGACTCCAGATAGGAGAAAGCCAAAACAGTTGTGTCACATTAACATGCTGAAGCCTTATCATGATAGGAATGCTAGGGTTGCAGCTGTCACTTCAGATCCTCCTATGGCCGAGACTTGTGAAGATGAGGGGGAGTTTCAAGATGATGAACCTAGAATTACAGCTGAAGTTCTTTCATGTAAATTGTCAAATTCTGAAGTGTTGCAAAATCTTGATGTAAAACTCCAGCACTTAGAACCCTCACAGAGAGATCAGTTTGAGAGGTTGATCAAGAAATATAAAGATCTATTTCCTGATGTTCCAAAGAGAGTTTCTATAGCCTCTCCTGATGTAGATGTTGGTGATGCCAAACCAATAAAACAGCATCCATACCGGATGAATCCTGAAAAGAGAAAGATTGCTGAGAAAGAGGTTGAGTACATGTTAGAACATGATATTATCAGACCCTCTAACTCCGATTGGAGTTCACCCTGTGTTCTAGTTCCAAAACCTGATGGAAGTACTAGATTCTGTACAGATTATCGCAAAGTCAATGCTGTAACTAGAACTGATGTGTTTCCAATACCTAGGATTGATGATTGTATCGATAGAGTAGGGCAAGCAAAGTTTCTGACCAAGATTGATTTATTGAAGGGTTATTGGTGTGTGCCTTTAACTGAGAGGGCCAAGAGCATCTCTGCTTTTGCCACACCGTCTGGGTTATACCAATATGAAGTCCTACCCTTTGGCATGAAAAATGCCCCAGCCCCGTTTCAAAGGATGATACAGTCTACAATTGCCGGATTGCCACACACAGGTGCGTACATCGACGACCTGATCACATGGAGTGACTCCTAAGAAGAACATCTGAAAGATGTAGAGACGTTGTTCCAGCGCTTGACCCAGGCTAACCTGACTGTTAACCTGAACAAGAGTGACTTTGGTTGTGCTACTGTCACGTATCTTGGCTACGTCATAGGCCAGGGTAAGGTGGCACCCATTAATGCTAAAGTCCAAGCCATCATGGACTTTCCAGTTCCTGACAACAAAAAAGCTTTGCGCCGCTTCCTTGGAATGATCGGGTACTACCGCAAGTTCTGCAAGAACTTTGCTGAGATTGCTGTCAGTCTCACCAACCAACTGAAGAAAGGCGTAAAGTTCACTTGGGATGAAGCATGCCAAAGAGCCTTCGATCGCCTGAAGTCTCTGCTTTGTTACTTCCCCGTGCTCAAATCTCCTGTCTTCAACAAACCGTTCTCCATAGCGGTCGATGCTAGCGACCAAGCTTGTGGATCTGTGACTCTAATGACATTGAGCATCCCGTGGCATACTTCTCCAGGAAGTTCAATCGCCACCAAAAGAACTATTCCACAATTGAGAAGGAGCTGTTGGCTCTGGTTCTATCCTTACAACACTTTGAGGTTTATGTTTGTACAGGGCAAAAGCCAATGATTGTATATACTGACCACAATCCGTTAATGTTTTTGAGTAAGATGAAAAACAAGAATCGGAGATTGTTGAATTGGAGTTTGATTTTACAAGAGTTTGACTTGGAAATTAAGCATGTAAAGGGTACTGACAATGTAATTGCCGATTGCTTATCCCGTGTTTGAGTATGTGTATATATATCACGTGTTTATTAGCATATTGTATTATATGTATATATACACAAGTGTCTACTTAACCATTTTTGTATTGAAAAGAAAAATTTTGCCTTTATAAGTCAAAATTTTTCCCTTTTGGAATGGAGGTGTAATGTGGTAAAAAGCCACTAGATGGCAGTATTGACATTTTTTTTGTTAAGCAATCTAAAGCTAGGTTTGGGCATGTCCCGGGCATGCCTCAGAGGGGGCTGGACAAGAGTATCTAAGGAGAAAAATTGAGAGAGGAGGAGAAATTGCAAGGAGAAATTGCGGAAGGATATATTTGACCGGACCTGTCACTCTTTTCAAGACCTATGAAGCTTTTTGTGGATTTTTGCCTGTGTTGGAGCATTTTCCTGTCCTCGGACATTGCAACATAGCAGCCCATCTCCATTACAAAGGAAATGTAAATATCTCATTTTTTATTTGATTTCAATCTTGGTCAGTAGGGTAGAGTGTAGATTAGTTCTAAGTGTTTGTTTTAATTAAATCTGTTGAAGTTTAAGAATTTTGTCTGTCATCCCTTGCTGTCTGTGACGCCATAACAGCGGGCAGCACCATACAGAGCACTGTCCCCTGCTCTGAGTGCTGAATCACGGGCTCTAATGAGTGCTCGGACATGGCTGGTCATCCAGGGTTTTTCGTTGGGGAAGACTCGTATGCGTTTCTCTGTGGTGACATTTCCAATGCAAAACTTGATGTAAGAAAGAACAGTCTCTGTATGTGTTGCTATGTCAAATACATGCTCAAATACATCCCATTCAGTGTGTTCAAAACAGTCCTGTAACTGAGGGAGAGCAGCCTCGGCCAGGTTGTAATAATCTTTGTGGCTGGTGCTGCCCTCTGTCTGAGAGGGATGTATGCGGGAGCAAGAAGCAATGAGAGGTGGTCTGACTGGCCCAGGTGAGGGAGGGGGATAGCTCTGTAAGCGTGCTTAATGTTCGTATAGACGTGGTCTAATGTGTTCAGTCCTCTGGTTGGGCATTTCACATGTTGGTAAAGAGCGGGGAGTACCGATTTCAGATTTGCCCTATTAAAATCACCAGCTATGATATGAGCACCGTTCGGATGGCTACGTTGTTGCTTATTTATAGCATTTGACAGGAGTGCTAGAGCAGTGCTTACGTTAGCGTCAGGAGGAATGTAAACAGCGGTTACAATAACTACTGTTAGCTCCCTCGGTAGGAAGAAGGGACGGCATTTCACAGACATGAATTCCAGGTCAGAGGAACAGTGGTTGTCTATTACAGTGCTGTTGTTAGACCAGTCATTATGCACATAAACACAGAGCCCCCCTCCCCCGCTCTTACCCGAGGCTTGGTTTCTGTCCCGGCGGTGGAGAGTGCGACCCGCTAGCTGTACAGTATCATCAGGGATTTGAGGATTAAGCCAAGTCTCTGTTATGATGAGGACACAGCAGTTGCGGACAAAGCGATTTGCAGCTCTAAGTAGTTCCAGTCCGTCAGTTTTATTGACCATGGATCTCGCGTTGGAGAGAAATACACTCGGAAGAGGAGGCTTGTAAGGATGTTTCCTGAGCTGCTTCAGTAGGCCGGCCCTGCAGCCCCGCTTCTGCCGTCTTTCTCTCCGCCGTCTGCGCCGAGTGCTGGATCCGATAACAATCCAGGGAGCGTCTGGAGGTCTCGCAATCTCGATCGGTATACTGAATGTGCGTTGAAAGTTACCTGAGACAGGTACTTCGTGTCGAAACTCAATGTCCAGCAAATCTTGGCGACTATAACACCAGTTCACTGAAGTATGCGTGTCCAAAAAACACAACAAACACACCAAAAAGCACAAAAAGGGAGAGCCTAAAGCCGCTGCGAACATGCGCGCCGCCATAAACCACCGTGGATTTTCTGCGTTAAATTTTGTCACATCCTAAGCAAGTCGTCAAACCTGTGCATAATGATTGTTTAATTGAAAAAGATTGAAATACGCTCTTTTTTGCATTCAACTGGTGCATTTGATTTCTCGTCTTAACGAAGACAATTAGCTACACCTGAGAGGGGAGAGTTCAAGTGTCTTTTACCAGGGAAATTGACTGAAAACAGATCAAGACTAAAAAGCAGTTTAAAGACATGTTTATCGCCCTCCTTGTTCTCTGTCCGCCGCCCACCACTGCATGTGAGTGAATTTACTAATCTGGAGGCAGTGGTTGGGTGGGTAATGTCCAAAAACAGACTGATTTTATATCTTATTTATATTAAAGATCCTATTTATTTATTTATTTATTTATTTATCCTTTATTTAGCCAGGAAGGTCCCATTGAGATACAAGATCTCTTCTTCCAGGGAGTCCTGGTCAAGACAGCAGCATGAGCAGTTTCACATGTATACATACAAAACATTTAAAACATTAAAAAAACATAAAAAAACAATTTGACACGTACAATACATCAAAGCAGCACAGAGGAAACAGCAGGAGGAGAGTTGTACAGGCCAGTCCAATATAACTGTTACACACTCCACATCAAAATCTCAGATTAAGTAAAACAACAACATGTTTCCTTCAGGGTGGTTTATAAAAGTCTTTTAAAAAGATGTAAAGAAGGGAATGCTCCTAGGTTAGTACTTTTTTGCAGCTCATTCCAGGCCCAGGGTGCATAAAAGGAAAAAGCAGTTTTACCAAGCTCTGAGTGCACCCTGGGGACATGTAAAAGAATACGATTATTAGATCTTGTACAGTAGTTGCCTGTATGATAAGACAAAAGGTTGGAGATATAAGTGGGCATTGTACCTTGTAATGACTTGGCAATAAATATCAACATATATGTTTTTCTCCTCTGATATAGAGAAGACCACCCAAGTAGTTCATATAAAGTACAATGGTGAGTGTGAGAACCAGCATTCGTTACAAAGCGTAATGCAGCATGATATGCAGAGTCTAGTTTTTTCAGGAGGGATGAAGCTGCATGCATATAAATTACATCACCATAATCTAAAACTGATAAAAATGAGCTTTGCACAATTTTCTTTCTGGCCTCAAATGAAAAGCATTTCTTTAAGCGGAAAAGAAAGCCAAGCTTTGGACGAAGTTTTTTCAATAGATTATCAATATGCATGTTAAATGTCATCTTATCATCAAGCCAGATGCCCAAATATTTGTATGAGGTAACTCTCTCTATACATGTACCTTCTAGTGTTGACAATGTGAAATCAGTGATCTTTGAGCGAGCCTTGAGTGAAGGTCATATATTTGGTCTTTTTGGATTAAGGTCCAACTTCAGTTTTAATAATGAATGCTGCAGGGACTGAAAAGCATCCTGCAAATGCTCTATGGCTTGATTCAAAGAGGGTGCTACCATATAAATAATTGTGTCATCAGCATACAAATGTAGCTTAGCAGGATTTATTCCATGACCTAGGTCATTTATAAAAATAGAGAATAAAATGGGGGCTAAAATAGAGCCTTGCGGGACACCTTTGTTTACTGTAAGAAAGGTTGAGGTATCATTTTCTACAGAGATGCACTGTGTTCTTTCAGTTAAATAGTTCTTAAACCAATTTAAAGCCATGTCACTAAGGCCTATACAGGCAAGTCTCTGTAATAGGAGTTGGTGGTCTACCGAGTCAAATGCTTTTGACAAATCAACAAATAGAGCTGCGCAGTGCTGTTTGCCGTCAAGAGCTTTGATATCATTTGTAACTAGCATTGTCGCTGTTATAGTACTGTGGCCTGATCTAAAACCTGACTGACAATCACTGAGAATATTATTATCAGATATAAATTGTTTCAATTGGTCATTCACAAAAGATTCAAAGACTTTGGCTATAACAGACAACCTGGAAATGGGACGGTAGTTATTTGGATCGGAGGGGTCTCCACTCTTTAATAAAGGGAAAACCAATAATATCTGCAGCAATTTTTAGAAAATAAGGCTCTATCTTATCAGGGCCAGAAGATTTCTTACAATCTAAGCTCAATAGGGCTTTATGAACTTGAAGAACAGAGATGGGAGTAAATGTGAATTTCCGTGCAGGGGTACAAAAGACAGACTCTGGGTTTCCTTCATCACTCAGGACCTCCGTAACACTGGGGTCATATGTTGAACCAGAAGAAATGAAATGTCTATTAAAAGAGTCAATAATATTTGTTACACCCTGGATTACACTTTGATTTATTTTAAGAACATTAGGAAGACTAGCTTGTGTAATGAAACCTGAGAGGTTTTTAACCAACTTCCAGAATTTGACAGGATTATTCAGATTTTCATTTATCATGGAAAGGTAGTAATCACTTTTAGAATTTTTGACTAATTTTGAACACCTATTTCTTAGAGTTCTGTATAGGGTCCAATCTAAAGGATTATTGGACTTCTTTGCTTTCGCCCAAGCAGCATTTCTTTGTCTAATACAGGCAGAGATGCATTCGGTAAACCAAGGGTTATTTTTACCACTAACTCTAAATCTTCTAAAAGGGGCGTGTTTATCACAAATTGCCAAGAAAGTGGATCTGAAATAATCCCAGGCTAAATCCACATCAGGCATTTGTGAGACAATACTGAGGTCACAATTAAAAAGATCGTGCAAAAAAGCCTGTTCGTTAAAAAGTTTAAACAGACGTTTATAAATAAACCGCGGTTTATTCTTAGCGATCTTACAGTTTCTCACACAGACAACTGCACAATGATCGCTAACATCATTACAAAAAATCCCAACCGCCGAGAATTTGTGAGGTGCGTTTGTTAATATAATGTCTAGTAATATCGATTTGCTCTGATCTTTTAGGTTGAGCCGGGTCGGCGAGTTCACCAATTGTGACAGACAATTTTGCACACAAAAGTCCTTGAACTGATCATAGGTTGACGAGAGCCAGTCCCAGTTTAGGTCTCCGAGTAATATCAACTCGGAGTTTGTCCAGTTGTGAAGAATGTGCATAAGTGAAGTGGGCGCTTCACTTGAAGCTAAAGGCGGACGATAGCAACCGACCACAATAACATTAGCGCCATTAGGAAGGGATACTTGAATTGCCGAAAGTTCGAAACAATTCGGTTTGCTAGTAGATTGAAGGCAAGTGCAATTCAGGTTAGATTTGGTGTAAATTGCTATCCCTCCCCCTTTTCTAGCGCGATCGGCTCTAAAGACGGTGTATCCTTCTATCGAAATCATAGAGTTCGTGATTGATTTCTTCAGCCACGTTTCAGAAAAAACCATGACATCCGGATCAGTCGAGGTGGCCCATATCCTTATTGAATCCATTATTTACCAGGCTGCGCACATTCAGATGGAAAAAGCCAAGTCCATTTCTAGATTTAAACTCATCTGGAGTTTGAAGTTGCAGCAGCTCTGGACCTGGGTTAGGTTGGATATTATCTGATAGAAGGAGTAATAGAGAGACAATCCAGGTTCTCCTCGCTTGAGCCTTAGTACAGCTGCCGCCGCAGGTGAGCATCGCGTAGGGAGACAGCCTCCCATTTCCCCCGGACCAAAGACATCGCAGACCTCTCGGTGCGTCCTTCTGGGGAAAACACGGCCAGGAAGAGAAGCCCATCTGGAGTAGTTGGGTCATCATGGCAGGATCTCTAACCGGATCTGAGGATGTTATCCTCAAGATGTCGTGATAAAAATTCAATACAATGATGCTGTCCTATATTAAAACATAACATTGTCAACATATAAACTATTTTTTACGGAAATATTATTATTATTATTATTATTATTATTATTATATTTACATGAATGAATGTGAAAAAGAAATGTGACTTTAGGGCCACTTAGAATTTTTCAATAAGACCATTGAACTATTTGGATTGACTCATACATAACCTTTGTAAAATAATGTTACATATCTTACAGACTCTACTGGGCATAGAATAGCTCACTAGCTTCAGAACTGCAGTACTCGCTGGTTACAAGTTTAATGAAGGATGATTCTGAACGTCAAGACGGGGTTTGGAATGGAAAATTTGGAAAGTCTTCCGGTATTCCAGGACAAATTTTATTTGGCATCATAAAACAACGAATCAATATGCATCAAATAGTAGGCTATGAACAACTGGTCCATCAATGGGGTCCTTTTGCAAGTTCAAGCAAATTTTGACCGAACGCATACTTGCGATAGCCTATTAATTTAACATTAGTCTTACCGCTTCCATGTCCCCCTGCAAATGAAAGCTGCTTGCTACGGGGATCATCATGGCCAAACAGCTGGTCATTTTTTTGCATTTGAAAGGCAGAGCCTCAAATGTCAGTGCACTTTATTTTTTAAGCTTTTCAGCCTTTCCATCGCTTTCTGACATTTATAGTCGTTGATACGCGTTTTTAGACTGTTACCGCAACAGGGGACAAGCAAGGCCATTGGTCGAACAAATTTCCCAGCAAGCCTGCCGCCTTAAACTTTAGGACGAAAACAAAAAAATCAAACAAATTGCACATAGCTTATGTCCATGTATCGTTTTTTTATTTGCAAGAAAAGAGTTTCTCGGTCATTCCTATCGCATAAAGCATATATATATATATACAATTGGATGCCATGATGCAAGAGAACCGGAATAGTGAAGGCGAACCATTAAAAGTGATATATAAACCGTGACCACCATTGCTTTGTTAATGGTTATCGTGTGGGAGACATCAGATGGTATTTGCTGGAATTATATACGCGTGTCTGCACATGATGCGGGTTTATAGAACTTGCGGCCTGAATTCGCTTTCTACGAAAAAAAGGGGCACCCCCCCTTGGATCCGCCACTGAGTAAGGTATTGCGTGATTAAAAACTGAGGCAAAAATCATTGATTTATCATAGAAAAACCAATAAAAATAATCTACACAAAATTTTAAACTCTGAATTGTGCCCGAGGTTCAGATGGCGAATGAAATCAAGTTTCACTGAAGGAGGTCTCGGGGAGGAATATTGCTGGTTAAGGGGCCCACTCATTTGTGGGGACTGGGACCTGATCCCTGGAGTGGGAGTACTCATGGGGACCCTAGAGCAAAAATGACATTCACTCTGGGGGCCCCATGAAAGGATAGACCTATCCCTAAGGTGTTACACAAAATAGATTTTTGGTCAAGACAAAGCTGAACTGAATAATAAATAAACATGCAGATCAAAACACACTAAATCTGACATTTTCTCGTTAGCAGTGACGTTAAATGTCCTGTAGCTCTTTTACGACAAGGTAAGAAAAAACCTCTCGTTATACCAATTGCCAAAAACACAGATAATTTAATGATCTGTGAAGAATCATATCCACCATTACAAAAAAATCCTCGTAGTGTTAAGTAACCAGTTGCATAAGCATAGTAAACTAACAATGCTGCTAGTTAGGCTAATTACATTAACTACGACATAAAGTACTTCACTAAATATGTTAGCTGCCTTTAATCATCAAATCTGTTCTAAATGTTCCAGATCCCTGAACTATAAATGTTGCAACGTACTCCTTATAGTAACAGTAATACCTGTGCTAATGTAAATATCCGTTGAATACATCCAGGGACCCACCCTGGACAGCTCGCCAATCCATCGCTGGGCGCACTCCATTCACACACTATTCACTCACACACTCATTCCTACGGGCAGTTTAGTGTCTCCAGTTAGCCTGATGTGCATGTCTTTGGGCTGTGGGAGAAAACCAGAGCACCTGGAAGAAACCCATGCAAACACAGGGAGAACTAGCAAACCCCACACAGAAAGGCCCCAGGCTGAATTCAGACCCACGACCTTCTTGCTGTTATGCTGCATTTCCATCAAAAACTAATTTTTGAAACTAATTTTTCTCGCGACCAGGTTACATTCAAAGTCAATGCAAATAGGCGAATACACGCGAAAGACGCTAGTGACGCGACGTGCATTGACCGTGCAAACGGTGCGAATGCGCGAAATTCGCATTTTGTTCCACATCAAAATATTTTTTTTGCAAAAAATTTACGCGAGTAGAGCCGTGTTCTGAATAGCATCGTTGCTACTAGCAGCAACATTGGCTAGCTAGGCTACCTGGCCTCATATTCAAGCCATAGTTAGCTGCATTGCTTGAGATAATGGGAACACTACCTACCTAGGTTGCTAGCTAGCGAGATAGCAGTTTCAAATAACCTATAAATCACAGTTTCACAAAAAAATAGTGGTCTTGCTCAACATCGCATATGACAACATCAGTTTTGTGAATATTTTTATTTTCAAGCAGTTCACACAGTAAAATGTTTCTGATGTTTGCATAGCAACAATAGCGTCGCCATCTTGTTTGGAGATTGCAGGAAGTACCGCCCTTGAGTGTAAACAACATAGACATATCTACGTAAACGCCGTATGAGTGGGAGAGAGGCGTGTCTACGGGGCGGCCATGTTAGCACGGAGTTAGTGGAAACCTTAGTGCATGTACGTCTACTGGGGTAAGAACTACCAAACAATTTCTCCAAATCATTATTCGCTGAATTTTCGACCGATTTCCAAGAGATTAGACTTGTTAAAAACATAACACATGTAGCTATGATCCAGTATGCCTCGATACATTGAAATGCTGGTTTTACTACCAAAATACAACTTAGTATTCACAGCAGTCAAGCGCTTAAACTTAAATCTACACCGAAGATGCCAGATTTTTGTGCAGAAACAAGATATCCATACCAGATCCCGTGGAATTACCTTTCACAGGTAAGATTTAACTGTAGATTTTGAATGTATTCGTGTATTATAACATTATGTTGAGAGCTACTTTAACGATATGTCCACCAGTGCAATGCTAACGTAGCTAGGCTAGGCTAGGCTAGCCCTGAAAGCTGAGACTTTGTAACATATAAATCATAATTACAACCCCAATTCCGAAAAAGTTGGGACGAAGTGTAAATTGTGAATAAAATCAAAATGAAATGACTTTCAGATCACATGAGCCAATATGTTATTTACAGTAGAACATAGATAACATTTCAAATGTTGAAACTGAGCTTTTTACATTTTTATGAACAAAATGAGCTTATTTCAAATTTTCTGGCTGCTACAGGTCTCAAGAAAGTTGGGACACAGGCAAATAAGGGCTGAAAAAGCAATTAATATATAAGAGAATCAGCTGAAAGAACATTTCGCAAGTAATTAAGTTAACTGGCATCAGGTGTGTAACATGATTTGCTCTAAAAGGGATGTCTTAGAGAGCTGAGTCTCTCAGAAGTAAAGATGGCCAGAGGCTCTCCAACCTCTGAGGCTTGGCGTAAAAAATTGTGGAATACTTTAAAAACAATGTTCCTCAACGTCAAATTGCAAAGGCTTTGAAGGTCTCATCATCGACAGCGCATATCATCATCAAAAGATTCAGAGAAACTGGAAAAATCTCTGTGCGTAAGGGACAAGGCCGAAGACCTTTACTGGATGCCCGTGATCTTCCGGCCCTCAGACCCCACTGCATTGCTCACCGGCATGAGTCATTGACATTACTAAATGGGCCAAGGAATACTTCAAGAAACCACTGTCTGTAAACACAGTCTGCCGTGTCATCCACAGGTGCCACCTAAAACTCTATCATGCAAAAAGGAAGCCATTGTTGAGCATGATCCAGAAGTGCCGCCGTGTTCTGTGGGCCAAGGCTTGTTGAAAATGGACTGTAGCTAAGTGGCAAAGTGTCCTGACGACTCCAAATTTGACATTCTTGTTGGAAATCATGGGCATCGTGTCCTCCGGGCTTAAGAGGAGAAAGACCACCCCTCCTGTTATCAGCGTTCAGTTCAAAAGCCAGCATCTCTGATGGTATGGGGATGCATTAGTGCATATGGTGGGACACTTTGCATGTTTTTAAAAGCACCATGAATGCTGAAAGATATATAAAGGTTTTAGAGCAGCATTTTCTCCCCTGCAGCGAAACATCTATTCAGGAAGGCCTTTTTGTATTTCCAGCAGGACAATGCAAAAACTACATACTGCAGCTATTACAACAGCACTTAATGGCTTTGTAGTAGAAGAGTCCATAAACTGAACTGGCCTGCCTGCAGTCTGATCTTTCACCGATTGAGAACATTTGGCGCATAATTAAACATAAAGTCCATCAAGGGGCCAAAACTCTCCAGCAGCTGGAAGCCTGCATATTAAACAAAGTGGGATCAGAATTCCAATGGCTAAACTCAAGAAACTGGACTCCTCTGTGCCCCAGACGCCTCCACTCTGTGTTGGAAATGAAGAGGATGCTGCACCATAGTAAAAGAGGCCCTGTCCCCAACTTTTTTGGAGACCTGCTTAGCAGCCATCAAATTTTAAATGAGCTCATTTTGTGGATAAAATTGTAAAATTTCTCAGTTCAACATTTTATATATTTATCTCATCTCTGTTCATTGTGAATAAAAATACTGGCTTCAATTAATGATTTGAGAGAAAGTCATTGTGTTTTGATTTTATTCTGATTACACTTTATCCCAACTATTTTTGGAATTAACGGGGTTGTATAATGTCTAGTATTCTGGGTATTTCTCCACACTGCCCAATGAATTACCATTACGATCTCTTTTCTTCTGAATAACTAACAGAGGGATGTGATTGTATTTCAAGAAGCTGGTTACCCCTAAGGCTGCCAGGTCAGATCCTAACAGTAGTATTAAGTTACAAGATTGTTGGTGACCCAAGTATTTTATTCCGGTTGGATACAAAGAAATGCTCTTTCTATTCACAATTTCATTATCATTTTTGTAATATTAAAAAGGCCTGAATCCACAATCATTTTTAAATAATATTAAAAAGACTTGAAAAAATATGTTGCAGTTCAGAGATATTTTTCATATGTATATTATACATATCAATATGTTACTAGCGTTATGACAGGAGAAGACAACAGTATACTAATAATAGTATATTGTTGTGTTGTTGATATAAAGCTTGTCAGAAAAAGTTAAAATTCTAAATCATTTTGGTCAAGATAAATACTTAAAATTAGTAGTGTAGTGTGTTTTGAATTTAACCTTTATCTGAAGGAAAGTCTGTCTCTTGTTTGTTATAGTGTAGAATTCTTCACATCTCTTGCCTCTTTTATCACGTCTTCAAGGTTTTCCCAAAAGGCGGTGAATTGAAGACAGTGGGAACTTTTTGCTATAGGGCAAGGATGGTTTTGTTACTGTGAATCTTTATGTTGATTCATTTGCTTTATTATTCATTGTTTATCCTTGCTTGCTCTGGCTCAATTTTCTTAGGCTATAGTAGTGTACTCTTGCCTGTTTCTGATTAGCTAGGCCTTCATAGCTATGGCTTCACAAACTTGAACAATGAGTAGTGCTTATAGTTTATCTGGAGCCATGCAATTTCAAGGGGCCAAGATCTTTCTCTTTCTCTCCCAAGTTTAAGTGTTCTCAGGAAAGGGTACAAGAGCCTGGGATGCCAGAATAAGATGTATAGCATATGCGTACTTTCACGGGCGGCTTTCTGGGCGTGGGCTGCGATGCGTCTGCAACATTCCTGTTGATACCATGATGCATAAATCAGCTGGGGAGGAGGATGTCAAGATGGACTCTTACTTATACACAAGCAAAATCCTTGTTGGTTATCCTTGCTCTTGCCTGTAACGAGAGTTCTCGCATGATGGCGGGGATCCTTCTCTGCAGAGAAGTAAACTGACTTTGGCTTGGGATATTAACTCCTGTGTCTCTGTCTGAGTTCTTTCTTGAGAAGGTAACACCAGGAATATAAAATCAAAATTCCTACAACAGTTACCACTGAGAGGTCCTTGCTCTGCAGTGACCACTTCAAGCCGGACGATTTCGAATGAATGAAATAAATAAATAATGCTCAGTCTGTTTTAAAACTAGTCTCAAGACCGAACTTTTACAGATGCATTGTCTCAACTGACCCAATGCTGCATTTTATTTCTCTCTTACCTTGTTCTTGTTTTTAAACAGGGGTTATATTTACATATTTTTGTTTTTATTTCTATTTCATTGTTTTCCATTCCATTACTATTTTACCTTCTTATTATTTTATTCATATCATTTCATTTATGTCTGATCATATAATTTATTTCTAGTGTGCATTCTCGCAAATTCTTTTACGATGTAAAAAGCACTTTGAATTGTCTATTTCCATTAAATGAGCCATATAAATAAAGTTGCCCTACCTTCAAGGTTTATTTTTTAAATGTATAATATTGCGTTACATATTATTTTGTGATTTAGTAATAACGCTTTTTTATAGCAGTGACTGTGCTATATACATGAAATTGGGCAGAAATGTGTATTTTTTTTGTTGCAATTTTTGAAATTAAAATACAGTATTACTACATTATATTATTTTTTCGGGGTTGAGCGAAGTACTAATACCTACAATGTCTTTTTCTTTGTAACATGTTCCGGCAATGCCACTAGGGTCAGCGCCAGAACTGGATATTGGGGGGGAGGGGCACCGACACATCCCTTTTTACCAAGAATTAGTCCTGGCTAGTAGTCAAGCGTTTTCCTTATTGCCATGTTTTCCAATTATAGTAATGATCCATTGGTAATTGAAGACACGGCTTCTTTCTCCGTACGATCTAACAACGATGAAACAATGCGCTGAATTCAGTACAGAAAAATAATTTATAAACAGGTCTATGCTTCACTGTTCTGGAACTTCTGCTCTACTTTATGGGCACATCAGGTGATCTAGCCTGCGCTTCCTGATTGTTTAAATTGTTGAAATGAAATAAAAGAGCATTTGAAACGCCTTTGTGCAATTTTTAATAACACTGATTTAAATGCACCGAAGTGTGCGTCCAAATGAATGATAGTTGCCTATCTTTAACGGGGGGAGCTAGTGACGCCTGATAGTGTGGAGTGTTTTCGGAGTGAAAATATTGTAAATTTAGAAAATGATTGAGCCCAAGTCAGGAATAATAATTGTTTTAAAGGGAAGTGTCTGTGCCCCCCAAATTCCAGTTCTGGCGCCGACACTGAATGTCACGCCAAATAATGATCATAATTACTATCCTTCTCACTGGAAAATAATTTCTCCACAGGGACAATAAAGTATCTATCTATGTATCTTAAAAAATAGGTTGACAATAGCAATTTATGATTACTTTAATTGTGCAGGCATGTTATTCCTCCACAGACATAATGCACTGAAAGAGCGAGCAGCACTGTTCCAAGATGGCCGCCCTGTAGGCATGTCGCTCCAGTGGGCAGTAGCAACCAATGCGGCTTCTACGTATCTATGTCTATGGTAAACAAGGTTCAACTTGCATTGCTATTGGTCGGTGGTGTGAAATTGCGTGTCAATCCTCTGCCAGGTTGTTCTCCCACAGAAGTAAATGGAATCTTCGTGTGATGTGGGCAGAAGATCTTCAAAGCAAAAAAAAAAAAAAAAAAACTAGAGTGCCAAGGGCCCTGAAGGTTGCCGGCAGTTAGAGCTCCAACAGGAGAAAAGTAACTAGCATCAGTCCGCGGATTCAACAGCAAGCCAACACGAATTCTTGCGAAAGCAACACGTTGTCTCCATGATATTGGCGTTAAAAAGCTCCAGCTCGGACAATTTCGGCGGTGATGGCGAATGGTCCCGTACCACTGCGAAGCAATTCACGGTTCTTTGAATCAATTCTTCTCTGCAAAAGAAGAGAACTGTTTCATCCGCACACTTCCGCGGGCCAACGCATCTCAGTGAGAAAGGGGTTTTAGTTACCATTATCGGGCAACTCGACTGAGCAGTCACACTTTTTCATGAGTGACAGACAGCAACATTTCTGCCATTTAGCAGAAATATAATCTTTAAGAAGTCTACATCATGAAATCCGATTAGATTTTTTTCTAACCTGAACTTTCACTGTCGTCTGCTGTCAATTTGTGAAGTGCGCCATTTTCTCAATTCACTTCTGGTTCTTGCTCTGCTTTCAGACAATGATTTTTTTTACACAACACTGCCACCGAGTGGGACAGTGGGTCTAATTTGTATTATTCTTTCTATTCCATGATGCTTATAGGAACAAACATCCAAAAATGGGTTTTGACCAGTTTTTATTGCCGCAATTGATCGTGAAATAAGGTCGACCATGCGGTTACAATGCCTGTAAAAATTTTAATTTTATATAGGTTAGTGCCTAATACATACTAATTTCTAAAGACATTATTAAACAAGGAAATAAATAGATTGATTTTGTCACATGACCTTTAACTTGAAGACCAAAGTCAAATCCAATATGGTGTGTTTGATCAGCAAACATGATTTTTCATTAGTATCCAATACATACCGAAGATCTAAAGCCAACATTAAAGGACTTTTAGGCCGTTTTGTCATTACCTGGACCTTGTTGCCCAAGGTCAAATCCAATATATCGAAAACAACCAGCATACATGATTTGCTATTAGTGCCCAATACATACCTAAGCTCTACAAACAATATTAAACAAATATGGGCCATTTTTGTCATATAACCTTCACCTTGAGGCCCAACATCAAATTTGACTGACTGCCTAAGAATGTTCAGCATACATGGTTTCCTATAGATGCCCCAAACATACCTGAGCTCTAATATTCAGCAAGTTACAGCAATTTTTGCCATTTGATCTTGACGCCCAATGTCATACTCAACTTGCTGAGAATGTTTGGCTTACATGATTCCCTATAGGTGCCTCACACATATCTAAGCTCTAAATGCCACATTAAGCTGTTATAACACATTTTTGCCATTTGACCTTCACCCTGAGGCTCAAGGTGAAATTCGAACAACCGAGAATGTTTGGCATACATGATTCCCTTTAGGTGCCTCATACATATCTAAGCTCTAAATGTCATATTAAGCAAGTTATAGCACAGTTTTGCCATTTGGCCTTGACCTTGAGGCCCAAGGTCAAATGTGACTGACTCACAATGTTTGGCATACCTGAATCCCTATAGGTGCCTCATACATACCTAAGCTCTAAATGCTATATTAAGAGAGTTATAGCACATTTTTGACCTTGACCTTGAGGCCCAAGATCAAATGTGACTGACTCACAATGTTCAGCATACCTGATTCCCTATAGGTGCCTCATACATACCTAAGCTCTAAATGCTATATTAAGAGAGTAATAGCACATTTTCGCCATTTGACCTTGACCTTGAGGCCCAAGGTCAAATGTGACTGACTCACAATGTTCGGCATACCTGATTCCCTAGAGGTGCCTCTTACATACCTATGCTCTAAATGCTATATTAAGAGAGTTATAGCCCATTTTTGTCATTTGACCTTGACCTTGAGGGCCAAGGTCAAAATTGCCTGACTCACAATGTTCGGCATACCTGATTACCTATAGGTGCCTCATACATACCTGATCTCTAAATGCTACATTAAGAGAGTTATAGCACAAAACACCCCGAAAAATGATGAAGTCCAGACACGTTGCCTAGGTGGCGCTATTAAGGAGCGATTCAATCAAAATGCCATTTACACCGTTGAAGCAGGTCATGATACTGATTCCATTGCTGTGATTAAAAAAAAATTCATCAGACAGTTTTTGAGAAAATGGCACCTAAGTGCCAAAAATGGCCATTTTTGACATAAAAATGGCCGCCAAGTCTAAACGAACGATTCAATCAAAAAATTTTTGCTCGAGCATTAACTTGATGACCGATTGGATCACATCCCCAAATTTAAAAAAAATTCATTGGACCGTTTTAGAGATATGGCTTTAAACAGACGACGCCGACGCCGACGACGCCACCGGACGCAAAGTGACGACAATAGATTACTGGCCTACAGCCGGCAACCTAACGAGGTGCGATAAATTTGCCGTGGCACCCGGTTAAAGTTCTGTGGTGTCTTCCAGTGAATGAAAACGCCAGAGCCTGGGCAGGCCCGGCCCGGCCGAGCTTTCTGTGTTGATTTGAGGGGGTCAGTGCTGGAGTCAGGGAGTCAGGGGATATGGCTAAGAGGATTAAAAGTAAACACAGAAGTAAACACTCTGACGAGGCCCCGCTCCGGTGTACCCCGTACTGCTGATTTAAGAGCGCCGGGTCTGCCACTCTCTTGGCAGTGGACGCAACAAAAATTGATGAAATCCAGCCATAACCTAAACTAGAGTGCCAAGGGCCCTGAGGGTTGCCAGCAGGTACGGCTCCAAGAGCAGAAAAGTGACTAGCATCAGTCCGCGGATTCAACAGCAAGCCAACACGAATTCTTGCGAAACCAGCACATTGTCTACACGATATTGGCGTTAAAAAGCTCCAGCTCGGACATCCGCGAAAAAATTAAACCTGTTTAAATTTTTTGAGAATTTCGGCGGTGATGGTGAATGGTCCCGTACCACTGCGAATCAATTCACGGTTCTTCGAATCAATTCTTCTCTGCGAAAGAAGAGAACTGTTTCATCCGCACACTTCCACGGGCCAACGCAGCTCAGTGAGAAAGGGGTTTTAGTTACCATTATCAGGCAATTCGCCTGAGCAGTCACACTTTTTCATGAGTGACAGACAGCAACATTTCTGCCATTTAGCAAAAATATAATCTTTAAGAAGTCTATATCATGAAATCCGATTAGATTTTTTTCTAACCTGAACTTTCACTGTCGTCTGCAGTCAATTTGTGAAGTGTGCCTTCTTCTCAATTCACTTCTGGTTCTTGCTCTGCTTTCAGACAATGATTTTTTTTACACAACACTGCCACCGAGTGGGTCTAATTAGTATTATTCTTTCTATTCCATGATGCTAATAGGAACAAACATCCAAAAATGGGTTTTGACCAGTTTTTATTGCCGCAATTGATCGTGAAAAAAGGTCAACCATGCGGTTACAATGCCTGTAAAAATTTTAATTATATATAGGTTAGTGCCTAATACATACTAACTAGCACTCTGCCTGTGGGGATCCACGGGTTCTATTTTATGTAACCTCGTCTTTATATTATAGTGAACAATGCACCATTATGATGTCATCACATGCACCTCTATGCTGTCATCACGTTGCTATGGTGTTTCCATAAACACCAAGTTGGCTGTCGTGTGACTGATGTTTTTATAGTAATTAAAGCTAAATAACCATCAAGGGGAATGCGCTGCCCTGACATTCCGCGCTCACTGGAACACGAAGTCACCTGCAAGACGGAGCAAAATAGCGTCGCTCATATTATGCTGCAGATTACGCGTTACTTTCTCTCGTGGCCTGGCATCTGTTTTTTGGGATTCAGGACTCCTGTGGATGAATTGGCTTGGGTTCAAAAGGGGGAATCCCCAGGAGAGGACATACAGGGGGAATCCCCCCTGCACATCTATATTATAATAGCGTCGCTCACGTTATGCTGCAAGATACGCGCCCTGCGGAGTCTAGCACCGATTGGCCGGACACAGTTGCCTGCAAGACGGTGCAAAATAGCGTCGCTCACGCTATGCTGCAGATACACGCCCGGTGGAATCTAGCACTGAGTGGCCGGACACGCACGCACGCACACACACACACAGAGTCCACTCGGCTGTTATAATATAGATTTCTAAAGACATTATTAAACGAGGAAATAAATAGATTGATTTTGTCACATGACCTTGACCTTGAAGACCAAAGTCAAATCCAATATGGTGTGTTTGATCAGCAAACATGATTTTTCATTAGTATCCAATACATACCGAAGATCTAAAGCCAACATTAAAGGACTTTTAGGCCGTTTTGTCATTACCTGGACTTTGTTGCCCAAGGTCAAATCCAATATGTCAAAAACAATCAGCATACATGATTTGCTATTAGTGCCCAATACATACCTAAGCTCTACAAACAATATTAAACAAATATGGGCCAATTTTGTCATATAACCTTCACCTTGAGGCCCAACATCAAATTTGACTGACTGCCAAAGAATGTTCAGCATACATGGTTTCCTATAGATGCCCCAAACATACCTGAGCTCTAATTGCCATATTCAGCAAGTTACAGCAATTTTTGCCATTTGATCTTGACGCCCACTGTCATATTCAACTTGCAGAGAATGTTTGGCTAACATGATTCCCTATAGGTGCCACATTAAGCTGTTATAACGCATTTTTGCCATTTGACCTTCACCTTGAGGCTCAAGGTGAAATTCGAACAACCAAGAATGTTTGGCATGCATGATTCCCTTTAGGTGCCTCATGCATATCTAAGCTCTAAATGCTATATTAAGAGATTTATAGCACATTGTTGCCATTTGACCTTGAACTGGAGGCCCAAGGTCAAATGTGACTGACTCACAATGTTCGGCATACCTGATTCCCTATAGGTGCCTCATACATACCTAAGCTCTAAATGCTATATTAAAAGAGTTATAGCACATTTTTGCCATTTGACCTTGACCTTGAGGCCCAAGGTCAAATGTGACTGACTTACAATGTTCGGCATACCTGATTCCCTAGGGGTGCTTCATATATACCTAAGCTCTAAATGCTATATTAAGAGAGTTATAGCACAAAACACCCCAAAAAATGAAGAAGTCCAGACACGTTGCCTAGGTGGCGCTATGAAGGAGCGATTCAATCAAAACGCCGTTTACACCGTTGAAGCAGGTCATGATACTGATTCCATTGCTGCGATTAAAAAAAAAATTCATCAGACAGTTTTTGAGAAAATTGCACATAAGTGCCAAAAATGGCCATTTTCGACATAAAAATGGCCGCCAAGTCTAAACGAACGATTCAATCAAAAAAATTTTTGCTCGGGCATTAACTCGATGACTGATTTGATCACATCCCCAAATTTAAAAGAAATTCATTTGACCGTTTTTGAGATACGGCTTTAAACGGACGACGCCGACGCCGCCGACGACGCCGCCGGACGCAAAATGACAGCAATAGGTTACTGGCCTACGGCCGGCAACCTAAAAATGATCCCGCAGACAAACTCCCACGAGTAAAGCGAGGAGAAATTTTGTTTCGCGTTTGGTGGATACATGGCTTTAGGCAGCAGTGCTAAGCTCTGTGCCATCCCCCCACCCGCACTCGATACAATGAATACATTGTAGAAAAGTAACTAACAATGAGAGAAAAAAAAACATAAGCAAACCTCCCGTTGCTAGACAACCAACACAGAAAGGGAGGGGGAGCACTAGCTCCCGCACTAACCAATTTAAGCTCACAAAACGGCTCAAACTGAGTGGGGATTTAGTTCTAAATGAGTTAAGCCCAAAGCTATACAAACTTTGATTAAGCTACAGTCCGTTGGGGTCACCATCACATGACGGCTAAAGCATTCCTTGGCCTCTCATTGGCAAAACCTTTTCGAGGGATGGAAAGATGGTGACCTTCAGTTTTTTTTTTTTTTTTTTCAGTCGCATTCTCGCTATTTGAAGCATTGCACAACTCTACAAAGAAAAATGCAAAATATCTAAGTCATTATATCTGGACTCCATAAGGGTAATTACTTTATTTAACATTGATTTAGTGCAAAAGTTATCTTTCACTTCAACCAAAACTATCACATTGTTAAATACATCGTATTACTGAACATAAATCTGCGATTCGTAATAAAGATGTGAAATCCCCAGTAGCTAGGCATTTTATGGAAGCGGGACATGAGGTATGTTCCTTACGTTTCCAAGGTATTGAAGTGGTACTACCGCCCAGGAGAGGTGGAGACCGCGATCGGTTGCTTCTCTGAAAAAAGGCCAAATGAATTCATTTTCTCCAAACCGAATTTCCCAAGGGCATGAATGAAGAGCTTTTACTTAATTTTTTTTTGTTATTGGTTTGTTTAATTTTATGTATTCCCTCATTGTCCTACATTGCTAAGCATGATATGGTCATGTATTGATTGCACCTGGTCATAGTTTTCTTACGCATTGGCAGCCCTATTTAAGGGACGTACTCACTTCCTGTTTTTACATTGAAAAAGACCTGTGAGTCAAAACGTCCGCATGTTGCTCTGTGCATTTTGTGTTTATTAAATTGCCCTTTAATTGGACTTCATCGTGAGTGCTGGTTATCTTTTTGAGAAATACTTCGTACTTACAGAACCATGAGTTAAGATTTATGGTGTAATCCGTGAACATTTTGATTAAAAATTTCACAGTGAAAAAATAAGAATTGAAAGTCAGTAAATTTACTCTTCAATAAAGGGTAGCCGTAGTGATTGGAAGGATTAAAGCACACCAATTTAAGAGTGGCCTTACAGTATTTGTCCAAAATGATATAGGCATCTTCCACATACCTTTTAAAGCCCATTATGCAGAAATTAGTTTTGGATGAGCATTTTGAAGTATTCCTTGGAAGCAGTCTTACATGTTCTGTGTGGCAAGTTCCAGTAGGACTGACTCCAGAGCAGATTGCCGAAGCTGCCCTCTCAGTGTTGAAGACCCGGAAACTGATGAAACCAGGTGTGAACAGTTCTGTAACAAAAGTTTTGATAAGAATGAGCATCTCTCAGTAACTACTATCACACACGCCAGTCTGTGCAGTCCAGTGTATGTGGTTTTTAACAACAGAGAACAGGGGCGCTGGAGTCATTGTAGCAGTCCAGGGGTCAAATACCATTATATGGTGTTAAGAGAGAAGGATATTAGGCACTCATGGGATGAAAAAAATCTTTAGGTTGAAAGAATAAATATGGTGCTCTTGGAAAAGTGGGACGAGAGGACAACCAAAATTAGTTGGTCTTCCAGGCACTCAGAAAAAATAGTAGGGTCCAAACGAAGCCTAAGATAAAAAGCCTTTATTAAAGCATGGCTGAAACAAATTTAAAAAGCCGACATGTTTCGACCTACACGTGTTGTGGTTTTCATTTAAACATATTTTCATATCATGAGGTTACCCCATCCTCAAGCAATTGGAAAGAGACAGATTCCTCAGACGATTAGGCTTTATTGTGGCATGTTGTTGAATATAAAGCCGAGTTCTTTTTGCGCAAGAAGAACTGATTTCTTACTTTTCACACCCAGCTTTTATACCTTCATCACAGGAAATATCTTCCAAATATGGTCTTTCCGCATTCTCATTCTCACGCTACAATTGGACAGGCAAACCAAAACATGCTAGCTAATCCTTCAGGAATTCAAAGCAAAGATGAGCTGCACATCACTAAAAAGGAGCGGAAAATTCCAGTTAAGAGATGAAAAGTACAGACAAAGGAATAGGATACAAGTGGATACATAAATGATTCAATTGTTTTTTTCAGTAACAACTAATGATTTTACTGAACAAATATTGATCAAAACTACAGAAATCAAATGCATCGCCTGATTATGTTTTTGAATCAACTAAACAGAAGCCTGCTTACTAATCAAAGCTACAGAAGCCCACTGCTTATGTGTGTGTGAGCTGCTCATGCATGTGTGAATTGAATTTCTTGTAGGTGTGTGTGACTGTGTGTGAACTGCTTGTATGTGTGTGTGTCTGTGTGTGAACTGCTTGAATGTGTGCGTGCGCATGTGTACGTGTGCTGCGTGTGTATGTGTGAACTACATGTGTCTGTGTGCACTGCTCGTGTGTGTGAACTGCTTGTATGTGTGTGTGTGTTTTATGTGTGTGTGTATGTGTCTGTGTGTTTGCACTGCTCATCCCCTCCCTATGCATATGTGAACTACTTGTATGTGTGTGTGTGTGTGTGTGTTACTGCTGCTTACATAATATGGTTATTGATTATGATTATTGATTATGGTTATTAAACATGGCAATTAATCTACTGATGAATATGATGAGAAATATTGAAATATAATCTTCAACATTCCTCCCGTTGAGGCCATCCCAATCATGGCCTCACATTAACCATGGCTGAAAAATGGCACAGCATTGTCTACCCCTGGTCTATGACCCCCATACTACACACAAGTGAATTTCTTATGAGCCCGAACATAAAATCATTTGTTGGTCCTTTGTTGGTCCTTTCCGACTGTAACACTTTGAGTAAAAACAGTCTGTCATGTATGTCAGCATGTGAACTCCAGTTGTTTTTGCGTCAAGTTTTCTTTCGTTGCTGTGGTAAATAAAGTCCCAGTCTAATGTCCCACTTGAATCCAGTAATGTTGCTTATTGCAGGTAATCAGTCCAAAGTTAGTCCATTGTCCAAGTCCATATTCAACATTGATTTGCGATTTTTCCATCTGATTGTTTTGGTGAACGAGGCTTCATGACTGGAATCACTATCTCAGTATATTTGTTCAAAACTTCAGGGATGCTCCAGGAAGGAGCGGGCCTTGACCGGCTGGTACGCTAAACTGCCACCCGCCCGTCACTGGAGTGAGAAAATAAAATACAAACACAGGCACAGACACAGACACATGCACATGCAGATCCACTAAGCACTCAGCACATACAGAACGAGGGTCATCTGCACCTGCATAATTTAACTTTAAGTCTTAGATGTACCAGATTTTATAATATTTACTTTTGCTGTAAAGACTGTGCAGACACTTTGGAGTGAGAACATTTTAAAAACAGTTTCATCCAGGCCTTCCCAAGGACATGCAATAGCCCATAATAATAATCTCCCAAAAGACTTTGATTTCAACAATTGCCACTTTATGCCAAAATACAGTACCGTGTCGCCTGGGGGTTGACTCACCCCTGCCTTAGGTTGTCTCCTCGATAGGAGATCTTACCCGTCTCTGGAGTGAGTCACAACACACACGCAGGTGCTCTACGTTGAGCTCTGTACTCATGAGGGGGTAAGTTTCCTCACCCCTCATAATGGGATAGTTATGAGAGCATTCCAGTTGAATTGGGGCTATTGCTGCCACTTTCTGGGCATAATGGATGAAACAATTAAAGTTACAACTCATCAATAACAATTTGAAACAGATGCTGCAAGAGATTTCTGACACTCAGATTCTTCTTTGTCCAGCCAAATAAGTCCCAATTCAAGAAATTTGTCTTGTGTATTTTTCCCCTCGGTCTGAATGTGCTTTACAAAATCATTAATGTCACCTTAATTATTTGGAATACAATGAGTTGTCGATGTGCCACCCTGATAAATTAATATTATTCAAAAATTCATAAGTACCCAAATTGCTCACCTTCACTACTGAGCTCCTGTCAATTTTAAATAAATTTTTTTTTTTTGGCAGTATATTCATAATTTTATGTTTCAGTGTATTCTGGGTCAAAAGATAGGGCAGTAACAATAATATCTTTTCACAGTATTTTTTTCAATGAATTTTGATTTAGCAACCCACCACAATCTAGGGTTCCGCTAAGCGCATGGAGGAGATGCACAGTCAGGGCTTATTAGCCCCAGCCATGACAACTCCCCATGTCATCAGCAGAACCGGGTGGAGTTGCTTTAGACCGTGTTACAATATGCAATTTTTTTGTTTTTATTCTCAAAAATGGGCACATATTGAATATTCAACTGTAAAATAGTTTTTCTGTTGGGCCCCCAGTACATAAAGGTAAACAATCGTCCCAAATTTGGTCAGCTCAGTCAGTCAGTTAGTACTTTTTATTTGAAAGTCTTTGTCTTTCTCACTATTAGTAAGAGGAAAAGATTTTGTCAGCCTAATCAAAATAAATTTAGAATGTGATCACGTTATTAGTCGACTTTTTCAATTATATGGTGGTCCACCTTTTGAATTTAGTCTTGTGTTAATACTCCGAATTGAATTTCCCCAAATTTATTTTAGAAGAATCTCTTCTCTTCTGGAGTGCGCACTCTGTGGAAAAATTTCAATAGAATGAGTTAGATGCAAACAATGAACTCAATCATCATAATTTTGCTGCTTTTCCTCTCGCTGGGACCTTTTCCTGTAAAAGTTAAAAATCAGAGAAAGTTTATTAGTCAATTCGTCTCCTTGAATTGTTGCTCCACCTGTTCAAAAACAGAGAAAAAGATCATGAATTTATTAATTGCATTTCTTTGGTCAGGAAAGCTTTCAGTCACATTTGTTCACCTCATTTGTTATAGCATTGATCCTTTACATGACTCCTTTGCTGGGCAGAACTTATTCTTGTTAAACAAATTAAGAAAATTCCACATGAAATCGTATTGCTTAGACCCCCCTTTCTCCCCTTCTGTTCTCTGGCCTCTGTGTGTCGGCCTTTCACCTATTTCTTTTTCCCTTATCTGCTTTTGGTAACTAAGGCTCCATTCATGTATTGTTTTCTCTGCGCATCTTTGTTTAAAAACCCATCCAGTCATCCAGTCTCCAATCCCACAATAGTTCCCTTGATTTTTTTATTCTTTCATAAATCTAATATGTACTATTAAATTTCACAACTGCTTCTTTTCTGATCGTTCAACCCTAATTTTTTTTAACCTTCAAATAGCAACTAAAAGTTTCCAATTATTGATAGAGAAACCTCTGTATCAATTAAATTTACTGAATTTACTGCCCTGTATATCGTGTTTAACAGTACTTTGGCAAATTTTGAATGCTCTGTGTTATTCTTTTTTTTCTCAGTGTTACTTTTCCTTCATTTTCTTTTCAGAGATATGCTTCTAGTACACCAATCTCACACAGTCTAATTATTTAAAGAATTATGCTTAGATTTTCTGGTTCTTCAGAATTTTACAAATATTTAACTAATTCAAATGGTGTCATTACCTCACATTCATAGTGGATATTACTGGATTTGCTGATAGCATTCTGCCACATATGTATCATGTTGAGACCTCAGCTGTTCTGGTAATTTGTCTAATTCTGTCTTAATTTGTTCTCCAAGTTCATTTCTGATTCTTCAATAGGAATTTTCACTTGCTTTATTTTCCCTATCAATTAACAGTTAATCATAATCTTAATCATTTGTTTCCTGTCCTGTTCCAAATCAACATTAAGGGCCCCTTTTTTTTTTTCTGATTCTGGGTCTTAAGTGGGGTCGAATATCATTGTACAATGCCATGTAGCCTGGGGTCTTTGGGCCTCAATATACAGTATTTTCCCCAGGTACTCCAAACTTGCTCTTTAATTTGGTCTACTATATCCCCCAACCAATAAACATTTGCCAATTCACCTTTTTTTAAATTTGTATGCCACACATCCCCATTAAATCAATTTCTTCTTCTGCGCTATTTAAATTTAAACCTAAAGCCTTCTAGGTGTTCTTTTACACACTGCCAACGGCAATTTTGTTTCCTTAATCCCTACCCTTATAGCCATACAATTGGGTTTTCCAAATCTGATATTACTGTATATTACTCACTTCAGGTTTTTTCAGCTGCTGTCTCTCCCTCTGCTCCTGAATATGGGGGGGCATACGGCGCTGGGTTAAACAATTCATTGTCAGTAACATTTTCAGATGGCTTGGACTGAGACGCAGCTTCACTTTGCTTTACAAAATATTTATCCTGATCCTGAATGTTTAGCATTCCCCTTTCTCCAAACAATTCCAGAACTGCCAGCTCATTTTATTCTTTTTTTTTTAACCCTTTTTTGCCACCGATGCATAATTTGTCTTTATACCCATTATTTTTTCACATATTGCAAGATCAAATTTCCCCTCTTCTGGCCACTTTGTTAGTCTGTTTTTTTTTTTTTTTTTTAGTCCTTTTTGCCCAGTTATTTGACAATTTTTTTTATCATTCTCAAAGGTAGGAAATTGCTCTCTTAAGTCCTCCACAGGCGCTGCCATTGTTATCTATGTATCAATTTAAATTTTATTACTTAGCCGAATTATGTTTCCCCACGTATTAAATTGCAATATGTCTATTTTACTAGTTAAACTGCTCAAAAAGCAGTCTATAATATAAACACACTTATGCGATTTCTCCTCTCCCTTTTCACTTAGATCGTATTTTGTTCCGTATTCCTAAACCAGGGTTATGTTTAGTTTATAAACATCTACTCGTCTAATCCACGATATTTCTTGTGTAGTTCCATTTGCCTTTTTTTTTCTTTTTCAAACATAGGAAGTTGCTTTTGCTTTTTTTCCCCTTCTTCTTTTTTCCTTTTTTCCTTAATCTACCAGCTTTGCCGTAATCATCATTGTTTATTTTTTAATCCAAATTTCATTTCTCGGCCAATTTTTTTTTTTTCTCACCTATTCAATGATGATAGTATAATAATGCTAAAATAATGCTAAAATAATCATCTTTTAATACATGCAATTTACTACTTCTTTTAATCTGCCAAATAGTAATGACCATTAATAATAATTTTAACTCATTGCATGTAAACTAGGGGTTATTTATTTATATTTAGTGCACTCTTAACACTCCCAACTAATGCAATACGCAACAAGACCACTGTTCATATCCACATTTACTCTACACTCATGCAAAAAGGGAGCCGCACCCACCCAACAAACTTCCCGTCAAAAAGCGTCTGTACGGGACCTCGCAATCCTTACTACCAGTCAGTCCACCCTTAGGACCCAGCAAACCTTACGTCCAGTCAATGTCCTCACAGACCCATTAATCGGCTAGCTCCATACGCCAAATGTGCTGCGCACCCTTTTGTAAAAATAATAAACAACAAGACAGACAACACTGCAAAAACGGATCCCAGTACCTCTCTAGGTCATCCAGGCCGTATCCCAGTACCTCTCTAGGTCATCCAGGCCGTATCCCAATCTCAAGCGGGGAGGCCTGCAGGTTTATTCCCTCCCTTTAGGGTCCCAGCACAGGCCTCACATATAACAACAGTCGTACACCAAACCAGTTACAGAACGCGCTCTGAGTTCCAAACAATTACTCACAGTACCTTGTTGCGAATTCATTGTTAGTGGTTAGTAGTTATATATCAATTCTGCAGATTCTGTCCCTCTCCTTTTAATTTCCCCCAATTTTGTGTCTAGATTCTTTGAGCCGAAAAGGTCACTTGTCTCCAGTGCTCCAGATCAGGGCCAGGACAACACAAAACAACACCCCCACTTATCTATCTGAGCAAGATAATTAAATCGAATTAATTAAATTGCTCACCTTATCCTTAGTTTTGCTGGCATCTTAGGTGTGTGTGTGTGTTCCTCGCACCATCTCTCAGCACCGGAAGACCGCCCACCCTTCCGAGTGTAACCGACCTTTGCCGATTCCTGCCGCTGGCTCGCCAAATATGTTGTGGTTTTCATTTAAACATATTTTCATATCATGAGGTTCCTCCATCCTCAAGCAATTGGAGAGAGATAGATTCATCAGACGATTAGGCTTTATTGTGGCATGTTGATGAATATAAAGCCGAGTTCTTTTTGCGCAAGAAGAACTGATTTCTTACTTTTCACACCCAGTTTTTATACCTTTATCACAGGAAATATCTTCCAAATATGGTCTATCCGCTTTCTCATTCTCACGCTACAATTGGACAGGCAAACCAAAACACTCCTAGCTAATCCTTCAGGAATTCAAAGCAAAGATGAGCTGCATATCACTAAAAAGGAGCGGAAAATTCCAGTTAAGAGATGAAAAGTACAGCCAGATGAATAGGATACAAGTGGATACATAAATGATTCAATTGTTTTTTTCAGTAACAACTAATGATTTTACGGAACAAATATTGATCAAAACTACAGAAATCAAATGCATCGCCTGATTATGTTTTTGAATCAACTAAACAGAAGCCTGCTTACTAATCAAAGCTACAGAAGCCCACTGCTTATGTGTGTGTGAGCTGCTCATGCATGTGTGAATTGAATTGCTTGTATGTGTTGTGAATTAAGGATTTTATGTTTGATGTTGTATGTTTTTGCTTAGATTTATTAGTTTCATTGTGTTTAGTTAATGTTTTCTAGTGTGACTGTTCATGTTTTATGAATGCTTGTCTCTTGTCTTCCTTGTTCTGAGCTCCCTTTTGTGTTTCCCAAGTGTGGTGTCTTGTCTTGTTTCCATTCACAATCTCTTCCCCTGTTTTTTCTGGTTGGGTACTTCCTGCTTCCTTCTTCCTGTGCTTGTTAACTGTCTGCACCTGAGAATAGTTTAGCTGAGGCACGGGTGATTAGAAATGGGTAGGACTACACATTAGAGCAGAGTAGTTAGGCACAGTGATTAGTTAGTTTGAAGAAGCAGGGCACACCTACTTCCCCAATCTGTCCTATCACCATCCTTTGCTGTTCTAGATTCCACCTCCTCTCCAGCTGTCCTTTATTACTTGGGCTAAACACTCTGATTAGTTTGTTTATAAAGACCCCACTTTTCCTCTTGTCAGTGTCGATTCGTTTAGTTCCTTTGCTCAGTCTTGGTCGTCTCGTCTCTGCCTTTCTTTCTAGTGAGCTTCTCTGATTGTTGTAAGATTTGTCTGCGTGTTTCATTGTTACCAGTTGATATTTTGTATTTGCGTCGAGTGATTGTGAATTTTGATTGCCAGTCTTTCGTTTTCCCATATTCCCTTGCATTCCCTTCGTTTAGTTAATTTCTTTGTCTCCTTTTCCCCTATCCAATTACCCTTTCCCCTTTTCCCCTATTTCCCTTAGTTTAGATACCCCTTTGTTTCTGTATTTTGTGCTGACGGATTTTCTGGTTAATAGATCCCTTGCCTGTCCCTGGTTTACGATTCTGATTACCTGTGATATTCCTGATTCTGGCTTCTGACTTGTTTCTGTTTTTTCTGACCATGAGCATTGAACATTCCCAGTCTAATAAAAGACGCTCTTCTGAGCTTGATCCGCGATTGGAGTCCTCGCATGTTCATTACAGTATGTGTGTGTGACTGTGTGTGAACTGCTTGTATGTGTGTGTGTCTGTGTGTGAACTGCTTGTATGTGTGCGTGCGCATGTGTACGTGTGCTGCGTGTGTATGTGTGCACTGCTCGTGTGTGTGAACTGCTTGTATGTGTGTGTGTGTGTGTATGTGTGTGTGTGTGTGTGTGTTTTATGTGTATGTGTCTGTGTGTTTGCACTGCTCATCCCCTCCCTATGCATATGTGAACTACTTGTATGTGTGTGTGTGTTATGTTATGTGTGTGTGTGTGTGTGTGTGTGTGTGTGTGTGTTACTGCTGCTTACATAATATGGTTATTGATTATGATTATTGATTATGGTTATTAAACATGGCAATTAATCTACTGATGAATATGATGAGAAATATTGAAATATAATCTTCAACACACGGTCTTCATCAGGGCGTAACAATCAGGGCGTTACGCCCTGATGAAGACCGTGTAGGTCGAAACATGTCGGCTTTTTAAATTTGTTTCAGCCATGCTTTAATAAAGGCTTTTTATCTTAGGCTTTGTTTGGACCCTACTATTTTTTCTGAGTGCCTGGAAGACCTACTAATTTTGAAATACCATTATATCTTGAACCCCCGCTCTGCTCTGCAACGAGCACCATAAGTTTACAGCAACAATCCAAAGAATATAACAAACAACACACCATTACCGTGGATGCAATCTTAGTGCATGAATTTATAAAAATTTTTACAATTTATGCACCTTAATTTTTATAATTAAGGGTTATCAATGTCTTGAACAATATCTTGAAATAAAAACTATTAAAACTCAAGTGAATAGTGTACCAAAACTACAACTATTATATAATGCAGAATGATATTGTTTCTGATCACTTTCATAGCAATTTTTTTGTAAGACAAAACCAGACAATCACTGAAAATGTTTCCTTAAACTTGGCAAGGTGATAATTATGAAATGTTTTTGCTCATTGGTGTGAATTTTTTTATCATGACTGTTTAATAGTAATAGTTCTTAATGTGGACAGCGCTGTATTGTAACTGTGAGCTCCACTGCTCTCACCGGTGAGTACAGCACATACCGTTTATTCTTATTCCCTTATTCTTTTTATTTATTTTTTCCTCAGCGTTACTGCGCTGTACTACCCAAGCGTTATGTGCTATCTAGCGGCCGAGATGTGAAATAGAAGCAACGTATGAGTTGTGAAATAAATAAAAATATATGAAGAAAGAATAATAAAAATAAGAAAAAAAGAATGGTGACAGGGGGTGTTGTTTTAAACACATTTAATTCTACCCATTTTACTTACTTAATTCTTCTCTCAATTTCATTTGAGATTCACCATTTTCAACCATATAAACCAGATGGGCATTTTCTTTCATCTGTTGCTGGCTTAAGTGAGTCAATAGGAATGTGATGGGCTGGGAAGTGTCTTTCCTTTGTTTTGATTTAGCACCACCTGTAGTCCGTCCCTATGGAACCATATAGCTAACAATATTAAAATGAAGCTTAGAGAAAGTTCAGTCAGGAAGACTCTCGCGCACGTCAACTGTTTCTCTTTTCATTCACTCGCATGCTCACCCATAAACCTCTGCAGTCAATGTCTGGGGCTGTCAATTGAGCAGTCAGCTGGTGTAGCAGCTGATCTCTTCCATCCAACCGTGGCACACCTCAGTTGCATCGCTAGCCAATCGTTATGTTGCTGTCTTTTTAAAAAAGTATCATTTTCTCTGCTCTAGTTCGTTCGTGCTGCCTTTCGCTGACCCTCCTCCTCCCCAACGCCACCCTGCTCCATCAGACCTTCCGTACTGCCGCCTCAGCTTTGCCAGCCTTCAGCCACCACCACAACCAGTGTCTGGACTCTTCGGGGGATTTTTCCAGCTGCTGCTCTGAGCCGTGCTCCTGCTCTACGAGTCTTCCCGAAGAGTCCAAGCGCCGAAGACTTGTCTGATTTTAAGCACGTTAATTCTGACTGCTGTCTTCCTGCTGTCCTGATCCTCTCATTCCTAATTTACCATCAATTTATTATTCAGCCAGCGGAGGATGGGCTTCCCCAGAATAGCCAGGTTCCTCCTGAGATTTCTTCTCACTGAGGAGTTTTTTCTCATCATTGTTCAAGGCTTTTTCTCCCTACAGGGAGTTTTTTGCCTGCTATTCGGGGATTAGGGATTAGTCTGTGCTCGGCCCTTTACTCTCTGTAAAGCGCTATATAAATAAAATTGAATTGAATTGAATTCTACTTATGCTCAACGCATAATAAATTTTTCTTGATTTCACTTGAGTCTCTCCTGATTGAAATGAAAATTCATTCTCAGAAATGGGAATTAGTTTCCAAAATGTCATTATTTGTATCATGAAAATGAAAATGTCATCTTCCACTTTGCATTTTCATTTTCAAGTCCCTTTTTGCCATTCTTATAACAAATTGAAAGCTAAAATACATTCCCTATTTGCGTTTTCATTTTCACTAAGTGGCCCGCAATATCTCTTACAAAATGAAAACATAATCGCAATTCTTATAATACAAATACATTCTCAGAAATGCTTTTTCTTCTTCGAGAAGCAAGAGCATTATTTGTATAATCATGTAAAAGATAGCATAAATATCCACTTTGTGTTTTCATTTTCAAGTCCATGTATGCACTTTTTACAACAAATCGAAAGTGAAAATACATTACTCATTTGAATTTTTGTGTGCAAAAAGTGCTCTGCCATATTGCTAACAAAATGAAAACTAAAATGCTAATCTTATAATGCAAATACATTTGCGGAAATGCATTTTCTTTTTCAAGTAGCAAGAGCATTATTTGTTTAATCATGAAAACGATAGCATATTTATACACTTTGCGTTTTCATTTTCAAGTCCATGTCTGTACTTTTTATAACGAATTGAATATAAAATTACATTCCCCATTTGCCTTTTCATTTCCAGGAAGTGCTCCGCCATATCGCCACCAAAATGGAAATGAAAACGCAAATGTTATTTTGCGAATAGATTTTCGGAAAAGCTTTTTGGTTTTCAAGAAGCAAACACGATATCTGTCACATAATTAAAATGATAATGCAGTTCCCCACTTTTCATTTTCATCTTCGCATGAAAATGCCATACTTTGATTTGAGTTTGGTAACGTGGTGCGACACGCTTCTTCGAACAAAATTAAAAGGAAAGATGCCCTGGATATTATGGAGTTTCATTCCTTTCTTTATTCAACTTGAGAGCAGGCATATCAATTTCATGTGTAGGTTTTGTAAAGTTTTCTCTGAAAATTCTGCTCTCGCATTCAAATAGCCCCTGCTTTCGCTTGGATTTGCGCTGCTTCTACTCAAACTGTGTGCTTACACTCAGATCTGTTGCTATTTGTACGGATCTTTGTGCGGGATCTGTTTTACAGTTTGCTTGGTTACGAAGCAGGTTCATACGCTCCTGCCCTCCTGGGGTACACATGTACTTCCATTGCTTTCTTCACGACTTAAATAAAAGGACATTTTAAATATTAATGCACCAGTGCCCATACTTTTCTGTTACATTAGCGGCAACATAATAGTAGCCAAAATTAAAGCAACTCTGGTCAGAAATAATGGTTTTAACATTGCATAAGATTGTTGAAACAATGCCTTGACAAATGCGTGCCATGATCAAAGCCAATGGCGGTCCAATGAAACATTATGGTGTGCGACTTATTTTTGGTCAGGCAGAGTAGTTTGTTGTGAGAAGGGGGTAACAGATTTGCATCTGGGTATCTGAACCAGCAGCGTATTTGTTGTAGGTGATTTTTGTTAAACCGACAATTTCTTAGAATTTAAAGAGAAAAGTTATTTTGTAACAAAATTTACAATAAATGCAATTTTTACTGTTAAAACTCTGTGTCAGCTCGTGGCATTTTTTTTCCTTAGCTGCCTCAAAAGCTTTCATACCGCTTGGCTTCGGCCCATACAGTGCCGCAGTAGTTTTATTATTCCCAAGATCATATTTTATTGGAACGGTGGGGCCATTGTCGGTCTTGCATTCACCCTCATTGAATCTCACAGGGTAGCGCTGCAAAGCAGAAAGACAAACAGCATCAGTAAAACATGTCTGCCTGCTCTGCAGTACCAAACTGCAATCACTTTTCTAATGATTTATTGTTATTTTTTCAAAAATACATTTCAGTTTCAGGAAAGCTAAGAACACCTAAATGAATGACAGATGGACTGACTGACTAAATGAATGAATGAATGAATGGTAAATAAATACTAACCCCAATTCCAATCAAGTTGGGACGTTGTGTAAAACGTGATTAAAAACAGAATGCAATGATTTGCAAATCTCATAAGCCCACATATTATCACAATAGAACATAGACAACATATCTGATGTTTAACGTGAGACATTTTACCATTTCATAAAAAATATTAGCTCAATTTGAATTTGATGGCAGCAACACGTCTCAAAAAAGTTGGGACAGGGCCATGTTTACCATTGTGTAGCATCCCCTCTTCTTTTAACAACAGTCTGCAAACGTCTGGGAAGTGAGGAGACCAGTTGCTGGAGTTTTGGGAGAGGAATGTTGTCCCACTCTACGGTGCCTGACAAAAGTCTTGTCACTTATCCAAGTTGTAGGAACAACAAATAATAACCTGACTTGTAGTTGATCAACTGGAATCAAAAATTGTTTATATGAAAGGCAAAGCCCTCTAGATTATGCGAAATATACCAAAATAGAGTTTTGTGTCATTCATTGAGTTTTATAATTTAATTTGCACAGAACGGTCAGATTTTGCTTGGACAAAAGTCTTGTCGCATTGAAAAAAAATGTGGAAATTATACATACACTTTATTTTGAATACACAAATATGCCACTATAATATCAGAACATAAAGTCATGGTGCCTTGGAAAAAAAAAAGAATTAATATTGCGATGACTCCCATGAGCTTGGAGGACTGCATCCATACGTCTTGGCAATGACTGAAATAACTTGATGATGAAATCATCTGGAATGGCAAAGAAAGCAGTCTTGCAGGACTCCCAGAGTTCATCAAGATTCTATGGTTTCATCTTCCAAGCCTCCTCCTTCATCTTACCCCTGAAATGCTCAATAATTGTTCATGTCAGGTGACTGGGTTGGCCAATCCTGGAGTACCTTCACCTTCTTCGCTTTCAGGAACTGTGACATAGAGGCAGAAGTATGAGAAGGAGCAGCAGTATAAGTAGGGCAGCAAGAACTTCTTGATATTTCAGGCTGTTGATGTTGCCATCCACTCTGCAGATCTTTCTCACACCCCCATACTGGATGTAACAATAAACCATGATTCTTATTCCACCAAACATGATTGCTTTCTGGGAGAATCTTGGGTCCATGAGGGTTCCAACAGGTCTTGTACGGCGACTGGGATGCAGTTCAATGGATGATTCACCAGAAAAATAAACTTTCAGCCACTTTTCCACTATCAATCCTTTCTGCGAGCTGTGGGCCTTGGCAAATGCAATGCAGGTTTTATGTTTTCTGTTTAATGCAGGCTTCTGTGTACTAATTCGGCTATGAAAACCACTTTGAGAGAGAATTTGAGAGAACTCTTCTTGTAGATACCGGGATTTTTGATGACATTTCCTCATGTAGCTTCGCTGTAGTTGAAGAAGGGCTGGCCTTGCACAGTTGAAGCAACAAACGGTCCTTTCAAACAGTTGTCATACCGGGGTCTGTCTGACCTGCGCTTGCCATGAACGTCACCAGTTTCTTCAAATCTTTTTCTCATCCCCTCCACTTGACATTTGGATACATTAAAGATATCTGCCACCTCAGCAGCAGACTCAGTCTTCAGGCTTTTGATGATCAGCACTTTGGTCTGTGGTTGAATCTTTGGTATGTTGTCAGAGGTCTAGTCGCACCTCATATGAAAGTCTGGTGTGCTGGGGTTATTTCTATACACATCTGGGAATGTGTTAATTACAGTATTTGTCATAGGTTAAACTCTAATCTGCGATTTGTTGCGACAAGACTTTTGTCCCAGCAAAAACAGATGTTATGGGCTTAGCCAAGCTGTGAACATCAGAACACTTTTTGACGGTTTCATTTTGCACCAAATTATTCATGTGAAAGCCCTTGACATTAAAATGGACCATTTATTGTAACAATTGATTGGTTAGAAATAAAGTTATATGCTATTTTTAGTTACTATGTCCTTATGCGACAAGACTTTTGTCAGGCACTGTAGTCAGATGTAGGATTCTAGCTGTTCAACAGTCCTGGGTCTTCTTAGCCAGATTTTTTGTTTTAAGATGCACCAAATGTTTTCTGTTGGTGAAAGGTCTGGACTGCAGACAGACCATTTCATCACCCAGATTCTTCTACAGCAAAGCCATGCTGTTGTGGTAGATGCAGTATGTGGGTTAGCATTGTCTTGCTGAAGTATGCAAGGGCTTCCCTGAAAGAGACGTTGTTGGAAAACCTCTATGTACTTTTCAGCATTAATAGTGGCTTTCCAGATCTGTAAGCTGCTCATGCCATAGGCACTAATGCAACCCCATACCATCAGGTGCAAGCTTTTGAACTGTACGCTGATAACAAGCTGGATGGTCCCTCTCCTCTTTCGGCATCCATGGTTTCCAAAATAGAATTTCAAATTTTGATTCATATGACCACAGAACAGTTTTCCATTTTGCCTCGGTCCATTTTAAATGAGCTTTGGCCCAGAGAAGATGGCACGTTTCTGGATCGTGTTCACATATTGCTTCTTCTTTGCATGATACAGCTTTAACTTGCATTTGTGGACTGCATGACCAACTGTGTTCACAGACAATGATATCTGGAAGTGTTCCTGAGCCCTTGCAGGGAATTGCAGTGCAGAATTATGCCTGTTTTTAATGTCGTGCCGCCTGAGGGCTCAAAGATCACGAGTATCCAATATTGACCTTCAGACTTGTCCCTTACGCACAGAGATTTCTCCGGATTCTGTGAATCTTTTGATGATATTATGTACTGTAGATTCAAAATCTTTGCAATGTTACATTGAGGAACAATTTTCTGAGATTGTACCACAATTTCCAGACTCAGTTTTTTGCAGATTGGTGAGCCTCTGCCCATCTTTACTTTTGAGCGACTCTGCCTCTCTAAAATGCTCTTTTTATACCCAGTCATGTTACTGACCTGCTGACAATTAACATAATTAGTTGAAAAAAACTCCTCCAGCTGTTTTCTGCTTACCTTTTACTTTTCCAGCCTTTTGTTGCCCCTGTCCCAAGTTCTTCAAGATCTGTTGTTGCCATCAAATTCAAAATGAGCTAATACTTTTCATGAAATGGTAAAATGTCTCACTTTGAACATCAGATACGTTGTCTATGTTCTATTGTGAATAAAATGTGGGTTTATGAGATTTGCAAATCATTGCATTCTGTTTCTATTCATGTTTTACTCCCAACTTCATTGGAATGGGGTTTGTGATATGGACTGTATCAAATCCAGTACCGTTAGACTGTATCGAATGCAATACCTTAAACAGCTGGTAGAGGTTCCCTCCTTGTGAAGTGAGAAATTTGGTCTCTGTATGGTAGCGCAGGATGGAGTTGGCTCTCCAGTCTTTCATCTCAGCATTATTCCGCACATGCCACACGGACACGTCCTCAGCTGTGATGTCATAATACCCTGGGTTCTACAACAGAAAACCAACACAGAAACGAGCTGGTGTTGAAAATTAACTTTTAAAAACTTGAAACAAGAGGGGCACCCCGGTGGCTCATTGGTCTAAGTGCGCAAACAAGACACTATACAGTCGTAAAGGCAGCTATGCAAACCATGGCAATTCGCCCACTTGACAGCCTTGTCAATGACATGTTATTTGACTAAAAATTTTCCATTCATCACCAAAATCAATAGGGATCCTCTTCATATCACCATCGACAAAATGTAAAGAATCCACAAAAACTGTAGTCTGTCGAGAGAGAACAATAAATTGTGGACAGAGGGACAGAGGGACAGATGGACGAATGGAGGGATAAGGGCGATGGCAATATATGCCCATCCGGGGGCGAGTGGGCGAATAAAAAACAATTAATGGGCCTCATGCAAGAAGCGATATAAGAAAACATTTTCTCTTATTTTTGCTCGTATCCCCGATTTTTTCTTATTTTGTTCTTACCCATTGATTTCTGGGATGCACCAATATTTTCTTATTTTTGCTCTTCTCTTAGGTAAGAGAAAATTTTAAGAGTGGTCGAAAGCACTCCAACCGAGATAAGAGAAAACAGAAAACTGTTATCTGTCCACAAATTGCTTGTCCAATGCACAGAAACACAAGTTTTAAAACCTAAACATTGAAAATGCATCATATAATCAAGCTTTGATTGTTTTATGTTTTTGAGAAATTAAAATGATTTTATAATTTAATTCTTGGGCAAAAGAGTTTGGCCACCAGATCCTAATTAGGACTAAGCTATAAAAACCCTTAGATACTTGCATGTGTTCTGCTTCTGAATGGCTTACCTATTGCTGTTGGACGCTTTGGCCATCCAGGACTTGCGCAGAGAGCGCGTGTTTAGAGATCGCGCGGATCTGTTAGCTGAGACAGATGAATGGCTACTCGTACCAAATGTGAAAGCAACTGTACTTGAGCACGGAAGATTAATGTTATGTGTAACGGCTTTCTTGTTCTAACAAATGCAGCGGCGAAAAGATATCTTCATTCAAACTAAGAAATTCAATGCTTACTCAGAATGTAGGCGGATGAAAACATAGAGTCAAAACTGGATACAACACGCAAAAATTTGGAGATTTATGGAATAATTCACGAGTAGTTGCATTTGCGTGGTTATCACAGAATAATAGATCAGTGCCAAGACAAACTAAAGAAAATGCGGCTGCGATATTTCAAAGTGCGGGACGTGGTGCAAGAGTCTGGCAGCTCAAATTATGAGATAGATACATTTTCGTGATATGAGGCAGTGGACAGCATAATCGGCCAAAAACGCAAGAATTCTGTATGCAACATCCACCTATATCAAATGTAATCAGTACATTTTCGGCTAACCTTGATGTTTGGGTACCCAGAGAAAGATTCGATGGCGTAAAAATATCAAGCATTCAGTCAAGAAAATTTCAAGTTTAATTTTTCGTGCTGCTATACGTGGTAGTACATGTTACAGATGACACACCAGGTCGCTAGGGCACGCGCAGCATATGCATTCGCGATATTAATATTTAGTATTAACATTCTAAACCCCCTTCTCAATAATAAAACCCCCTGAAATATATTGGCGCCTCCTTTTAAAATCGTTCCCCATTTAAACCATCTAGATGCATACTGCAACGCACTGTATCGGGATTTTGACATGTATGCAAGTGTAATCGGGTATGGTACGATATTACTAGTGTGAAAGCTGACCAGCAGGCGCGGCGTTAGACCTGAAAATTCCAGGGTTAATATCCCTCCCTTTATTGACAACAATTAGTCCTGGCTAAATCTTGATGGTTTTCCTTTATTAACACCTTTTCCAATTCAAGAACAATCTAGTGGCAATTGAAGACACGGCTTCTGTCCCCCATGTGATCTAAAAGCGACAAAACAATGGGCTACATTCAGTACAGGAAAATAATTTAATTATAATTAGGTCTATGCACCGGCAACGAATGAAGGTAATTTCGGCGACAAGTACATACACCTGTTTTTGCAGCACGGTCACGCAACTCGCTGCAAAAAGTAGACAGCTGTCTGATTGGGAAATGTAAACGGACGAAACCACATACTAGTCGCAAAAATTACCTTCATTCGCTGAAGAGTTCTGAAATGCCGTCAGCGAGTGCCGGTGCATAGACCTAATTATAATTCAATTATTTTTCTGTACTGAATGTAGCCCATTATTTTGTCGCTTTTAGATCGCATGGGGGAGAGAAGCTGTCTTCAACTGCCACTTGATTATTCTTGAATTGGAAAACGTGTTAATAAAAGCCCACCGTCAAGAATTAGCCAGGACTAATTGTTGTCAACAAAGGGATGGATATTAGCCCAGGTCTAACGCCGCCCCTGCTGACCAGTGGGTGGATAGGGGAGGGGGGACAATCATACAATGGCACGGTACGGAACAATCGTACCTAGTGTGAAAGTACCCTACATTGCCACGAGCAGTCGGCTCTTTGCACACGGCACGTCACCTGCCCTTATATGGTGTTTAGTGGGTGTCATATATGCTAAGTTAAAACAACCGGCCACGCATTTCCAATTTACGATCAAGTGGGATTCTACATTCAGCACATATGGGTAAGAGCAGATTTTTAAGGGTGTTTGGTGCATACGGAGTTTATTTCTCTTATATTTGCTCAAAGCAAAACATTAAGAGAAAATATAAGAGAAATTTAAGAGAATGTTGCTGCATGAGGCCCAATGCACTTGGTGACCATCACCAAGTGCTATGCAAAGTTCGTTCTTTGTGTGGAGTCAGTATTGTGAGATTGATAAGGCTGTGAGTGGGATCAGTACTGTGAGACAGTCAGTTCCTTTAGTGGGGTCAGTTTCATGAGATAGTTCTGTGAGTTGGGTCAATACAGTGAGATGCACAGGGCTGTGAGTGGGGTCACTACTGTGAGATGGATAGGGCTGTGAGTGGGATCAGTACTGTGAGACAGTCAGTTCCTTTAGTGGGGTCAGTGTCATGAGATAGTTCTGTGAGTGGGGTCAGTACTGTGAGATGGATTGGGCTGTGAGTGAGGTCAGCACTGTGAGATAGTCAGTTCCTTTAGTGGGGTCAGTTCAGTGTGGTGGCTTGTTCTGTGACTGGGGTCAGTACCAGAGGTGGAAAATCCAGGGGTCAGAAAGTAAAAGTCCTGCCAAGTTTTTCTGACTCCCACAGAATGAGCGGATCACTCATATTGGCTCTATCTCCTGTCCGAAGTAAATCCAGGTGGTTGGAATAAAGTTCTGGGGAGGATTTTTACTTCCTGAACCCGAACTTTACACCTCTGGTCAGTACCATGAGATAGTACTGTGAATAGGGTCAATACAGAGATATGGATAGTACTATGCATAGGGTCAGTACTGTGAAATCTATTGTACTGCGAGAGGGTCAGTTCAGTGAATCGGTTCAGTACTGTGAGATGATCAGTTCTGTGAGAATGGACTTACAATGAAATGGTCAGTTCTGTGGGTGGGGTCAGTGCTGTAAGATGGTCAGTTCTGTGAGTGGCATCAGTACTGTGAGATGGTGAGTTCTGTGAGTAGGTCAGTGCTGTAAGATGTCAGTTCTGTGAGTGGCATCAGTACTGTGAGATGGTCAGTTCTGTGAGTGGGTCAGTGCTGTAAGATGTCAGTTCTGTGAGTGGCATCAGTACTGCGTGATGGTCAGTTCTGTGAGTGAGGTCAGTACTGTGAGATAGTCAGTCCTGTGGGTGGGGTCAGTACTGTGAGATGGTCAGTTTTGTGAGTGGGGTCAGTACTGTGAGATGGTCAGTTCTGAGAGTGGGTCAGTGCTGTGAGATGATCAGTTCTGTGAGTGGGGTCAATACTGTGAGATGGTCAGTTCTGTGAGTGGGGTCAGTACTGTGAGATGGTCAGTTCTTTGGGTGGGGTCAGTACTGTGAGATGGTCAGTTCTATGAGTGAGGGCAGCATTCTGAGATGGATAGTGCTGTGAGTGAGGTCAGTACTGCGAGACAATTGGCTCTGTGAGTTGGGTCAGTACTGTGAGATGGTCAGTTCTGTGAGTGGGTCAGTGCTGTGAGATGATAAGTTCTGTGAGTGGGGTCAGTACTGTGAGATGGTCAGTTCTATGAGTGAGTCAGTACTGTAAGATGTCAGTTCTGTGAGAGGTGTTGGGTCTGAGGGGCAGTAGTCAGTAGTTCACCTTGTAATCATCAGAGGTGGCTGCTTCAGGAGACCCAAAGGTAACCTTGTTGCTCCAGCTTTCGTCCCCTGCGGGCCTATTGGGGTTACTGCCCTGCTGACTGGACCAGCGATCTCCCTGAGTGCACTTCCCATACATGTTATTCTCATGGACGCTGGCCACCAGAGTCCAGCCCCCTCCCGCTGTGGTCATGTCACAGTACGCCTCATACATCAAGCTGTTAGCGGTGGTCAGGTAATACAGCCCATCTGTTAAACATCACCACAGTGAACCATTAATGACAGAATACTAATGATGGCACAAAAGCAACAGTTACATTTCTGATTTCTGATGAGTCCATTTTTAACCACCTTTGTAGAATGTGGCAAATGCAAGCTGAAGCAGTTGTCAATGCAGGATTCAGATAGTGAAAATAGCAGCATACCAGAAGAAACATTGTATTTTTCTTTGAGTTCCTTGCAGCTCCGGGCGACAGATCGGATCTTGTTCAGCAGTTTTTCAGCTTCTGGATTGTGGTCTGGGTTCTCAACAATACACAGAGAGCCAACTGCAGGACCAAAGGAAAACAACACAATATTTGACTTCCAAATAACAATTCTCTCCATCTTAAAGTGAAAGACAACTTTCCTGCAAAACTAACAGTAAATAAAGTAAATTCCCAATTGGAGTTTACATATTATGACTTGCAATGTTTCAAATAACGAGAATGCAAACAAGCAATGAAAAACATAACGCGTTGCTGAATACCCCTCGGCCCGGACACGATTTCCTGCCTCAACATCACAGCGTTAAGGTCAAAGGTCAAATCCAGCAAAAAAGGAGACGTTGCACATCTATGTGTCACAGTGAGTTACCATACCAAATTTGGTGAAGCTGCGATCAGTAGTTGCTGAGTACTGACCCATATAAGATTTCCTGCCTCAAGGTCACAGCGCAAAGGTCAAAGGTGAAATCCAGCAAAAAACATGATATTGCACATATGTGTGTGATAGTGAGTTACCATACCAAATTTGGTGAAGCTGCGAGAATTAGTTGCCGAGTACAGACCCAGACAAGATTTCCAGGGTCAAGGGCACAGAGCTAAGGTCAAAGGTCAAATCCAGCAAAAAACCTGGCACTGCACATCTATGGGTCATAATGAGTTACCATACCAAATTTGGTGAAGCTGCGAGAATTAGTTGCTGAGTACTGACCCGGACAAGATTTCCAGGGTCAAGGTCACAGAGCTAAGGTCAAAGGTCAAATCCAGCAAAAACCCTGACATTGCACATCTATGGGTCATAGTGAGTTACCATACCAAATTTGGTGAAGCTGCGATGATTAGTTGCCGAGTACTGACCCGGACAAGATTTCCAGGGTCAAGGTCACAGAGCTAAGGTCAAAGGTCAAATCCAGCAAAAAACCTAACATTGCACATCTATGGGTCATAGTGAGTTACCATACCAAATTTGGTGAAGCTGCGATGATTAGTTGCCGAGTACTGACCCGGGCAAGATTTCCAGGGTCAAGGTCACAGCGCTAAGGTGAAAGGTCAAATCCAGCAAAAAATGTGATGTTACACATCTATGGATCATAATTAGTTACCATACCAAATTTAGTGAAGCTGCGATCATTAGATGCTGAGTACTGGCCCGGAAAATGTCACCCGGACAAGATTTCCAGGGTCAAGGTCACAGCGCTAAGGTCAAAGGTCAAATCCAGCAAAAAACCTGACACTGCACATCTATGGGTCATAGAGAGTTACCATACCAAATTTGGTGAAGCTGCGATCATTACATGCCGAGTACTGGCCCGGACAAAATCATGGACGGATGACGGAGGACGGACGACGGACGACAGATGGACACGCAGGTGATGACAATTCCCCTCCGGGCCGGAGTCGGCCGAGGGGTAAAAACTGAAGGTTGCCATCTTTCCATCCTCAAAATTGTTTAGTCAACGAGAGGCCGAGGAATGTTTTGACAGTTACGCAACAGTGACTTTGAATGACCATAACTTAAAGGGCCCATATTATGCTGCATTTAGTGGTGTAAAATATGTCCAATGGGTCTTTAAAATAATGTTAAGAATTCAGTTACAAAAAAAAAAAAAAAAAAACACACATCCAGGCCTAGTAAGACCTTTTCTCTCACCCCATCTGTGCCGGCCTGAAACACAAGCTGTTTTGCGTGGACGGGGAGGCTATGCTAACGAGGCGTTGTTCTGATTGGCTGCCCAGCCACTTCGATTCCGGGGGAGGATGCAGACCCGAAAAACCAGGAAACCAAGATGGCAAGTATTGTAGGACAGCTCTCCGCGGCATCTATTGTTGTAAGACCGCACTTGTTTGATCCCGAATCTGACCCCAAACAGGAGGAGGAAGCAATTGAAGTATTGCAGCAACGTTTACAGCAAGATGCGTGGCAAGTTGAAATTTTAGTCTTTTGCTTGTACTGTCCCGCCTTGCATGCATGTTATTGTAGCTGTACTGTTATATAGTCATGTTATATACCCACTTAGCTGTCCGAAGGAAACTTTGCTAAAAGCTCCTGTTAACCATTTCTACCAAAACGAAACACAATTCCGATACCAAGCTACTAAATGAGTTCGTAGCAAAAACACACAAACGGTGTAAGCATTGCTTATGTGGAGCAGGCGAATCAATAACTTCCACCAAAAATCCAAATCTGATCTCCACTTCTTTTTCAGCTTTTTATTAGCCAGAACAGTTTTCAAAGGTGGATGAAATTCCGCCATGGCAATGCTGAGAAATCGTTTGTTATACCAGACACGTTATAGTGCGTTTCGCGATTGCTTTCTCTGCGGTAGGATCAGAGAGCTAGCCTACACAATGGCAAAGTACCTGGCTGACCCCGGTCATGGATAAGCACAATGATCATTTCACAGCAGCAGTAAACAAACCCAAACACATACCCTAAGCTCCGCAAAAAATACGTCTGGTCTAACTGCAGCCATATCAGCCCAACTTTGCAGACACACACAACACCTCTCTGGTTAGCTTCAACTGCAGCGGCTAAGGTCAGGTAACGTTATGATGAAATGACCGCCTTGATGCTAACCAAATTAACACAAGGATACCAATCTGAACTACTGCATATAAGTTAACCAGAAGCATTTTTAAGAAGCACGGAACACTAACTAACATGCGGTAGTAACCCAGCGGTCATCATAACGACAGAGACAAATGTTACCCTGCAGGTTTTATAGGCAGTAAGTTCCATTACCGTGAACAGTTGTACCAAGAATCCAAATTACAAACAAGTATAAAAAAGCTTCAAATGAGGTTTATATTCACACACCTTCTGTTGAATGTCTCCTTGATATTATTTACTCTGGCATATTCAGGACACGAACATTAGCAATAGTAACTTAGCTATGTTAGCCGCAGTGCTACAGCCACATTCAACAGGCTATCACGTTAGGTAGGCTTATGCATTAAAGCCACATAAAATGGTAAAACTTTCTGCTTCCGCGTCTGTGAGTCACGGACAGTTGTTATCGATTTAGGATTTATCTTCAGATATTTTACAAAACCTGTGTTTGAGGCCAGTTGTTTTTGCTAAATATCGTTAGCGGTCCTGCTAACCACCCAAAACATGTTAGCTTCACTTACATTATTTGCTGTTATATCGTTACTTACAGCTTGTGGCTCCGAGTGCTTGATCGATGCAACTGCTTCAGTTTTGAGAAGCAGCGGAAATGCACATCCAACAGCTTTATTCTCCACTGTCTACTGTCCGTTCTAACAGCTCCATTCTCCGCTGTCTACTGTCCATTCTAACAGCTTCCTTCTCCACTATCTAGTGTCCATTCTAACAGCTTCATTCTCCACTTTCTACTGTTCATTCTAGCACCTCCATTCTTCGCTGTCTACTGTCCATTCTAACAGCTCCATTCTCCACTGTCTGCTGTCCATTCTAACAGCTCCATTCTCCACTGTCTACTGTCCATTCTAACAGCTCCATTCTCCACTGTCTACTGTCCATTCTCACAGCTCCATTCTCCACTGACTACTGTCCATTCTAACAGCTCCATTCTCCACTGTCTACTGTCCATTCTAACAGCTCCACTCTCCACTGTCTACTGTCCATTCTAACCGCTCTATTCTCCACTGTCTACTGTTCATTCTAACAGCTCCATTCTCCACTGTCTACTGTCCATTCTAACAGTTCCATTCTCCACTGTCTACTGTTGATTCTAACAGCTCCATTCTCCACTGTCTACTGTTCATTCTAATAGCTCCATTCTCCACTGTCTACTGTCCATTCTAACAGCTCCATTCTCCACTGTCTACTGTCCATTCTAACAGCTACATTCTCCACTGTCTACTGTCCATTCTAACAGCTCCATTCTCCACTGTCACTGTCCATTCTAACAGCTCCATTCTCCACTGTCTACTGTCCATTCTAACAGCTCCACTCTCCACTGTCTACTGTCCATTCTAACAGCTACATTCTCCACTGTCTACTGTCCATTCTAACAGCTCCATTCTCCACTGTCTACTGTCCATTCTAACAGCTCCATTCTCCACTGTCACTGTCCATTCTGACAGCTCCATTCTCCACTGTCTACTGTCCATTCTAACAGCTCACTCTCCACTGTCTACTGTCCATTCTAACAGCTACATTCTCCACTGTCTACTGTCCATTCTAACAGCTACATTCTCCACTGTCTACTGTCCATTCTAACAGCTCCATTCTCCACTGTCTACTGTCCATTCTAACAGCTACATTCTCCACTGTCTACTGTCCATTCTAACAGCTCCATTCTCCAGTCTACTGTTCATTCTAACAGCTCCATTCTTCACTGTCTACTGTCCATTCTAACAGCTCTATTCTCTACTGTCTACTGTTCATTCTAACAGCTCCATTCTCCACTGTCCACTGTTCATTCATCACTGCTTATTCAAACAGCTTCATTCACAACTGCTGACTGCTTATTCTGCTCATTAAAAAATACAAAAAAGTAAAATCATGAGTCTCTGCTTAAGTACTAAGTTTGTAGTACATGATGTGGCTAGCAAGCACCACTGCAGAGTCTGTCAAGCTGTAAGAGTTTTCAAGCCTTGAATTCTGCCAGTTTAAAATAAGTTAAATTTGCATAGCCCTTGGGCTTATAGATAGATGAGTCCAAACAGCCCTCGGCTCAAAGTAAGTTAAGTGTTTTAGATGGAGGAAGCAACTGGGCATAATTTCCGTGTCTAATGCATATAAGAGAAAGCTTGGGGGTATGTGTTAAATGTTAGTTATGTCCCTGTCTATGGATATACTCTGTGTGGGTGCGCAGTATAGTCTACCTTCTAGTTTTAGTGGAAAAAGACTAATCTGTGCAGAAATGAGTTAGAAATGAGTCTGCATTTTAATAAGAGGTTGTAGAGGAAAAAAAACAATTGTGAGTCGGACTGCGGATGATTCTGGGAATCACAGATATTCTTAAATTGTTTATTTAGGGCAACGACCCATTTTGTATGACTTTATTTCTGTTATCATTGTTTTCAGTTGTGTAAATTGATATGTATTGTTTTATATGTGTATTTGTGTGCTGCAATATGTATGATGTTTTTTACGAGAAAGAGCAATGATCCTGCTAGCAAGATTGTCAGCTGGTGATTGTCATGATATATCAGTTGTCATTAGTGCAAGATGGTGGGTGGATGTCAATTAAAAGACGGCTTGCGTTAAAACTGCACAGCATGTGGTGGAAATGGGTTTTGGTAAATAATGATACTCCTATCTGCAGCAGGGGCTGTAACATTTTGTGTACTGCGCTATCCTGTGGCACGAGCCTTTTGCAGTAACTGTCCTGCTCCACTAGGGGACCAGCCCGGGCCACTGTCCTGTGGCACGAGCCACTTGCAGTGACTGTCCTGCTCCACTAGGGGACTGGCCAGGCCACTGAACAAGTGCCTTGAGACTGGCTTGGGGCAGTGGCTTTTCATTGCAGTAACTGTCCTGCTCCACAAGGGTACTGACCCGGACCACTGAATGAGTGTCTCAAGACAGTGAAATTTTGCTCTCTTTACTGGCCTTGCACCAAGGTACGGTCTTAGAACCACTGACTGTACAGTACAGTCCATGTTGTGAATACTACAATTACATTGCAAATGTCTGGCTTACCCTCAACATAACTGTTGGCCAAATCATTTATCTAGCCTGTTTATCATGTTTGGGAAGTTATGTTAACAAATTGTAGCATGTTCAAACGTTGCTGTCGGCTGTTAATCTCAGTTGATTATTGTGCTTTCTTTCTCCACCACAGAAACATAATTTAAAAAAGAAGGCGAAAGCCATACTCAGGCAGAGCCATGCGATACAGCCCAATGATTTTATACTTGAAATAAAGTTTTGATTACAGCTCCGCGTAATTCATTTGAAAATGCAGTGGCTATGCAGCGCTGTCCATCAGAAATGGGACTGAACTCACCACGCGACTTTAATATAGCCTATTTGTGTAAGACGGCTTAACTAGGCTACTGTACAGTAACAGATTGAATGAGGAGTCAAATTTCTTTTCTGCAGAGATTTTAAAGGATAAATTTAAAAGCTTGAGAGCCTCAGGGTGGCTCACAGCTAAGATGTTCATCTGGGAGTCCTGTGGTCAGGTGTTTGAATCACAGCTACGTGGTGCGACTGGATATTACAGAGAAGCTACAGTTAGTCGGCACGTGAGTTGGAGGACCAGGTCCCCTTGAGTCAATGGGAGAAGGATACTTTGCAGCGAGCTATACAGTGTTTAGAGCGGGAAGAAGGGGGGAAACATAAGGAAATTGAGATGTATTTTAAAATAGTGCTTGATATAGTTTTAAATGACTAAAAACATACAGTGCCGTGAAAAAGTATTCACCCCCTTCCTGATTTCTTACTTTTTTGCATATTTTTCACTCTTAAATGTTTCAGATCATTAAACAAATTTTAATATAAGACTAAGATAACCTGAGTAAATACAAAATGCTGTTTTTACAAAACCCAAAACCAGTGAAGTTGGCACATTATGTAAATCGTAGATAAAAACAGAATACAATGATTTGCAAATCCTTTTCAACTTATATTCAATTGAATACACTGCAAAGACAAGATGTTTAATGTTCAAACTGAGAAACTTTATTATTTTTTTGCAAATAATCATTAACTTAGAATTTAAAGGCAGCAACACATTGCAAAAAAAGTTGGCACAGGGCCTTTTTACCACTGTGTTACATCACCTTTCCTTTTAACGACACTCAGTAAACGTTTGGGAACTGAGGAGACCAATTTTTGAAGCTTTTCAGGTGGAACTCTTTCCCATTCTCGCTTGATGTACAGCTTAAGTTGTTCAACAGTCCGGGGTCTCCGTTGTCGTATTTTACGCTTCATAATGCGCCACACATTTTCAATGGGAGACAGGTCTGGACTACAGGCAGGCCAGTCTAGTACCCGCACTCTTTTACTACGGAGCCATGCTGTTGTAACACGTGCAGAATGTGGCTTGGCATTGTCTTGCTGAAATAAGCAGGGGCGTCCATGAAAAAGACGTTGCTTGGATGGCAACATATGTTGCTCCAAAACCTGTATGTACCTTTCAGCATTAATGGTGCCTTCACATATGTGTAAGTTGCCCATGCCTTGGGCACTAATACACCCCCATACCATCACAGATGCTGGCTTTTGAACTTTGCGCCTATAACAGTCCGGATGGTTCTTTTCCTCTTTGGTCCGGAGGGCACGACGTCCACAGTTTCCAAAAACAATTTGAAATGTGGACTCGTCAGACCACAGAACACTTTTCCACTTTGCATCAGTCCATCTTAGATGAGCTTGGGCCCAGCGAAGCCGGCGGCGTTTCTGGGTGCTGTTGATAAATGGCTTTCGCTTTGCATTGTAGAGTTTTAACTTGCACTTGCAGATGTAGCGACGAACTGTAGTTACTGACAGTGGTTTTCTGAAGTGTTCCTGAGCCCATGTGGTGATGTCCTTTACACACTGATGTCGGTTTTTGATGCAGTACCGCCTGAGGGATCGAAGGTCATGGGCATTCAATGTTGGTTTTCGGCCTTGTCGCTTACGTGCAGTGATTTCTCCAGATTCTCTGAACCTTTTGACGATATTACGGACCGTAGATGATGAAATCCCTAAATTTCTTGCAATAGCTCGTTGAGGAATGTTGTTTTTAAACTGTTCGACAATCAGCTCACGCATTTGTTCACTAAGTGGTGACCCTCGCCCCATCCTTGTTTGTGAATGACTGAGCATTTCAGGGAAGCTGCTTTTATACCCAATCATGGCACCCACCTGTTCCCAATTAGCCCGTTCACCTGTGGGATGTTCCAAATAAGTGTTTGATGAGCATTCCTCAACTCTCTCAGTCGTTTTTGCCACTTAAGCCAGCTTTTTTGAAACATGTTTCAGGCATCAAATTCCAAATGAGCTAATATTTGCAAAAAATTACAAAGTTTACCTGTTCGAACATTAAGTAACTTGTCTTTGCAGTGTATTCAATTGAATATAGGTTGAAAAGGATTTGCAAATCATTGTATTCTGTTTTTATTTACGATTTACACAACGTGCCAACTTCACTGGTTTTGGGTTTTGTAAATGATGATTTCATTTCTTTAGGGGAAAAAGCTACCCAAACCTACCTGGCCCTATGTGAAAAAGTAATTGCCCCCCCTTGTTAAATCATGAACGAACTGTGATTAACCACATTTTTTGAGTCCTATTTCACTAGCCACACCCAGGCCTGATTACTGCCAGATCTGTTGAATCAAGAAATCACTTCAATAGAACCTGTTTGACAAAGTATAGTAGGCTAAAAGATCTCAAAAAGCAACGTGTCACGCCGTGAACTAAAGTAATTGACCTCTATCAGTCTGGAAAGGGTTGCAAAGCCCTTTCTAAGGCTTTTGGACTCCAGTGAATCACAGTGAGACCCATTATCCACAAATGGAGAAAACTTGGAACAGTCGTGAACCTTCCCAGGAATGGCTGGCCTACCAAAATTACTCCAAGAGCGCATCGACGACTCATCAAGGAGGTCACAAAAGAACCCAGAACAACATCTGACGAACTTCAGGCCTCACTTGCCTCAGTTTGTCAGTGGTCATGATTCAACAATAAGAAAGAGACTGGGCAAAAATGGCATCCATGGGAGAGTTCCAAGGCGAAAACCACCACTGACCAAAAAGAACACAAAGGCTCATCTCACATTTGCCAAAAAACATCTTGATGATCCCCAAGACTTTTGGGAAAATATTCTGTGGACTGACGAGACAAAAGTTGAACTTTTTGGAAGGTGTGCGTCCCATTACATCAGCGTAAAACTAACACAGCATTTCATAAAAAGAACGTCATACCAACAGTAAAAATGGAGGTGGTAGTGTGATGGTTTTGGGCTGCTTTGCTGCTTCTGAACCTGGATTATTTGTCGTAATTGATGGAACTATGAATTCTGCTCTCTACCCGAAAATCCTGATGCCCAACCATCAGTTTGTGACCTCAAGCTTTAAGGGATAGTTCACTTTTTTTTGAAGTGGGGTTGTATGAGCTACAAATTGCCACTACTTACATTAGATGCAGTAGAAAGTTCTCTGATCTCCTCCAGGTAGCCGCACCAGGGCATAGTGCTGGGTGGAAATTTAGGCGATACACTGTTGTGAACGGAAACACAGAAACAGCGTATTTTCGCGGCCTAAAAGAGGTCCTACCTGAAAATAATGCACCATTTCAATTGTACGCTATATTTAAAAAAATTACAGCACTTTAGCTGCTCGGAAAAAACACAGTTGCTCTTGAACTAACCAACTGACGTATTCCTGCGCGAGGCGCATCGTAGTTCACTGCGCGCAGTAGAGCATGGAGCTGCAAATTTATGCAAGCAGTTACAATATTCAATCACTAGATGGCACACCCAGATCAGTTATTGAATATTCACCAGCAAGCTGAGCTCAAACACGATTTAGAATATGGACGAACTCACTCCCATCCCTGTTTTTCAGGAGTTGCCTGAATTAAATTCCTTTATGTGCAAACTAATCAATATACTAGCCCAGAGTATCTATCCAGCAGTTCAAAAAATTGATCTCTTGCTACATAAAAAATCGTTGTCCTCTGTAGAAACCACTTCAGCTATAGCGAGCCAATGGTATCCCAATTAGTTGTTAAGAAAAATCGTTTTTTTGAAGCAAAAATTCGACACAGTGTTGATACTGTGTCATTCTACTATCAATTATAGTCATCACATATGAAATATGCGTAGTTCCCTACCGTGGATTTGCGCATAGATTCCTCCATTGACGAATTCTGTGCTCCCTCACATCCTCCTATATACTCATGTTGATAGCCAATCACTCAATTATTTACTAAGGCTCATCTGCGTAACTGCACACTTATAGTTCACGCCCACGAAAATCTTCCCCGGTGATGATGTATTGCCTGTATGTATTTTATTTTTTATTTTTTTAAGATGATTTTTTTGGGAATTTTTCCTTTATTTGACAGTTATACAGTGTAGAGAGACAGGAAGGTTGGGGAGAAGAATGGGGGAAGACATGCAGCAAATGACCTGAGCTGGAGTCAAACCCAGGTCGCTGCGGGAAGGACACAGCCTTTATGGTACGCGCGCTTAAACCGATGAGCCACCGGGGCGCCTTTGCCTCATTTCTTATCCAGTACCAGAGAGTTTAAACTTTCCACAGTAACTGAAAGACATTGATTGGACAAACAGAATAGTATACACACCTCAGTGTAACAGCAAGGTAGATTGTATTGTCTTTATATTGCACACGATTGCACAGCTGAAAATGACGCGATTTCAAAGAAAAAAAGACTCCCAAAACCAGCCTGAAGTGTTCAGTCATATTTATGGGATTTAAATGAGGTACAAACATGGTCAATGGGAATTATTCCGAATGAAACAGGACTGGAGGGTTCCTTCCACCCGATACAGTTGTGCCCCTGGAGGATGAATTCAATGAAGAAAGGTTACTTTGGGTAAGTACAATTTTATGTACTTTTTAAACTATGGGTAGCTGGCTAGCTGTTTTTATTCTCGGTTTGCCATAGCCATGATGATCACAGAGCTTTTTTGTCTCTTTGGTTAGTAAGAGTAACCGTTAGTCTTTGCTCATGACAGATGTTGGGACATTTTTGGTTTTTTCTTGGTAGTAGAATGTCTGTTCTGTTAAAATATAAAGTGTATTTCAGATATTACTGAGTTGGTGACTGATACTTGTTCTTGATAAGGTGTGGAAAGTGTTTATATAAGGCTGCGAGCTCAGCTGTAGGAACTGCGAGCTTTTCATTGCAGGTTGAATGTTCTGGCGGTTAAATAAGCAGTTCCTTTAATGAGTGTGTGTGCTGGCTTGTGGGACTGGCTTGTGAAGAAAAATGGACAAAATTCTAAACCTTATCATGGAGAAAAGGCATGTTTTGCGTTTGGAGAGGTTACTGGTGCCCACTGATGTCCCACTGCACCTATATTGATAAACTCACACTAAATTCAACCAGAAAATCATTAATTTATATTGAATTTCATTTATTTTATGATTTGACCGTGCGCCATTTTGAGGGATCTTGGAGTTCGGGGAGCCACCTGGATAGCTGTCTTCTTTGGTGCCTAGGGAGCAGGTAATTTAGAATTCAATGCTCGGATGACTTTTACTTGTGGTTAAGGAGTTAATGATCCCAGAAATGTATAGTTTTAACCCCCAGCCATTTTTCAATTCTCAGTATTATTATTTTTTTTACAACTTCAATGCTGAATTTTCATGAGGATTTTTTATGTTTGCAGCGCTTTTTCTTTACCAAAATCATGAAAATAAACTGAAATATGATGTATTTCTAAACGCTTCAAGTGTCTTGACTCAGTGGAGCCATCCTTTCCTTGAATTATTTCTTGAATTATAAAGCTTTAAATAAAGTAACACATAAATAGCCAGACTTGGCTTCTGCACAAAGGGGTTAATAGGAACAAGCTCCCATGCATTACCCTCAGTTTCCTGGATTAGGACGTGCAATCCAATTAATCATCCTTCAGTCTGCTCCTTTTCCCAATTTATTAGGAACACCTCCCAAGCCTTCTGCGGTCATCAGGATGGGGACAGTATAATTGTTATTTTCACATTTGCTTGAAATGCCTAAATGTTCCCGTAGCGTCACACTCCCATTTCTGCAAATATGCACTGCTTCATTAATTTGACCAGTCAACCACATGGTCTTAGAGATTGAGAATATCAATTGTTTGACTTTCACCAATGAAAAAAAAAAAACTACTGAGTTCAAAGATCCCTCCCAAAGGAGTCTACAGCAAACTGTACTGAAGTTATGAGAGTGGGCATGGCTGAAATGTAGGGGTGGAGCAAACTGTCACCAATGAAAAAGGAATGTCATGAGTTTTGAAAAGAGGTGTGGCAAAATGGTGTGTGGGTGTGTATATGCATGTTGTGTGTATGTTTGTCAATCTGTTTGTGTGGGGGGGTATGTGTGTGTGTGCGTGTGTGTGGGTGCGTCCTTCTACAAAGTTTGGTCCTGTTCCGTGAATCTGCTTTAAATTTTTTTGCCTTTTTGTCATAGGCCAGTTTTGTAAATTAACACGAACAGTTAATAGGCTGCCTACTGGCTCATGATTAACCTTTCTACATAATCTTGTGCAAATCTGTGAATCCATTTGAAATTTATGAGCATTTTGCAATGGCCCACTCCCATATCCATGACCTTGTTTAGCCAAGTGGCTTGTGCACAAACACACCCGTTCACACACACACACACACACACACACACACGACACCCATGGCTAATTTCAGCCCTCTTAGGTAAATATTGTGGCCGCCACCAGAGAGTGGAGAAATTTTTGTGGATCGACTGACAGAGTGAGTGATAGAGCTGCTGGTCACAGCTAGAGATCCATTATTCAGTATTAGCTTACCTGAAGTACAATCACAGAGGTAGGGCTTCGAAAGCAAGGTCATCATGAGAATGGCCCAGTGAATCATCTCTGAAAAGGATAAGAATCAGATCAATTATATTAATGCTGCCTTTTTACTTTTTTGCCTTTTACTTAATCATGTAGCCAGGGAGCGCTGTGTGTGAGGTGTTACCAGGGCAAGTTCAATCATCTGAAATACTGCCAGAAATAGCAGCTTTGTTAAGCCTGTGAGATAATAATTTTGTCGAGACCGGTTAATGTTTAGATTTACTCAATTATGTGGTTATTTTTAGTGCAGTAGTGTAAGCGTTTTTCCCTTGCAGTCCCTCCCCTGCCGCATTCTTCACCTCCACTTTAACGAGCTACAGGTTTGGCTCGTTGAAGTGGTGGTGAAGGCGGGCGATTTAAGGGCTGGTTTTGCCACTAACCATTGCGGCTGCATTCTAGCCCTGCTGTTCTGTGTCGCTACTCCCCTGATTTTTGCTAGTGTCTTTTGGTCTTTGTAGAAGTTTATTAAAATGTTTCTCTTTTTTGTATCAGCCTGTGCGTGTGGGTCCCTTTCTCAACTTTTGGGTTCATGGTCCCACGAGACCAAACCATGACAAGTAGTACTGTGGCTGTTAGCAGCTACCCAACCAAGTTCTGTCTGTCCCTGTTGGGGAGCTCTGACTTACTGTCATAGTTTTGTTCGCTGTTGCTGTATTTTGAGTTTGCGTATGTTGTCATAATTCCTGACACTTTTCCCCTTCCCAATGTTTACAATTTTGCTGTTTTGTGACAAATACACCTGCAGTTCTGCAGGAACTATATACCACTGTTGAATCGCTTGTTTAGGGGATTTACCCAGCAAACTGCTACTTGTTTTGACCACTGTACAGGAGACACATGCAGCAAATTCAAATGGAAAAGATGCGCTGGCAATCGTGGTTTATAAACTCAACAATAAAATCCACTTTTCATGATTCTTCCAATGTTTTATCCATCCCCTTTATTGGCATTTTTCTCTAGGAGGGAAGTACCCTTGTGGATGTGAGCAAAAAACTTTTGAGTTCCCTCTAAATCTCAAGGGGCTGTCAATGGAATTGTAGATGCTGCCCCCTGGTTCAGCACAGTCGGCACCAAGTGTATCTGAAATATCCAGACCTGGCTTTATGCTAATTTAATTGTTGACATTAATCTGCTAATTTCATGTGACATGGAAGCACACACCTGCAGTGATGTATTGCTCCGCATGTGAGCCATGTTATTGCCTGATTCTAGAATCACCTGTTTAGTTTTTTCCTCTATAGTACTTCACTGTGTGACTGATACTAAGAAAAAAATTTTTTCGACCATTTTTCATGAGAAATGGCTACCAAAATTACCAATAGATTGTATCTTTCTTTCTCCAGTGGTGTGTCATTGGTGGCATGAAAGACCTGCAGTTACCTCACCTTTCAATGCTTAATTGTGCTAAACCTGTTAAAGTTTACCTTGCCCGATAAGCAAGTGCTGAGACTAATCGCTAGAAAGACTGAACGATTTATTTCGATAGCACTATTGAACATTGCTTCACAAAATAATGAGGCATTTTCCAACGCACTTAAATGATGAAATAAAATATTGATGTCTTTCAAAGACTGTGACCTCATGTAGCTAATGAAACAGCACTTTTAAAAAAAAAATTGACTTATTGTATTGTATTTTTAGAATGATTGTATTTAAAGCCTTTTGCCCAAAAGTTTGGTATGTTTCTGAGACCTCTACCTTTTTAGAAGAATTTTTTTTGAATTCAGATAATGTTCTAAAGAAATCATGCATCTTATGATTAACTGCTTAAAAAAATGCTATAAAAAGAGAATGCAGTCAGAAAGGTTTTGATTTTATTTTTTGAATTTACTATGATTGGATTATTGCCATCCTTACAATATTGCAACTACTATATGTGAATGCATAAAGTAAAAATGGACATTTCATGGCACTGTGATTTTGAGATAAAGGCTGTTAAAGTTAAGCTCTTTATACAAGATCTGCGAGGGCGGTTTGCTTCTTAACTGATTCTATTGAAAATAATTGGTGAATCAATAATTTTTTTTAAATCAAATACTTCATAAGTACACACAACAAATTATATGAAAAAGAAAGTCCGCGTGTTATGAAATGTCAAATTTTACATGATGCGTTCACATATAAATGTAGCCAATTGACAATGACTTTATTCAAACCATTCATCATCGTAGGCTAAGTATTTGTTTTTATTATTCAACAAATATATTGTGTTATTGTCAGTCAAGCAAACAAAAACGGAGATAATCAAGCATTAAAAGGTGAGGTTACAGCTGGCCTTTCACACCTTTCATACACCACTGCTATTCTCACATCTGCAGTTCCTTGGTCCAGTTTCCTGTAACACTTAAAGATGTTGTTTTTGGGAGCCTATTTTGTTGGGCTAAAATAAGTAACTAAATAAAAAATTTTAATCAGAATTAATTAATCAATAATTGGAAAACGCAGACTGTTCTTTGTTGTTATAAATTCATCTACGGTGTATATTTCCATGGCAATTCATGTGACATGAATGTCCCGATTATTTTTGCATGTAAATAACTGAGCATGAATTCAACACAAGGCCTCATAAACATTCCTTGCCCACTCAATTCAGTCTTACTTGGTTTGGAGATCCTGAACTCCACCGTCTACTGAGTAGTATGTGTCTGTGTTCCACAAGGATTTCTTCTGTCTGCCGTGCTGTTTCCAACAAGCTCCTTCTTTGCGAATGAAATGCTGTCACTTGGTTACAATGTCAGTCCATGCTAGTTTTTATTCATACAGTTGTTTATTCACATTATTGTACATTTGCCTAGTCCCAATGATGTTCAAAAAATAAAAGCATGTGACTAAGTTCATTGAACTGGAAGCAGGTTGAAAAGCTTATCATATTATGCAAAATATGCTTTAGGCACATGGGAGAACCTTAGCTGACCCGAAAACAGGGATTCCCCAGTTCCCCATTTAATTTGTTTTCCTACACTGTGCTCTGATACTCAAGCCAATTTTATTAAAAATGTTAAAGAGCGTAGGGCCTGAAATTCAGCTCTGTTTTTTATGTGATAAAATGCTACAAAGGGGCGGCACGGTGGCACATTGGTTAGCATTGCTGCCTCACAGCAAGAAGGTTGTGGGTTCATGTTCTCCCCGCGTTTGCGTGGGTTTTCTCCGGGTAGTCCGGTTTCCTCCTGCAGTCCAAAGACATGCATATCAGGTTAATTGGAGACACTAAATTGCCCAAAGGTATGAGTGTGAGAGTGAATGGTCTGTGAATGGTGTGTGCGCCCTGTGATGGATTGGCAAGCTGTCCAGGGTGGGTCCCTGCCTTTGCCCGTAGTCAACTGGGATAGGCTCCAGCTCGCCCCGCGACCCTAGTGAGGAATAAGTGAGTATAGAAAATGAATTAAATGCTACAAAGTTCCTATCTTTAACAATCAGTGATGGTTTTAATATCGCTTACTTGACGCAATGTTTAAAAAAACCGCATTTTATCTGCTAAATTATCCACTTCAGGGAACGCCCCCTTTGCCTCAATCGAGAACATTTGCGCTCGGCCAGCTCAGCCATGTGACCTCATAAGTAATACACGGATTGTGTCTCGGTGGTTAGACGTAGGCCCGGGCCACACTGCCTGCAGTTGCGATGCGTATTCCGCAAGCGGAGCACTGCAACCGCTTATCGCTTGCAGCTCGGTCACACAGCCTGCGTATCTGCAGCGGCAGGTCTGCCACGGGCTCGTCCTTCCAACTCTGTCTCTGCACGACTTTGCCCAAGAAATCACTATAAAATAATATATTATTTCGTCTCGCGTCGTTTTAGCCAACTACACGTGATTTATATTTTGTATTGACAGTAGGGGAAGCATGCTTGAGCGTATCATACAAACAATCTAATTACGATCACATTACAATACACAGCAAACCCTTCTGAATTGGTCTTGCTCTCTACTTTCGGGGTAGGGGGAGGGTATTCGGATGTGGAATGTGCTTTCAAAAACTATTTAATTTACATTAGTCGAGGCTGAAACCATTCATATAGGCTAGGCGCCGAACGACCATAAAAGGAATAGTTCAGACAATTCAGAAACTGGCTGATGTGCTGTACGTTCGTCTGGCCATTATATCCCAAGGATGTTTTATAAGTCCATGCTATATCCAGCTTAGTTTTTTTTTTTTTTTTACAAGTGGAAACAGTCACCTGAACTTGCTGATACAAGTGGGGGGTCGTATGTAGGTTAAGCAATCGCGTGGGTGTCATGGCCAGAGTGAGAGATATGGAAAAGTACTGCTCTGATACTCTTTAATCATCAACATAATAAGCTATGTTCATTGGCTTGGCTCCGCAATTAATAGCATATTCCCGCAAAACCTAGACATCTAAATCCAAAATAAAACGAGCAACATCGTATTAAAGCTTTTAAAAATAAATTAAGAATGACTAAATATTTCTCCATATATCCCCTTTAATGACAGCAGCCTACGATGAAAGTCGCAAATTTCTCACTACGTTTCAATATTTCACGAAGCATTGCTGAATTGAGCGGAAGGGATTATGTCCATATAAACGGGCTTTTAATATGATAAACATGCCGGAAGTGTTGTTACATTTTTTGTTTGTCTGCTTCATGCTTGCATCAGACACGCATCCTCGGCCATTTAGCGAAATGCATGTATTTATGGCGATATGACTGTTTCTGACAGTCATTTTCAGCCCTGCTTTGCCTTTTTCTGCATGCGTAGTGCGGAAAAATTCGGCAAGAGTCCGAATCTATATTTTCCGCAAGGTAGCAGTACGGATTTTGCATGCGTGAGTCGCGCAGCTTCGGCATGCAGTGTGGCCGCTCTCATTGAATAACATGGGAACCGCATACAGCATGCGTATTTTCGTTTCGGTTGCTTGGCACAGAGAAAAGTTGACCCACAGTCTGACAAGAAGTGAGGGACTATATATACACAAGGGAGGTAAAGAGCTGGGCGGGGCAACAGGTGTGAGGAATAATCTAAACATTAACAGAGGGGAAAACAAAAGAGGCAATTAAACAATACAAAATGGGAAACAATGACAAAGACTAGATTGCACAGGACATCCTTAAATAACGGCTCCATTCAAGGAGTGTCTTAGTGGGGAGAGATGGAAGAAACAGATTAGTATAAGAGGCAGTGGCGGCTCATGAACTAACAATAGGGGAAGCTCAAACAATCCCTTAAAATTAATGATTGCTTGTGCCCTATTTTCAATCATTCATTTAAATTACCATTGCAGAAACTCTGAAAACTCTCAGCATTATCAAGTGTGGCCAGACTGCAATATCTTGCATTGTTGTCCATGCAAGTTAATCCCAAAATTTTAAGCAGCAACAGGGTGTAATAATAGGAACACGCTATCCATCGTTTCTCTTCCCAATGATGCAGATAGAAGAAATAAATGAGCAACCGTCGTATTTCATTCCAACTTCATAAGTTTGAATGATCTGACGTAGTTTCGTTTTGAAATTCCATTCAAGTTCGCTAATGGTGATAATTCGCGAATGCCCTAGCTAGCCAGCTAACTCATATTCGTAATGCTTAATATAGACGTAAGCGGTGCAGAAAACATGCCTAAAGCAGCAAAGTAAAATGAAACATTAACGCATCATGCAGATATAGGACAGAGGCTTCAATATTCCAACACATTAAAGGTGAGGAGAGGAGCTCATTTGATTGATGAAGATTTGACTTGGCTGTGTTATACCCAAACACGCCTTCTCTCCTCCCTCTTTGCCACTTGCGCCGGCAGGAGGGACCGAGGCGGGACAGAGGAGTACTTGCACCAGGCTACGCCGAGCACGAAATTGCAACATACGCCTGGACACACCCCGTTGGCGTGGCGCACCCCCATTTGCCGCGCCTGCGCTTGGTCTACGAATTTAGAGCCCCTTGTGTCATAGTTAAGAGCGACTACGCTCCCTGTTCTATGGGTTTGACCAAACACACTCACCGTGTGTGCAACATGAATAGTGCTTGAAATACCTATAGCTTCATTTTTTGCATGCAACTTTTCAAGGAGCAGCTCACTGAGTTCTAAAGATCCTGCAATGACAGGAAAGGCATTTGGAACTTGGAACTTGGAAGTGGCTTCCCAAGTTTCCAGCTGTACATACTCTGTATTTGGTTCTTGTAAGCCAGTGTTTTAGATATGTTTTTAAAGTTACAGACTACATGAACTTGACGTTTCAAAGGACAGTGTTTACTTTCAAACCTCATGCACCATATCTTGACTAGCGGTCCAAACATTACAATCATGCTACCATAGTGAATCATGAAATGGTGCTTTGGGATAAGTGGCCTGTCTGGGTAGAGTGTTTTAAACATGCGGTGGTCTATTATCAACTGTTTTAAATACACACCTAGTCCATTTGTGACTGCAGGTGCAAATATTATACTGCATATTTCTCTCAGAAGCAGGAAGAGTTTCCAATGTGGACTCTGCCTACTAACTAGGTCCCCTAGCATGAGTGGCAAAAAGAGGAGGAGACACCACATTTGGCTGGCTGTCTGTATTACAGAATTTTAATTTGTTCTTAGATTCAGAATCACAGATGGTTTGTTCCTCTCATTCATGTAGCTGTAATCAAAGCTCGATATTCTATTGTTAAGCTGCTCCAATGTAAACAACTTATTCTCATAAATAAACTGTCGCAACGTCAGCTTCCCTTCCAAAGGGGCAACGCCTTCTGATACATCATGCATGATGTCTAAACAAACACCCTCTGTTACATGGAAGTATTTAAGTGTGTTCAAACAAGAGTCATGCTTGATACCCTTGGAAGAGGGATCTTTCAGCGTTACATGTTGTTGATAATTGTCCTTAGTATGCTTAACAAGCTCATCTTCTTCAAAGACATGTTGAGCAGTTTCTTTGTCAGCTAAGCGGAAGTGACAAAATACATTAGCTGAGAAACTCTCAAAATACCCACAAAGGGAATGACAAGCAAGGTTGTCAGCTGTCAAGAGGCAAATGGTACCATAAAGCAAATGGGTTTGACCTTTGATGTCAACTGCAATACCTTGACTTTCAAGACATTTAATGTCTTCTAACAATAGCTGTGGAATTTTGCTAAACCCGTAAGTCTCTCCGTCAATTGAATTGAAAAGGACACACAAATGAATGTTTGCCAGAGATGAGTTATACTCTGCAGGCAAGTTCCTCAAAGAAAAATACACAACTCCCATTTTGTGTATTTTGGTTTTAGAACCTAAGGGATTAGTGGTCTCTACATCATCAAAATAAAGTTGTATTTGCAAGGCATCTGGATATCTACTGTACAGAGGATGAGCAGTAAACTTTGCGCCATCGCAATAGTCTCGCATTTTACCCTCCGTACTTCTATTAGACTCCATGTAAAGGCTCTGCATTTTCTCACTGCTGAATAGAAATCTGATGGTCTCAATAATAGAAATATACTGAAATGTGTCTGAGATCAACACCGGTGTCATTTGTCCATTCTTTCTGGCAGTATCTGCCCTATGCCCCAGGAATACCTCTGTTGGTTTCACAAGAGACATTTTATCAGAGAAATATTTACTCATCTTATAAGGAGTGTCAACATCCTCAAACATTTTCCTTCCACTCTCCAATTCCTGCATCAACATTGTAAAAGCATCATCATCATGAGGTATGGAATAGGTATCTATAAAGGAGAGCATTCTCTCTTGAACAATGTCCATAGTCTGGTCTGTGACTTCTTTTGTGCATGTAATGCTCCTCTACACATCAGTGAGATTCGTATTGGGTGAAGAAGACATTTGGGCTACAAATGCAGCTGCGCAATCCTTGAGAGTTTGTGAATCCGCTGTAATATCTTCAGGTCCAAGATCTGCTGTGGCTTCTCATTCGTTATCAATGTCATCTGACATATTACACAGCTCTAAGTGTCCAGGAACATAGTCAATTTGTTCATTTGATCTCATTTTTGAATGGTCTCTCTTAGATGTTTTGTTTAGGAGTTCAGATTGTGATATGTTCTTTGGCAGTTGTTCTGGAAACAAACAAGTTGAAAGTCTTGGAAATCTGATAAGGCATGAAAGGCTCTGAGATGCCGGATAAGCTTCCTGACTTCTCCTCCAATTACACATTTGCATTTTGGACAAACATACATGGTTTACTTATGACATAGCCTAGGAGCTTGCAGATGAGCTCAACGATTTTGGATCTTTTCTCACCGGAAACGGGCATCCCATAAATATGCTCCAGGAAACAGAAGACGGACTGCAGTTGGATAGGGTACACAAGTTTGCAAACCCAACACATCTTGAACAGCTTGTCAACAGCACAGGTGATCCCCTCTTCTCCAAGCGGAACTGCAATCTTGTCACTTCTTGTGATGATCAAATACTGCTGGGCAGCTCCACTTGGGTGTCCAATGCATAGGATGTAAGGTTGGTGAGCTCTCACTGATGAATCAGAATTCTCAAGCAAAGATGCGATGCTTGTTCCAGGCTGTAACACTAAAGATTTGAAATACTAGATTAGGAAACCAGCCTGGGGAGAAGACCATTACACAAAATCAGGAGATTTACTAGAGAAGGATGTGAATTCAACAGAGATGCAACCAAAAAGCCATTAAGACACAAACAACATACTGGTACAAAGTCAATCAGGTAGGAAATGGCTGTCTTCACACTGCAGCGACTCCATCCTGCCCCTTGTCCTGATGCAGTTAGTGGAAGAAGGTGCATTAGCACCTGAAGTGCTTTTAAGCAAAGAATGTGTAAAACCTCACAGCAATACCAACGACGAAAATTGCCGAAGGCGAAAGCTCAGCGCGTTCTTCTCTGCTGGTGTGACCCACAAGGAAGCATTAATCAACATACCTGTTCGTTAGAACAGGGCACAAAAGCACAACGGTTACAATTTAATCTGACTCCATATTATTATAACAAAATTTTATATTCTTTATTAAATTTGTTGAGAATCATAATACCATACTTAGTCTTTTGCCAATTTTACACGATTTTTCTTCCGGACCCACACAATCGCAAAACCTTAGTTCGGGGAGCCCTGCATTTGTTAGCCAGCAGCCACCGTAATACGCGAGTACCTTTCCCTCACAACAGTTACGGACCCGAGTCAGCTAGTATGATACCAGTAGTACCTATCGGGCTCCTTAAGGAGAATTTGACAAGAACCGACGTATTACGCCCATGGGTCCTCTTAAGCCAAACCTCCAGAGCCAGTACCCCGCCAATCCCGTTAGCAGTCGAACATGGCCCCCGTTCTAACTTGCCAGAGCTCCCTAAAAACTTTGTCTGCAACTGGCCTCCGACAGTAGGTCTCAGTCAGCACCCATTTACCCTAAGTATTTAACTGTAATTTTGGCTAAAGGAACCAAGATGGATTTGAAATCACAAAAACCACACAAATTACAACAAGACAAATTATAAATATGAAAGAAATTTTATTACACAGGTAGGTAGGTCCACAAAATAAATTTCGTTAGTCCGTTACATAATTTAGAATTTTTAAAGAATAATTGAACGTAACAGTCTCTTACCAAACCTGTTTTGGCTACACACGGCATAGAGATGCATGTGTGGGCAGTCGTCTGCGATCTTCAATAACTATAGGCTACACACGCACTGACGTACGCGGGGGGAGATCGGATACGATCTTCCCCGAATGGATTGTCTCCCTTTGCTTTAAGCTAAATCACATCTTTGATCCAGGCGGCATGGCCATAAATTACCTGGAAGGGGGGTCGAATCTGCATTTTGGGTTTCCGCCTATTTGCAGGAGGTGATAAAACAATTTAGCAGAGCGAGGAAAAGATCAGATGGTTATCCGAGAGGATATCCTGCTTTAACCAAAATTTAGGGAGTTTCTAAAAGGGAATGAACCATAATTTAAATTAGAATGAAACATACTCCATTCAACTCCTGGAATTTCCCTGAGAATAACAGTACTAAACATGATACGAATATGTATTAATATGAGGCAGTTGTCATGAAAAACTCTTCAACTGAATTATTGCATAGACAATGAGCACAGAAGTTATTGAATAGTAATATACGGAATATTTGAGAAAGGTTTGACATTACTATAGTGTTAGAGAATTTAAACAGATGAATTAAGGTCCAGTTTCATAAAAGGCATAACCAGGGCAGGACAACATGTTTGCAGGGGGAGAACTGTGATGGTCACCCCCCTCACTTTGCCAGAGTCCTGCTGACTTACCTGGGCCGTCATAAACCCCCTCAGTTTTCCACAGACACAACCATGAGCACTCCACTTCCTTTGACACCACTTAGCCAAAATCCTGGGGAGTTCAGGGCCCGCTCACCCTAAGGAAGGCCTAACAGCCTATTGTCACATTGTACGCAACATCAGTCCTTTGAAGTTTAGGGCGGGCCTCAGTTCTGGGGCCCCACCAGTTTGTCAGCCTTTTGTCGTGTGCCAGCTGGATTTCCAGTCTTAAACATGTCTACATGGAAATATTAGATTGCATATTAGATATCTGACCCTTACCTAGGGTGAAGTCCTCCAGACCACTTAAACTGGCTTAGGTAAATGTTAATTACATGAAAGTTATATAAATGTGCACCCCGGTGGCTCACCGGTCTGAGTGCGCGCACCGTGGGGGCTGAGTTCTTCTCGCGGCGACCCGGGTTCGATTCCGGCTCGGGTCGTTTGCCGCATGTCTTCCCCATTCTTCTCCCCAACTTTCCTGTCTATCTCCACTGTGTAGCTGTCAAATAAAGGAAAAAAATCCCAAAAAAGAATCTTTAAAAAAAAAAAAAAAAAAGTTATATAAATGCACGAGCACCACATCATCCTAAATGCGACCCAACCTACCATCACTGACGTTCCCGGTGGATGAGGGATTTGAGAGATCCTCAGATATCTCCAACGAAGCAACCGTCACGAGCTTTGGGATGATGCTTGCCTCCCATTTCTGAAGAAAAAGGTCAGCCTTTCCCTTGGACAGTTTACTGAAGTCCGAATCAAACTAAGATGTGGGAAAGATACATTTTTGTTAGTCAATCTCAATTTAATATGTTCATTTGTTCATTTGTTTTCAACAGGCAACATTCACTGAAGTAAGACTTCTTGAATGTTTTGGGATTGCTTCAAATGAGTGAAAATGAATAATAATGAATAGTATTAATTAAGATGAAGATTTTAGCATCAAGAATTTGCTTACCAGGTGTGCCATTTCAATGAACCCTGGATACTGACAAAATATCTCAGCCACTGTTGGAGATTGTGTTGTAATCCATATTCTTTGGTGAGTGTAGGTCTGGTCCATAGCTTGCTTGATTGTTGCCAGGCTTTGAGGTGAGGGCTTCACCCTCTTTGCCAGGGTCACCTACTCACTTATGTCCTCATCTGTGTCTGCGTTTGTCACGATCAGAGTTACAGTGCCTCTGGCTTGCTTTTCCGCCGGTATCTTCTTTGGCTTTCTTCCATATCCCTTCTCAGGTTTCGCAGTTTCATTTCAATGAAGCCGTTGTGTGAGGCTCGATCATAGTAGTGTTCCCTGGCATGAATTAAAAGGTAGAAAGTGGGAATGAGGCATCTGTCAACATTATCAACAATACAATGGGGGTTGGTGCAGCATAGTTTGAGGGCAACTGAAATTCACTTACATATCCTTCATTGTGATCCTGGATTTTGACACTCAGTTTAGGAAAGATGTTGACAATATTCCTAGCAAGATGCACCTTGTCATCACTGGATGGGTAACACACTTGATGCACTAACAACTTACAATCCTCGTCTCTCCACAAGATCGCTGACAGCAACCCTTACAAGTAGCATCCTGGTTTTTGTGCATAAGGTGCCAGATTCCTCATAATCTTTGAATATTTCTGGAGCCTTTGATTGGATCAGTTCTTTAAATTGCCCCAAACCACTGTCTCCCAGCCTGTTGTCATCATTGGTCTGTCTTGGCTGGAGGTTAGGCAGGAGGGCAGGCGGGAGTAAACAAAACAAACAAAAGCAAAAATGTATGGGACATCAGTGCAGTTTAATATCCCCACTCAAACATTTATAATGTGATATAAGGCAGCAGGACTGCACCTTTGTAAAAAAAAAAAAAAAATATATATATATGTAAAATGTTATGCATTGATTCTCAAACAAATCTCAATCAAAGCTTTGTTATCTCACAGCCTTACCGTACATAGCACTTCAATCTGTGCGTCTGCTACCGCAGAACCTGACTGGAAAAATATCTGGAATTTATCAAACTCTTTAATGTCTGCGTTCTGATCTGAATCAATAAACTCACTGAAGTCTGCATTATACTTGAGAAATCTATCCAACTCTACTGTAGAAGGTATTTGAGACTTGCATCAATTAAAGGAGAAATATGTAAGAAATGTATGTTGATTAATCATGAAATGGCCCTGATATATCACCAGACATTAAGGAATGATGTTAATTTCAAATACTTATATCACTGACAACAGTAGTCCAGCCAGAATATTCTCATTACAAAAGCGAAGTTGCAGCCCACAACTAATGTCGATGTTGTCATTTTGTGTTTTGGCCTGTTGCGCCGCCCTCCACTTATCTCCCAATCACGAAGCCAGGAGCATTTCGGCATCCAGGTTGCCAGGTACCACTGAGCTGCAGCTATCTGCGTTTTGGAGTACAAATGTCTGACGTTACTAAACCTAAAAGGCCTCATTATGATTCTGAAATACATCGTGACAAAGTCAGAAACAAAACAAGGATCTGTATAGGAAATGCCTTTGAAAGATGGAGATGGCTGAAAGCAGAGAAGAATTTGAAGACTGACGCCGAAGTTGCTAATTTTCTCCTGGGCAGGTAAGATTCAGCAAAGTTTGGCTAACATAATTCTATTTAATGTTGGCACGGACATTTCAAATATCCTCTACAGTCGAATAACGCTATGTATGTTCGTTCATGGCAGGTTAGTGCGTATGCAGGTGAGTCATCGAATTGACTCGATAACAAATTGTTTGAGAAATACAAACCGTGACTCGTCATTGCTAACATTAGCAATGCATTATTAGAGTCCGTTTCTCTGGCTTTATGCTAGACGCTGTGGAAACCGTTCCAACATTAGCACAGCCATTATGGCAATATGAAATGTAATTGAGACAGTACATCGGTCAAATGAGTCCTCATTCATTCTTTATGCATATTACAGTATGGACTTTAGTGGGCTATCCACACAGAAGAGTGACGAGCAAGTTAACCAATATGACCATTGCTAAAGTTAGTTAGTCATTAGTCTCGATCTTTTCTGAACTGAACTGAACACAACCCTGTCAGAGCAAATCATTGGTGATATTGAAGCGTAGCCATGGTAGCTCCATGTAGTAGACGTTCTTGCTGGAACCGGCAACCTAGCTGGCAACCTCTCGTCTGGGGGAGAGGAGGAGGGGATACTGCGCTCTGCAGTATTTTGAATGTGATTGCACCACCAGTTTTGGCCACAAACTTACATATTGCTCCTTTAACTCTGCAGCACTGTCAAGTTCAAAAATTTTTTTGCACATCTCTTTGCCATCGAGGAATACTGTGGCAAGGACTTTCTTCCCTGTAGACTCCATTTGCTGAGAAAAAAGAAAAAACAGGTTTCAGTCATTATTTACTGTGGAAAAATGACACAAAATCACTTTGACAAACACCCAGTTTACTGTTGTATAAAATGTCAACACTACAGCCACCTCTGTCTGTAGTGAACACTCCTTAGGTCCGATTCAGACTGGATGCGAGTTGGCCACGGAACGGCAGCGGCGCGTGTTAGCTTCGGCAAGCTCTGCTTGGGGTTTCACACCAGACGTGTGTGTGCTGCATGCAGCTGCGCATCCCTACTGTCACAGTCTTCTCCTGCTTCAAGAGGGGAGGGGGAGGGGGCTTTGAATCAAAAGTTATGTGTTAAATTAAGAGCTATATTTACCTTGTTTTTTTGCGAATATCACTGTTTGCATCAGTAGAACATGCCACAAGCATGATGAACAAAGTGTAGCAGCACTTCCTGAGGTTGCTTATCAAATTAAAAGTCCCTATGCAAAAAGAACTCCCATTGTTTTTACATATATCTTTTATTTTGAAATTTCACCTTGGAACTGACATTTTAGAAATAAATTCTTTGCAAATTGATTGTAGTACTATTCCCTAAATGTTTAAAACAAACAAACAACAAAAAAACAAAACTTATCCCTATATTTATGTTGCTATGGGCATTATTTTGCTTATGAAATAACTTTACAGGCGTCACGTAACTTTTGATTCAAAGCCCCCTTCCCCTCCCCTCATGAAGCAAGAGAGGACTGCGACAGTAGAGACGCGCAGCTGCATGCAGCACACACACGTCTGGTGTGAAACCCTATGCAGCGCGTGCCGGAGCTAACTCATAATAGCCTATTAACACGTTGACTGCCAACTATGAGATAACTCGTAATGGCGGGTCCAGGCCAGCGCTAGACTTGAAAATTTGGGGGAAATTATCCATCCCTTTATTGACAACAATTAATCCTGGCTAATTCTAGATGGTTTTCCTTTATAAACACGTTTTCCAATTCAAGAATAATCAAGTGGCAATTGAAGACACGGCCTCTCTCCCTCATGCGATCTAACAGCAAATAATGGGCTACATTCAGATGAGAAAATAATTTAATTATAATTAGGTCTATGCACTGGCACTTAGCAACGTTAATTTTTTTTTTTTTTCCAGCGAGAGCGGCATTTCAGAACTCATTTGAATGAAGGTAATTTCGCAAATACCTACACCTGTTTTTGCAGCATGGTCACGCAACTTGCTGTAAAAAATAGACAGCTGTCAGACTGGAAAATGTAAACGGAGGAAACTACGTATACTTGTCATCAGAATTACCTTCATTCGCAAATGAGTTCTGAAATGCCGCTCTCGCTGGAAAAAAAAAATTACGTTGCTAAGTGCCAGTGCAAAGACCTAATTATAATTAAATTATTTTCTCTACTGAATGTAGCCCATTATTTGCTGTTAGATTGCATGGGGGAGAGAAGCCGTGTCTTCAATTGCCACTTGATTATTCTTGAATTGGAAAACGTGTTTATAAAGGAAAACCATCTAGAATTAGCCAGGATTAATTGTTGTCAATAAAGGGATGGATAATTTCCCCCGAATTTTCAAGTCTAGCGCTGGCCTGGACCCGCCATTACGAGTTATCTCGTAGTTGGCAGTCAACGTGTTAACACTGACGGCTACTGTGGGGAATAAAAAAACTAAAACACGGCCGCTGTGAGTGACAGATGGATGAGTCGGTCAGGATCTGCTCCGAGCAGAGCTGTGTCAGAGAAGCAGCAATTTCCGAAGTAGCAATAAACACTACGATCTTATAATGCATTTCAACTCAACATATTTACACAGCGGTAATTTCCGGGGCTTCATTTCTTTCCCGGTCGTCCTCTCGTTTTAATGTTTATACCGATTCGCTAAACTGATTCGCTAGTAAATTAGCTTTTTCTTTATTGTTTACAGCCTCAACATCATTACAGTTGAGAACAGGAATAGAAGTTTGCTAGTATGCTCCTGTCATTTTATGTACCAAATTCCATACTTTTTTGATAGGCATCTCTGGTCCTAACTGTTCACAGAAATTTCTCCAACTTTGTTTTTTAGCTTCTTTTATTACTCGTCTAGCTTTAGCTCTCTTTCTTTTATAATCAATAACAGAACTCTCCATAGGGTGCTTTCTTAATTTCCTGTAGGCTCTGTTCCTAGCCCGAACTGCAAGGTTACAATCTTCATTCCACCATGGCACCATTGTTACTCTTTGAGGGATCCTTTTCTTGGGTATGTTCTTGACAGCAGCTACCCGTACCACTTCAACAAGAGAACTATTCCACTCATCTACCCCTTTCTCACTTTCAATATCACATAAATTACGATCTATACTTTTTCTAAACTTCGACCAATTTGCCCTTTTGTAATTCAGCCTCATTGGAAGGATTGATGGTTCTTCAATTAGGTTTCTACCAAACTTACTAAGTATTGGAACATGATCACTGCCCATTGAATTCCGACCCATTATCTCCCACCAACTAATTGCTGCTAGATCACTTGGCCGCAATAGTAAGGTCTATGGGGGATTCCGCTGCTCTTCTAAATTATACCAGGTAGGACGCCCATCATTTAAAACAACTAAATTATTCTTATCTAAGAACTCCTCTAAAACTTTTCCATTTCTATTACTTTTCCTGCTTCCCCACAATTCATTGTGTGCATTCAAGTCCCCACCCAAATAACTGGTATACTGATTACATCCATAATTTCTTGAAAATGTATTTCCTCTAACCTGATACAGGGATTATATATGTTCACAATTGCAATTTTCCCTCGTTTAGTCCAGATTTCTACTATTACAGATTCCAACTTAGAGTTGTATACAATTCTTTTAAACTGGATCCCACTTCGAATAAAAAATTGCACAACCCCCTCCTGATAAATTTTCTCTATCCCTCCTTTCAGATCTATATCCTGGTAATACAAAATCTAGCCTTGGTTTTAGCCATGTTTCTTCAATACAAATAATATCAGGTTTATTATCAAGACTGCTTAAAAAATGTTTCATCTCTTGGCCATTTGCAACAAGGCTCCTCGCATTCCATTGCATAATTGAAAACATTACACAAATAAGACTAATTATCCTCGTCATGCTCATCTTAAGCTAACATTTCAGCTACTTCAGACCCAAATTCAGAATTATCCATCTCTTGACTTCGTCCTCCTTGTTGCCTTTCAGCAGCACTATCCTGGGAATAAGTACACTTCCACACCTCTTCAGGATTAATATCCCTAAAGCCCAATATTCTCTCAGCCGCAGCAGTTATTTCTCTTACAACATCTGACTTTTTGTTTGCACCCAGTTTTACTTTCCACATTGCTTCCACCATAAATGCTAGCAGAGCTTTTTTATTGACTACAACAGAATCATCAGAAGAGCAAGCCCTAACAGGACTACTGCATGTCATCCCAGCTCGATCTTGCCCTGCCTCTCTCATGCCATCCACCCGTTTCACTGCCTCTGCATATGATATTTTATTTTCTCTTTTAACCTTCTCCACATTCATCGCTCTTATTGAATTTGGGCATCCTCTAAAGGAAGCAGGGTGTTTTCCTCCACAGTTGCAGCATTTAACTGGTTCATTACACTCCTTCCCATCATGGTCTTTGCTACACCTTCTGCATCTTCTGATTCCTTGGCATACAGCAGCCACATGGCCAAACTTCTGGCATTTAAAACATCTCAAAGGAGGTCTTTCATATTCTCTCACAGAGTAACTCATGTACCCTAATGTCACTCTCCTTGGTAGTTTACCATCTTTGAAGGTAATAAGGACTGGAGTATATCCTTTATTTCCTCCATTGCCCATTCGCCGAACTTCAACTATGTCCCCCCCTTTCAGATTAGCTAGCAGCTCGCGCTCAGACACCTCAATAGACACATTATAAATTTCTCCTTTGACCCCTGTATTACTACGTGGCTTAAATACTTCAACATCTTTACCAAGTATACTCTTGATTCTAAGAGCACTGGCTTGTTGAGCAGCAGTGTTACAGAAGATAGACATCATTCTACTTTTCAAAACTGAAACATTTAATACCTCACCCAACAGTTTTAGTTCTTTCGCCAACTTAAGGGGATTAACAGAGGAGAACCCTGACCCACTTTTTACTCTTACAAGAACCTTAAAAGATTCATCTCTGTTTTGTTCTTGTCTCATTACTTTAGTTTGTACATCGCTCTCCATCTCACCCTCCTGAGATATTTCCTCTCGTTCTTTCCGCTTCTCTCTCTTACCCTTAGCGATCTTCCACCCAACCCCCTCCACCTCACTACCCGAAGGCATGGGCTTGCTCTAAAAGACTCCCAAATATAGTACTATTACGAGCCAATTTATTTATTTTGAGAAAAAAGAAAAATACACGCTAGTATTCGTTTGTTCTAACACACACGACCAGCGCCGAACCCCCGAAGTTTTTCAAGGAATTTTTCATCAGGAGCAGGAGTTGTGATGTTGAAGTAGCGATGTGATTGGTCAATGGTTTAACACATGTTGTGTGTGTCCAATCGTTGAGATCAAACAACACATTATGTGTAGAAAACAACACAACATGTGTCCGCTTGATAATAACACAAAAAAATGTGCCAGAAAACAACACATTTGTATTCAGACTGTAGGTGAAGCAAAGTTATCCACAACAAGAAACATTATTAAAAATGAGAATCTAAAGGAACTGTAGTTTGAATATCCAGCATAATAATTCAATGATGGCTAGTCAGTCAGTGTTCAGCAACTTTGACATTGCATAGGCTAAATGCAGGCTAGATATAAAGCCTGTTCATGTCAGGTTTGTAGTCCTTATAGAGTTACAGCAAGGCTGGTAAAACCCTTCTATTAAACTGATTAAGTTAGGGTAATCAAATTTTGTTGTATAGACTATTAAGATTTCATTTTGTTGACAGATTTTTGGATTAAGTCAACATAAGATGTTGTGGGAATATTCATTATGAGTTATGTTCCTTGATGCACTATATCCTGGGGTAAAGAGTGTTTGAATAGGTGTCTCTGATGCTAATGTTGCTGACCCATTTACCTCACATTGCCACTTTTCTTGTAACAAAATTGCATTCAATGGTATTTGATATTCAGCTTTAAGTTTTAATAAAATATCTTGTTTTTTTGTTACAGAACTGTCTGTGGTATTGTTTTCATTGTACTTTAAAGGGGGTGCTGGTGAGAATAGTCACAACAATACCTTTCCAAATGATAATAGCTCCAAAATACAATTAATATTTAAATTGTCAAAGCTCCTGTGACAAACCACACCCACTTCCGGTTTCATATCCGGATACAGATGCAAATACAGATAATTTTGTTGCCTACATGGATACAGATAATGGCATCACTGTACACCCCTAATGGACAGTGTTGTCATCCATACACACTGAATCAGTGAATGGCAGACTGAATTCATCAACAAACTGTATTGCTGTAATCACTGGGCACCAGTGAGGTGCCAGGTTCCTGGGACCATTCCCATTAATGTGGTTGTAAAGTCTATTTCACCTATTACAATAGCCCACATCTTCATTTCCTGGCCCCCACCTTTACTTCCTGACATTCCTTCAGTGCAAGAATGTGTAGGATGACTCTACCTCCATAGTCTCTCCAAACATCTGTCTTCCTGAGCCCCGCTGTCCCTCTGCCTTCACTTTCAGGTTTGGGTCACCATGACCCCCTAGGTCTGGCGTGACAGCACTGCCAAGTGCACCATCATAGTGCCCCCTTTCCATTACAATACTCTCATTCTCTTATAAATGACTACAAACAGGAAACAATAATCTAGATGATCCTGTCTGACTGTCCCTTCTGACCCGTTCTGGAGCTCCCTGACAGTGCCTGACCATCACCCTCTTCTTATAATATTTTTTAATTTTTTTCTTAAAATTCTCTTTCCCTATACCTTATGCCGCCCCTATAGCTTTTTTAGATTTTTTTTCTTTTCTCTCTTTTTCTCTGTCTCCTTTCTTTCTTTTTTTCCCTCTTCCCCCCATTTAAAAGACAGGGAGGGAGAAGAGAAAGGAAAAAAAATCTCTCTCTCTCACACACACACACACACACACACACACACACACACAACATAGGCTACATATGAGAAAAAAAATCAGATCACACTTTAGATGAAGTGTTGCTCATCAAGGCTTTATTCAGCATGTATAATGACTTCAAAAATGAGACATAATGTCTTCATAAATCATACATAAGCAAATGTCATGCTTTGTAAAGGGTGAAATAACACATCCTTATTCAGCATATGATGCCAGATGTGACAGTGACAATGTCACTTAGCTGACATTGTCACCCTTTATAGCATTTTGCCACTAGCTAAGCGACATCGTCAGTTATATCTTTTTCTGGGTGTTTCAATAAGCGGCCCGTCGCCCGGACTGCCCGACTTTCTGGGACCACTCGAGAGTTGTCCTAAAACACGGTCAGACAAAAAATATATTGTTTTATGCTGCCTGGAGGCAAAGACAGCACAAAATATTTAGAGAATGGAAAGACAGTATAACCAATGCCCGTGAAATCGTCCAGAAATAGGGCTCTGTTAAATCCGTGAATGAATTTTTTTTAACAAAAACACATAAATTATATACAACATATCAATATTTCTCTTTTAAATCATTGGTCCTGGTCATCTTCAATTGTGACAAAAATTTGTATTTTCATTCAGGCTGTTTTAATTATAATAAGACACTGCCGTAAGAGCGGTTTCGGCATGGTTCGCAGTGGTTGTTATAAATCATTGTATTCCACGTCGCGGGTTCGAGCCCCGCTTCGTACCAGCCGGCAGTGGTCGGCAGCTTTTTCAGAGTAGCGCCCAATTGGCTATTGCGCTACAGGGTTGCAAATTGGGAAGGGACTGCGGAAGGGATTACAATAGTTGCCTTGTTCGTTGCTCAAAGCGCCTCCTGTTGGCCAGGCGGCGCTCGTCAGGAAGATTCTAAGCCTGGTCATGTCCGGGTATCCTCCGCCCTCGTTCGAACTTGCGAAGATTCAACCAATGAGCGTATAAGAAGCGGTGGTTGACAGGCGCGTGCTTCGGAGGAGAGCCGCGAACTGTCTACACTCTCCTGAGTTGGCAGCAAGGGGTCGCATACGAGCAAACCTTGTACATAGTTCACCAATTGGGTATTCCAGATTCGGGTAGGATTGGAGATGACAAATTTAAAAAAATAATAATAAAAAAATAATAAATCATTGTATTCATGGTGCTTTCGTGTGACTGAGAGTGGAGCTCTGTTTACTGCCTGTCTTTAACTTCACTGAAGTCTGTAAAATGAGCAATTGTGACAATATAAATGTTTTAATGTCTTTTGTATGATGAATAGCTTTGTTATGTTGTAACTCGACAGCTACTTGTAACTTTAAGTACAGAATGCACAGTGAGCAAAGGCTGCTTTTGATTAGCTGGTTAGCTTGTATTCGGTTATTTAAATGCAACATCCTATAGCGATGCATGCCGTTAGTTTACTTCTTAATAGTAGTTGGAGATCTAATTAATCAGAGATGTTTTGTCAATTCACGTCAACGTATTCTGAATATTTGAACACCAAATAACAAAGCTGTGCATCGCTGAGGTGTAAATTATGACGCAACTTCGAACGGACAATGATGAACAGTCCGTCCGCATCAGACTATGATTGGACATCCTACTTTTGATTTATTGAAAAACCTGACAGACATGGTCTGTGGAAGGCCTGACTTTTCACTCGACGGATGGTCTGACTCGGTCGGACAAGTTAAGTTTATTGAAACAGCCCCCAGATCTCCACAGCAGTTTTCCCAGGTCTCAGTATACATTTACAAACACAGGAGTAAACTGGACCACTGCGGAGATCAGCCCTCACTGAGGCCACATGGCCTCACACTTTGATCAGTACCTGCCTCCTGTGGGCCTCGGTACTGTGGCTGGAAATTCTAAATTGCTCATTTATGGCTTTTTATACTTTATCGAACCCCGTGGGGTAATTTGTCCTCTTCATTTAACCCATCCTATAGTTAGGAGCAGTGGGCAGCCACAGAGCAGCGCCCCGGGACCAACTCCAGTTCTAAAGCCAGTTCCTTGGTCAGGGGTATGGGTGGGAGTGTTCCTATAATGCGTGTTTTTTCTCTCCATTTAAAGGCTCAAACGCCTGGTTTTTGTACTTAAAGTGCGGAAACAAAGCCTATGTACAGTCCTGTAGCCAGACTCCCACATGATGTGTTATGTGTAACTCTGTGTGGAGTTCTGCAGCCAGACTCTTCCATGACCCTCATGATGTACAGCTTTGCTTGTTGCCTTGTATTAGACTGTTCTATTTTGACTCTAATTCGAAATAATATTCACCTGCAATACCAGTCAAAAGTTTGGACACGCTTTGCTAATGTCACAGCACTCTGTTTATAGAGAAATTTTAACGGCTTAACTTCTCTATATAACCTCAAATGGAATCTTGTAAGAGGTAAACAGTCAGAAGTGAAAAGAAAATAATTTACTTGTTTGAATAGTGTCCAAAAATTGGAATTCTCAAAGAAGCCATATTTTGCAAACTAAACAGACAAACTCCTTCAATTTTCCAACAGCCGAATTAAAGTCAAGTGGTTTTGGGACTTATTGGGCGAAAAGGTTGATGAAAAGCCACCTCAAGCGCAGCACGTCTTTGGGATGTTGGACGGTTGTGCAACTGCAGATTCATTATGGTCATATGACTGCCCTTGTTAAAAAAAAAAAGTGAGAATGCGCTGCATATATGACAACAAATGATGGTTAGTTTGATGGATTTAAGAATTAGATCTTTTTTTTGCAAAATAAAGGCTGCTTATTTCTTTATTGAACATATATTGTAAGAAAAATGTGTGTGTGTCCAAACATTTGACTGGTACTGTATTATATACATGCATCATACGTATTCTGATCAATGTTTAATTAGAGGGCCAAGCCCATGGGGCTTAGGGAACGCGTATGCAAGCATACGCGTTTCCCTGGACCAGCGGTGCTGGGAACCCTATTGTTTTTGTTCGGATTTTTATTATTATTATTATAGCTATTATTATTATTTTTATTTTTCCGCAGATAAAAGTTGTGCTGCAGGCTATACCGTGCAAGAGAGGGTGCTGCAATTTGGAGGGTTGGTCCAGACCCCTGCACATACCTCAGATGCAAAAAATTACATATGTCCGCCAGCAGGGGGCGCTCTAACCAAGGGTAACGCATTTTGGGCTATAACTCCCACACCATATGTCGCACATTCAAAACCCTCATGTCCACAGATTCCCTGAATAGCGCTGAATTACCTGGGCTGGGCCATGCCCATTTCCGCCTATAATTTTTTTTCCGCAAAAACTGGAAAACCTACTTTTTCGAACTCCTCCTTGGGGTTTTGTCCGATCAGTGTGAAATGTGGCACGTACAGTCTTCAGCTGGACCCGATCTGAGTTATCAAAAGAATTTTGTTCGGTCAAAATATGCGCAAATTATTAACGAATGAAGTTTTCTAGCTAGCTATAAAAATGCATACAGTTGCATTTCTCAGTCAAAATAAATGCTAACAACACCAAATCTGAGATCCTTGGTTGGCATGTGACTGTGGGGGTATGAGCCAAATTTGGCTAATGTTGGCCACTAGGGGGCACTGCAAATATGGGAAATTTATATCTCATAAATGGCAACACCGATTTTTACCAAATTAGGTGGGTATGATGCTGGGTCACTCCTGAGGCCATATCTTGAAGTTCATCACGACTGGTTAAAGTGGGCGTGGCTTATTACAAGATCAACAACAAACATTTCTTTCAGCTCAAGTATTATGCTGAGGGCTGTGAAATTTACAGGGTATATATAGAATAGCACATAGACCACCCATACCAAAAATTGTGCCTACTCCACTAGGTGGTGCTGTAACAGATGCAAACGCATTTTGGCCTGTAACTTCCACATTTTTATCGCATCTTCATAAACTTTATATCCACGTGTTCCCCAAATAGAGTCGCATCTTCTGACATAGGCCACACCCACTCCCACAGCAATTTCTCTTTGTAAGTCACTACACATCAAAAACCTACTTTTTCGAACTCCTCCTAGTGTTTAAGGTCTATCTGCACGAAACTTTGCACATACAATCTCCAGACTTGCCTGATCAAAAGTTATCAAAAGAATTTTGCTACTCTTAAAAATGCGGTACTTATAAATAACCATTTTTTCTGCTAGCTAAAAAACATGCTGTTGCATATTTGTGTCAAAGTAAAAGCTATCAACATCAAACTCAATTCACTTGTTTCCGAGGTCAACCAGAGGCTCTGTGCCAAATTTGGCGCAAATTTGCCAATAGGGGGCGCTTTAAACAGAAACATCAAGTGACATGAAAGTTGATCGGATTCGCACGAAATTTGGTGAGCATGATGTGGAGTCACTCCCAAGGCCAGCCATAAAGTTAAGTAATGTTTGGTCAAAGTGGGCATGACTTGTTACAACAAACATATTCAGCCTTTCACACTTCCAGTGCTCTTCCCATTACAATACGGCAGCGATGAATGGGCCCTTGCAGCCTGCGCGTGTCGGCATGCAGGCAATCCAGATTTATGATCACGCTTCCCTTTGCATAACCGGCCTTGGCCTCTGTCTGCCCAGCCTGACTGTCTTGGGTGTAACTGATAGGGGAAGGGAGGAATGGGAGGGATGGAGGGGGGATTTCACAAGTCCCCTGCCAAGGCAACTGCATCAAAGTTTAAAAATGTTCTTCATGGCATGTTAACCAGTGGTAGACAAAAGGGAGTTTCATAAGGCTTTTCTGTACGTGTGGACATGATACACTACCATCAACAATTTGACGGAACAGTGTTCAAAACATGTCATCACTCCTCTCCACTGATTATACATTGTCTTCCAGTATGCCAAGTGTAGACCACAGCATGAATTGCCACTTAATCAAATAAAGTGTCTCATGAGAATATATTTAAATTTTACCTGACAGCTGCATTCATCCAACATATATAATATTAAGTTTGTCTCATAGGATTTCATGCAAATGTTACTTGAAAGTTAAGCCCATCCACCAGAATGATGACTGTCTCTCAGGATTTTAATCCTAACAACTGAACTCTGATGTTTAACGTTTGCAGTCAGCCCACTCTAGTGTATTACTATGAACTGTGAGTGGCCAAGTACTCTCTTGTCAACACACTTGAGGTTGGATTTTGTGGTCTCTGTCTCTCCACTGAGGGACAGTGTGAATGACAGATCAGCTTGCCTCAAAATGGCTTCATACACCCTCCCCACTCCCTTACCTGCCCTGTGTCTCAAGCAGCTCAAGTTACACAATGGGAGACAGTGAGTGGCTGAAAGATACATCATAATCTCTACATCATTTCTCATAAACCATTTGACCAAATCAAATGCCGTTTGGTACACTTCATCACTCCAACACAGGGAACATTTTTATATGGTTTTGGTAGAATTTGAATCAAGACTTATGGAACTTTTTTTGAACTCGTCCTATGGTTTAAGCGCTATCTGCATGAAACTTTGCACAGAGAATCTATAAATGTGTCTCATTAAAAGTTATCAAAAGAATTTTAGAACTCCAAAAAATGCACTGGTGATAACCAAACATATTTGTTTCATATTTTAGTCACAGTTAACAAATGCATTTTCCTGTAACTATTTTTATTGCACATGAAAAAAGTGCACAGAAGGCTTATAGCTACGAGTATTCGACAGTGTGAGCCTCTGAGCCTCATCTACACAAGACTTTGCACATGGAGTCTCCAGACATGTCTGATCAGAAGTTATCAAAATAATTTTTGCACTTTCCTCTAGCATTTCTGTAATACTGCAGCAGAAAATCCATTGGAAAAACAATGAATGTATAAAATGAAGGATGAGGAGCTCAAGTGACGGTGACAGTTTTTATTTGAGATATGTAGACAGTTTCATGGCTGAAATTATTTTTCAACTTGTACAGGTTAGATGTAGATAAAAACATACAACATACAACTTTTTTTAGAACTGAGCAAAAGAAGGATATTTCAGAGATGTTTTTTGGATTTTACACCCACAACACTTAGAAATCTTGGAAATAAACTTGTTATAAGACCTGTATAAATACATATAGTTACACAAAAAAAAGGAATATCATTGTAATAGGACAAAATTGTCAGGAGAGAGATCAACAATCACTTTTCCTGACTGAGTGCATGAGGAACATTGTGGCGTCACATGAAAAAAAAAAAGCTCAAAAGGTCTCTATAAAAAAAAAAGAGGTTCAAATAAACCAAATCTCATGTTAATTAAAACAGATCTTCCCTACAATTAGTCATTAACAGGAGCCAAATGTCTCCAACAAGAAATCAAACATTTTCCTTTGTAAATGGTAAATTTGTGATCATTGTTCTTGAGCAGGGGAGGCAGCCAAGTCTGTATAGTCATTGTTGTTGTTTGTCCTGTTTGTCTTGTCGTCTGTTGTTCCTTCTGCTCCTGTATGGGCCTCATATTTGCTGTTCCTCCCAGGGCATCATTTTTCAGTGCAGCTTCCATTTACCCAGCTCCCTCCATTGAGCCTCACTGTCCTTGGCCCTGCACTCTGGAGTGAGAAAGCAGTTTTCAGTGGCTGATAGACATTACAGTGGATCTCTCATACACAGATGTTTGGTCACATTCTTTTATGCACCTTTGAAGGCAGTGAACCAATTGTCTCTGCCTTTGCATCTCGTCAGGTTTATTCACACTGTCTCGGACTCCTCCTTGGCCTTTTTTTGCCCCGGGCTGGTCTGCTGCCTCTTGTATGCTCAGCTCGTCTCTGCTCCAACTGCTTGTTCTAGTCCTGTATATAAACAACTCAGAAAACACATTCTCATACAGGTCCTGAACTGTGGAACAGTCAGGGACACATGTCTGTCATCACTCGCACCAACATGCAGTTTCAAAAAGTCATATGTAATGTAAAACATACCAATTATAATAACCCCTTGCAATATAAAATAAATCCATAGAAGCATGTGCATTAAGTTAAATCCCTATGATAAAAATCCACTATAAATAGTTTTTAAAAAATATGCAACCATAAAAGAGCATAAATTTAAACCAAGCAGTATTATGGCAATGCAAGGTTTTTTGCAGGATGCTTCTAAAACAACATTTTATACTATATAATACATGAATATAAGAAATAGATGAATAAATAGATTAAATTAATTTACATTTATACATGGATATATTTTTTGAAATAAATAGATTAACAATACAGTATGAAGAATCTAATGTATGGAGCAGGCAGCAGGATTTTGTCCAAATAGTAATAAATACATTTTTAAAGGAATAAATACAATCATAGAATAAATAGATGAATGCATAAATACATTAAAAATTCATAAATAGGTAAGGAGAATAAATAGATGAATAAATACATTAAAAACTCATAAATAGATGAGAATAAATAGTGTTGTTCTAATCTAATATACAGAATCAATCAGAAAAATCTATGGAACAAGCACCAGGATGAAGTAAATATGGAATGTTTGCAGGATGGATCTGTAACATGACAGAGTAGGATGGACATTTCACACTAACTGTGGGACTTTACTTAGCTTAAAATCTCAAGTGTCAAAGGCCACAGAAATCAGGAATGATTTGTATGGGTTTTTTTGGGCTGCAACACTCCTAAGACTAAAGGCTTCTCTCTTGCGGTGCTGTACCCCTATGACGGAAATGGTTCCTCAAGTGCATGACGAGTCTCGCCATACTCATGAAAAAGCTCATAAGCTCACTAAAAGAGCCCCCCCCACCACGGTAGTACAGACTTTCCACCTTCAGAGATGAATGTTGCAGGCCCTATTTAAAATGCATACAAAGACATTCATGATAACTGTAGTATGTTGACATTACTTGGATGTCTACAGTTATAGGATCTATGTCTTTAATGTAAATATGATCAATTAGTGTCCCATTTTCTGTTGTAGGAGAAGTAACAATTTGACTGTAACCATGTTGTGTCATCAAGTTCTCCATAGACTTTGAAACAACTGCATTATCATTAAAATCACCCATTATTATTTTACCTCCTGATAACTCATTTAAGTGATTGACTACAGCAGTTAGGTTTTTTTTTAAATAGGCCAATTTTGTATGATGGTGGTCTATACAGCACTATGTAATTATGGTTCATAGGCTGAAAATTAAACATTATCGCTTCCAAGTCACTACATTGCACACTGATAATGTTGCAAATGATGTTGTGTTTGTGATAAAAGCCAACACCACCATGTTGTTCCTTCTGTAAAGTAGAAAAAGTTCTCAGGTCACTATTGGATTGGGATCTAGCTTGACAGTGAAATGTCCATCCTGCCATAGCAATGTTACTGTGTGGTGTGTTGTGTTGTAGCCATGTTTCTGTGAGACAGATCAAATCAGCATCTAACATCCTGCGGCCTTGTTTTAGGTCTGCTATGTGTGCTTCTAAGCCTTGAATATTAAGTAAGCAGACTTTGAGAGAAGCATCTGATCTTGTTAATGGAGTCTCAATGTATTTTTCCATTTCCTGCAAATTTTCATCTATATCACTTTTTGCGTAAATAGCAGTGGCTTTAAAATCCTGAATAATAAGATTTTCTATGAATGTTACATGGCTTAAAGCTACGTAAGCTTGGCCAGCAGAGAAAATCTTTTTAAATGACACCACTGCTTTGTCTAAAGTTAAGCCTTGCACTTCATGTATTGTGCGGGCCCACGCTAGACGCAAGGGAAGCTGACGTCTAACTCCACCTCTGTTGGTTACTTTGTCTTCATCAAGCCCAACTGGTGTGGCATTTTGAAGACCAGGGACTGTACATGGGAACTTTGCTCTTAATTTACTGCCAATCCTTTCATCATCAAAATTCACATAAATAGTTTTTGGGAGTTTGGTATTTTCATCAAATTTTACAAGACAAACAGTGCCAAGTACTCCATTAACAAGACCATCTGAAATGTCTATGTTTTTGATGAGCATGACATGAGCAGTTGGACCGACACTCAACAATTTATTTAAATATGTCTGTTTGTCAAACTTATGTGAAGTAGTCTTTTGTGCAAATCGTCCTATTTGAGGATTTTGGTCAAAGTCTTGTGCTTTAATCTGCACAATATCAGAACATACCTTGTGTAACATATTAAAGTTATGGGTTTCTACGTCACCATTTGTTGCAAAAATGTGAAGGTCTTCTGTGTCATCACCCATGCCTGTCTCACATTGTTTTAACAATTTTTCCTCCTGGTCATTAAGTTTGTCTCCTTTTTTATGTTTTCTGATGCAATTTAGTGTCACAGCAAAGTCTTGATTTTTCTGTCGCACTATTTCAGTTAGCTCTATGTGGCTAAAAGTATCTCCCCATAGGTTGGTCCCTGCTTGGTCTGTGTAAAGAGGCCTTCCTTTTACTGGTGGAAGTTGATAAAAATCTCCAACACCTATTACAGACACATTACCAAAGGGAGAAAAATCAGCACATTGTTTAATTTGGCTCAGTCTGCCATGGATGTATGTCAGTAGTTTGTGATCAACCATGGAAATTTCATCTATGATTAATATTTGGAGATCTTTCAGACTGGTTCTTAAAGAATTTACTTTTTCCTCTTTCAGTGGCTGATACGGTAACGAAACATTATTATAAATAGCAAAGCTAGTGTGTGTTGTAGTAGCATTAATATAAGCAGCTACACCAGTAGGGGCAGTGAGTAAAACATGAACATCATCTGGATAATTTGACATTCTTGCTAACAGTCTTGTTGCCTCATGATACACAGCTTTAATCAAGTGGGACTTCCCTGTGCCTGCTCCACCAGAAATAAACACATGACAAGGTGCAGGATTTTTACCATTAACTTTTTCTAAGCACCACTGTCGTATCTTGTAAAACACCTGTGACAGTAGCTCATTCAGGGATCTCATGATAGCCTGTGCTTCAGAATGATTAATTTTCTGTTTTGGGAATTCTATAGACACAGGTGTCTTTTCTGGTTCCAAATCTGGAATAATGTCTCTTTCCGTAGGAAACAAATCTTTAACACTCTATCCTCTACACTTTCTAATCGTTCTAATTCAGCTTCAGGACAAAGATCAGCCCAAGCATCTTCTTGACAGCCTACGTGTGCTATGACTTCTTCACAATGTTCTAATTCTTCAGCTTCTTTTTCAAATTTAGACTTGTTCAAATCAACCACCTCTTTTACAGATTTAATTTCATTGTTGCTGTTAGTGACAGAACCAGTCTCGTAAAACTCTTCAAAAGAGACAAACTGTGGGGGTTTCAACTGATTGTCTGTATAATAAGGCAAGAACAGCTGAAGCAAGCTTTGGTAGTGCTTTTCAGGATCTTGCGTTGGTGAAAAGCGAGCATATCTCACAACAGCCACATCTGTCCTTGTCCTCTTTTACAAAACCACAGTTGTTATGTAGTTTAATTACATTGCTTTGACTTTTTTCACTTTTGGGCACATCTCTATATTCTGAAGCAAAACTTGCTAGACACATGTCTTTAAACTCATTAGTTTTAGGTCTACTTTTGTAATGATCAATGATGTTTGTCATCCAGATTTTGTCTTTGTTTAGGTCGTGTTGTTCTGCTCTCTTCTGAATTACATTTAGAGGAAGACTCATCCTGACAACATTTGTTACGCCACCAAATGTAATAGACACAAAATGTAATAACTTTAGTTTTGAGGCAGTATACATGTGAACATCTATATTTGGAAATGACAAACCTATCACGTTTTGTACGTCATTGATCATGTGATCACGTAGTGTGACGTCATCGATCACATAACTAGATTGATGTTCTTTCAAAATCTAAAAATCGTTGAGATTTAGAAATTGGCGCACAGTAAAATTCGTATAAGCCCCTGACTTTCACCCTTCCCCAGGCCCCACTCGGCCACCTTTTCGTTTTCCAACCGCAGGGCCTGTTCACAGGCTAGCCCCGGACTATTTCGAGGGGCTTATTGTGACGTAGCGTTCAGGAACCACACGCAAGAGATGGAAATCCGAAAAAACGTATGCCTTTAATGAAGTCCGGGTCAAAGCCAAAAAACACAATTGCCAAGCCACAATACAAAATCCAAAAACAGAGTTGACGAGACAGGCAGGGGTCAGAACCAGAAACAGATGAGCAAAGGTAGATAGACGTTAGGCAAAAAGTCAGTCGATGAACAAAGCCAAGGGTCATACACAGGGCATCCAAACACAGAAATCGTGGTCATACAAAAATAGGTTGAAATCCAAAAGACAAAACAATACAAGAAGGGCTATGGCAAGAATCGAAGTCGGACAAACCAGTCGAAGGAAAACAATACTCAATGGCATACAAGGCACTCTGCACGAAGAAATATTGATCAACATTCTGACAAGGAGCTGGCTGTGAAAAGACTGCTTAAAGAGGCGGGAGGAAAGTCACATGCTATGCAGGGAGCAGGTGAAACGGATCAGACCAATTACAACGGGAGAATCACACGAGGGAAACCCTAACCACGAAAATTGGCGAACGCCAAGACAAGGATGGGAATCACACAGACAGCCTATGACATTTAAACAGCTCCGGTCAAGGAGTTCTAAGTGCACAGATAACGAGTGCAGGAAAGTAATTAAGCACGTGCGAGAGATCTCGCAGAAACGCAGGGGAAGACAGGTACAGCTGAGCAAGAGGCGGAGTCTAGAACAGGGCGATTGCTGAGAGGGAATTAGTATAGTGGTGCAACTTTACAGATTTAACTAGAGTGCTCGTTAGTAAGTTAGTAATCTATATACATGGATTAGTTGTGTTAGTAGACTATGATACAAAATACAAATGTTAGTCTTGTTAGTAATCAGAACAGTAAGACGAAGGAAGTAAACGAGAATCGAAGGAATATATTAAACACCGGAATTCATTTAAATCACCCGAAGTAAGTGAGCACGCATACAGGGAAGACGGACTGAACCAACTAGATCACAGGACAGGGGAGACAAGTGCAATGGAACTGAGAAATGGAATGAACTAAAAACCAATGAATTACAATAACCAAAAAGAATAAATAAAAGACAAAATCATGAACACTGAACATGAACATAAACATGACCAAAAACCATAACCATGACACTTATTATAGTAGATGCCTTTTAAAATGGGTTAGGATTGACAACAAAAACAGCTTAGACACTCAAACTTTTCATTTAAGAAAATTATTGAACGATAAAAACCTTCCGAAATAAACAAATGCAGTCCCTACTGACTTAGTGCATTAATTGTTAATTGTTTTTCTTTCACAACAACTGAAACTTTCAGAACTTTAAGTCAACACAACATTTCATGGTAAAAAAAGAAATGAATATCGCATGTAGAAAATCTTATTTCTTCCAGTAATTCGACTTGATGAAAAACCAGCCAAGACTGTTGCCTACTAAGATCAGCCAAGCATTTGACCAGTTATTTGAATTTATGATTTTTTTTAAAAATGAGATTGGAATGTGCAAAGGAAGCCAGCAAAGTGCTACTCTGTCAAAACTGTCCAGACACTGTCCGCCGCCACCTAGTTAGTTGCGTGCAACAACTCTGCCAAGTTGAGTTCAAGTTACACTTTCTCGCCGTAATTACGACGTGAAAATGAATGCTTTTTTGGCTTGTTGTGTCTTTATGACATTTGCCTGCAGTATTCGAATACTAGCCATTTCGTCTTTGGATGAAGAAACTTATGACACCTTCCTTCAGTTGCTGAATGGGGAATTTAATGTCCCAACCACAGCAAGAAGCACAAAGATAAAATCAGCGCTTGTTCGATTCTGGCGGAATAGAGAGCGTTTATCGCTGAGAGCAGGGAAAGTGTGTTTTGATGGTCGACCGATTTTGAAAAAATCTGATGTAACACATGTTGTTATGAAGGCCTTGAAAGAAACGAAAGGATCCGGAACAAGAAAGCTGTTTCATCAACTGAAGAATATCTACCGAGGAGTAGGGGAAAGAGATATTAGACGTTTTCTCGGAAAATCTCGCCTCCATCAACAATTAAATATACGTTTTCAAAACAAGGCCGTCCTGAAGCCGATAAGGGCACGCAGTGTACAAATCCGCCACCAAGCTGACTTGATAAGCATGGAAAACATGCCCGCTACCTGGAAAGGAAAGACATTCAAATTTGTGCTTTCTCTGATGGACGTGTTTAGTCGCTATCATTGGCTGATACCATTGGAGGGAAAAAGTAGCAAACCCATTGCAATGGCACTGTCTGAGCTCTACATACAGCACGGCCCACCAAGAGTTACTCAGCATGACCAAGGCCCGGAGTTTGAAGGTGCAGTTAAGAAGCTTTGTAAGAAACTTCAAATCAAAGTGGTCAAAGGACGCCCATATCACCTACAGTCGCAAGGTAAGGTTGAACGAGCACATCGTTCATTTTGAAAAAAGCTAATGTATGACTTGTTAACAATGAAAAACGGGGGTGTGAACTGGGTGAAGTCGCTACCAGAATATGCGAAAACATTAAACGAGGAGCCGCGGGAGGAACTGTCATGGAAATCTGCATTTGAAGTGTATTATGGTTGCAAATTTAACCATGCTGATCGGCTTTCCGAGTTCCCTGTTGCACAAGAGTGGGATCAAACTGGAGAGGAGTACGAAAGAATGGTAGCACTAAAACCTAGCGACTACACACGGCGCACCAAAGCCTGTAAAAGAATGCAACAATCCGTGGCCTCTGCAAGCAAAAAATGTGAAAAAGAATGATCAAGAAAGGATTAAGGAACAACCCCCCATCTGCTTATAATGTTGGCGAAAACGTTCTTATTCGATATCCCCCCTGCAAAGAAAATCTCTCGGAAGAGATGCGTGTTCCTTGCCAAAGTCCTTCAGAGAGAATTAAAGACATGCAAGTATCTTGTTAAGTTTAATTATCCAGCCGGGTCATCAAACGTACTACAGAAGTGGATTCCAGTCAATGACATCACCAGCACAACACTCAATGAAGAGGAAAGAAAGAGGAAAGTTGCTTGTAACTGAAATAAGAGGAAACATCGCCAGAAATACTTTATACTTATGGAAAACAATAGAGAGTTATTTTCTAGTCGACTCTTAAATCAAAGGCTAGCTGTCCAGTTTGATCCACCCAAGGATGGTAACTGTCAATTCTCAGCATTTTGCAATCAGGTGACGCATATAGGCATATTTCGATCTCCAAAAACTTTAAGGGAAGAGCTGGTAGAGTATTTACGGACACACCCTGATGGAGCCGATGGATTTCCACTGGAGCTGTTTGTTGGTTTACCCTGGGATGAATACTTAAAATCAATGGCTTGCAATGGAATGTATGGGGATCACTTGACGCAACAGGCTGCTGCGAACGTCTTTCAAGTTCAGATAATCGTCTTCTCGACTCTTGGCCCAACAGCAACTCTGGTAATCTCTCCTGTAGGTGGCTAAGATCCACTTTGTGCTTTATATCTTGGCCATTTCACAGAAGGCGCTGGGGAACATTATGTAAGTCTTTCAGATCTGAGTGAAGGTGTCTCACAGCAAAACCATGGTAGATATCCGAGGAACTGCCCACAATGGGAGGACAAAGAGGGTGGCCAGAATGACCCCGAAAGTGAAGGTGAAGTCCACTCACAAAGAGAGGGAGAAGAATTAGACTAACATTATGCTCTGAATGAAGAAGTGTCGAGTAAAGAAAATGGCCAAGAGGAACACGTGCCAAGCTAAGACAACGGCCAGGACGAAAACGTGCCAAGCCAAGACAACGGCCAGGAGGAACACGTGCCCAGCCAAAACAACGGCCAGGAGGAACACGTGCCGAGCCAAGACAACAGCCAGGATAAAGACGTGCCAAGCCAAAACAACGGCCAGGAGGAACACGTGCCCAGCCGAGACAACAGCCAGGACGAAGACGTGTCGAGCCAAGACAATGGTCAGGAGGAACACCTGCCAAGTCAAGAAAACAACCTACGTAGCACGCAAGGCGACAGCAGATCAGTCCTGAACTGTGATGTTTTGGAACAAATTGTTAGACTAACATTGGCCATCAATCCTATAATGCGTGCTTGTCTACGGGCAGTCTCCACGTTCTTTAAAAGTATTGCGGACAAGGTTCCCTTGCCCAGAGTGTACATTCCAGAGCTGTCAGGCCATGTTCACCGTATAAGCGTAAGAAAAATAATAAAAAAGAAAGGAAAAAATTCTGGCGCAGTGTTGGAACTTAAAAAAATCATAAATTCAAATAACTGGTCAAATGCTTGGCTGATCTTAGTGGGCAACAGTCTTGGCTGGTTTTTCATCAAGTCGAATTACTGGAAGAAATAAGATTTTCCACATGCGATGTTCATTTCTTTATTTTACCACGAAATGTTGTGTTGACGTAATGTTCTGAAAGTTTCAGTTGTTGTTAAAGAAAAACATTTAACATTATGACAGCTATGATTGAGATGTTTGTGTTGAGAACCAAAAACTTCCAAATGTACACTGAAAGAACAAAACAGCCTGGATATCGAATGCACTAAGTCAGTAGGGACTGCATTTGTTTATTTCGGAAGGTTTTTGTCGTTCAATAATTTTCTTAAATAAATGAAAAGTTTGAGTGTCTAAGCTGTTTCTGTTGTCAATCCTAACCCATTTTAAAAAGGCATCTACTATAATAAGCCCCTCGAAATAGTCCGGGGCTAGCCTGTGAACAGGCCCTGCGGTTGGAAAATGAAAAGGTGGCCGAGTGGGGCCTGGGGAAGGGTGAAAGTCAGGGGCTTATACGAATTTTACTGTGTGCCAATTTCTAAATCTCAACGATTTTTAGATTTTGAAAGAACATCAATCTAGTTATGTGATTGATGACGTCACACTACGTGATCACATGATCGATGACGTACAAAACGTGATTGATAGGTTTGTCATTTCCAAATATAGATGTTCACATGTATACTGCCTCATAAAACTAAAGTTATTACATTTTGCGTCAAATTTATTACATTCTGTGTTACTTTCGTTTATTACATTTTGCGCCAAAAGTTATTACATTTTGGGTTACAGAGTTTATTACATTTTGCGTCAAAACTTATTACATTTTGGGTTACTATTACATTTTGCGTCAATTATTACATTTGGTGGCGTAACAGCATTGTCACCAGTCGGAACAAATACAACTTTTGTGGAACACTCCTTTAATCGCATGTTTGTGAGTCGATACACACTTTCCTGAGCAGATACTTCTTTGTTATGCAAAAACACACTTCCTAACTTGTTAAGGGCCTGTTTCGCATCTACATTTCCTTTACTTTTAACTTCATTCTGTGCATGTTTAAGTAGCAAACCCATTTCCCTTTCTGCTTTTGAGATATATGAGATAATATATACTACACATGCATATGCGTCACAAGCAAACTGAATGTCCAAATTCGCATTCCAGCAACGCAAGAGATCTTTGTTGTACTGATTTACCCAAACGTTGTTTGTATTTCTTTTAAGAATGACACTAGTTTTCTTTGTAGTTAACGGAATAGCCTTTTCAAAAATTGACTGATTGATACCCATGGAACTAAAGATAGCATCAATACTGTCAAATGTTGCTTCTTCATTTGCTTCTCATTATCTCTTTAGCTTTTGCAGCTGCATCACACGTTTTGACATTACTTTGCTGCTGTCCTGTGTCAGGTTTATCTTGTTGCTGCTGCTCCTCTGTTTTTGATTTACACAGAAATGTTTTGTTACTCGGAGGTCGTGGGAAATTAAACCTGCATGGTGTGCCCTTCTTTTTACAGCTCTTGGAGTGTTTCTTACTGTGCATTTGAACACTGGAAACGACCTCATGCAGATCATCAGTTTCAGGTGGGAGGTCACATGTTACATATTTATCAATGAAATCTATGACCTCCTGGGGCCTGTTGTTCGAAACCTAGATAAGGGATTAAGCCAGGATATGTTGGTTATCCTGGCTTAATTTAGCCTGCAGTCAGTTGTTCGAA